>OZ012705.1:31250078-31289441 GCA_963942595.1 Cylloceria caligata | reverse complement strand
CTGCATTGCAATATGACTCGCATCGCTCTGTTCTGCGCTATCTGAAGTTTATTCAACTCATTCTCACCCATACCCACTAGCAGTGTTGCGCAATACTCAAAGTGCGGTGCTATGATTGCCTTATATACGACACATCTGGTGTATGCCGATATATATTGCCCTATCCTGTTCAGAAAACTCGTTTCTTTACCTATTTTTTTCAACATATACTCACAGTGATCTTTAAATCGTAGCTTATCATCTATCATTACACCTAAATATTTCATTACCTCCACTCGCTCTAACTCGGTTCCATCGCTGCATTTCAGTACAATATTCCCTCTCAATTTTTTTCTTACACTCCTCACAATCATATATTTGGTTTTTTCCGCATTCATTTTCAGTTTCTTCCTATTCATCCATTTTTCCACTATGTTTAATGCCCCATTCATCTTTCTTTCCACCTCCGCACTACTGTCTCCAGTAACATATACTAGTGTATCATCAGCAAACATTTTTATTTCACAGTCTTCTGGACATATTTCGACTATATCATTTATATATTATATATAATGAACAACAGAGGCCCTCATACGGATCCTTGTGGTACCCTGTATTTCGTTGTAATCATTTCCGAAAATTCCTCATTAAACCGTACTCTTTGCGTTCTATTGTTTAAGTATGACCTAAACCAATCTAACACTTTACCTCTAATTCCATATTGAAACATTTTTTCTATTAACAATTCTCTATCCACTGTCTCAAATGCTCGTTTTAAGTTCATGAACATTACTCGTACTATTTTCTCTTCGCTAATGTTTAATTTCCATTCGTCTATCACGGTTTGAATCCCCGTTTCACACGAAAATTGTTTTCTAAAACCCGACTGATGATCTGTTATAACCTCATTCGATTCCAAATACTTTTCGATTTGACTCTTTACTACCAACTCTAGGACCTTCTCGTACAATGGCAACATATTAATTGGCCGGAAATCCTTCGCACTATAGGCTTTCTCTATCTTTGGTATCGGTATGATCGTGGACGTTTTCCAACTATTAGGACAACAGCCCTCCCTTAGGAATTCGTTGATTACATCAACAAACTCCTGTTCAATTGCACTGAACGCGAACTGCAATATTTCGCTTGATATTCCTTTTTCTGTACCTTTCTTTTTCGGGAGTCCTTTAACTATTTTATCGAGTTCCTCTATTCCGATATTCTCGAAATTTTCTATGCTTCTTTCGTTTCCCACACCACCACCCATCAAGATTCTTCTGCTACCTGGCCTTCCAGATGCATCTCTCTCTATTGAGCTTACTATGTTATTAATACTTTCAACGTAAAACACATTAAATTTGTCAACCGTCCTTCTCTCCGCCATATCGTCCAATATTTCAAAATTTATATTTCCAATTGCTCTCTCTTTGGCTGGTCCCCCTCTAATAAGTTCTTTCAAGGTTTTCCACATTTTTTAGGGTCGTTCTTATTGCAGTCTATCATATTCTCGTAACATTTTTTTTTCTCTCTCCTTATCAATTTAACTACTGCATTTCTTTCTACTTTAAACTGTTCCCAGTTATCATCCTTTCCCTCATGAATTGCTTCCCTATAAGCATTATCCCTTTTACCTGCCGCCCTTCTTATCTCATCAGAGTACCATTTTTTACCTTCCCATACGTTTGGAATCCTAACTACCTTTTTTGGTGCTACTATGTCCAAAGTATCTACTATACTATCGACAAGCATCTTTGCCTTTCGATTTATATCTCCATCTGTCCATTATCGCAGTGTTTTTCAACACTGTTGTAAACTTTTTCACGTCAATTTTACTATAGTTCCTGGTATTATATTCTCTCTGTTTACTCTCTGTATTGCTCGTTCCTAATACTACTTTTACCCACGCATGGTCTGTTATTTTTGGTTCGTGTTCCACATGCACTTGCACGCTTGTATTTGCAAATACAAAATCAATAATTGTTCGACTATCCTGCGTTATTCTCGTTGGCTCGTTTACATACTGTTTCATCCCTAAGCTTAACATTCCTAATATTAGTTGTTTTTTATAGAACGAGTTTCCCTTGATATCTACTAGTATGTTAAAATCTCCTATTATTAAACAATCTCCTTTTATTGTTAACTCTTCAATTATATCCTCTATGAATCTTATAAATTCCGCACCTGACGCACTCGGTGAATGGTACACCACTATTATAACTTCTTTATATATCTTATCATTGACCTCTATTGCTACACTCCAGCAGTTTGACTCAATTTTATTCTTCCTTACTAATTCATATTTAATACTGTTCAGTTTTCACGCCTACCAAGCACACACTCAACTCATGCACACGCTACACTCACAATCATCTGACGCCTCGCGTCATATGGTATAGCTCGCAGGTATGCTATATCGATTTATCGACCGCGCACTCATGCATATTGTCCATCTGCTCACATCCTCGATCGAAGCTCACTCAAGCGGCCAACGCTGTTAGCGTGGCCCCATCGGCAAGACCACTCACAAGGCTCGCCTTCCATCGCTGACAGCGAATCACAAGCAAGCTGTGACGCACGTCCGTCTTCTTGATACTCTGCCTCGTGGTCGACGGATGTGGCCATTGTTCTCACTCGAGTCGCTCGCAGTACACGTTCCCGCGTAAACTCACAGAGATATTCATTCGTTCCAATCACTTTTGTGCGCATTCATTATTATAGTGTAGTACATTCTTGATCAAATCACCCGTGTGTAAATTCAGTGTCAGTGCGAATCACAGCAACTCAACAGAACTAGTGCAGCACTCACATAACCGTCAACGGCGTGGTTCGCTCGTTGGCAGCAGAGACGCCATTCTGCCTCGCACCGATCATCGGCGTCCGGACACTCACCAGCCTGCCGTGTGGCTTTACTCGAGCTCTACAACCAGACCGTATCACCAGGATCAACCACACGGAATCAATAAGTCAACTCAGAGGCCTGAGAACCTACTCACCAACAGTACATCAACACGCAGGCCAGACAAATCACAGTATATATTTGTTATAATCACCAGGTATTTTTTATGCAATCACTTTTATATAATTTAAATAAACATTGAATTTATTATTGTTCGTTACTGAGTGCATTAAATTATTTATACTTGTCACCAGGATCCTTAATCTTACTATTCGCATCTGTCACTCGACATGCTACGTGTGAATGTATCGACTTGCTACCTGTCGACAGATTAAAAATAATTCCAAACTCAAACTCAGTCTCACACTCAATATCATACAAATACCATCTCTTACGTATACTATGGCCCCTCCAGTGTTTCTATTTTCTGCATCGCACCTAATTGCACTATAACCCGGCATATGTACTTCACTGTCCCCGATTTCAGCGGTCACCCTCGTCTCCGATAACGCTATGATTGCAGGTTTCATTCTGTCAACCACCTGGTGTCGTATCTCTTCGTTATGTGCTAAAAGACTTTGCGCATTCGTGTACTATATCGTCTCTTCCTTCTGTGATTGCTACTCTATCCAGCCCGTTCTCTTCTTTTCCTCTTGCAACGCTCTTTTGTATGTTGGACATTCCCGGTCCAGCGCACTATGTTCTACATTTATCTTCAGATTGTACGTTTGGTTTTTAAACGTACAGTTTACACACTTACTCTTATTTATTGTACACTCTCTTGCGTTGTGTTTTCCTGCACATTTGTACCAGGTTTCTTCTCTTGTACAATTCTTCGCTATATGATAATAGCCCAAGCACTTGAAGCATCGCTTTAAGTTGACGTGATTAAAAACCGGACATTTCCTCCATCCCACGCTGAGCTTACCTTTTCTCAGTAGCTCCTCGTGACTTACTTCATCTACTTCTAGTATTATTGATCCATGGTTGATTTGTCTTCTGTTTCGCTCCTGTTCCCTTCCCTTCATTAATCTTTTCACGATCTTCATCTCCCTTCCTTCGGTTTCCTCTATCCCATTCTACATTTTAATTGTGTCAACTAGTTCTTCATCGGTCAATTTAAATTCATCTTCTTCCACATTTACTATTTTTATCTTCGGATTCATCTGCGTCGACTCAGTAACTTTAAAACCCTTACCCATTCTATCCTGTACTGCAGCTTTCAGTATTTCACTTTCTTCTCCCGATTCATATCCCAGGATCACAGTTCCATTACTGCCTTTTTTCAGTTTTGTTATTCCCACCGCCATACTCTTTATATCCACCTTCTCTTTTATCTCTCTTTTAGTTTCTTCGCTTTCCTGTTGTACTTTTGGTTTGATGATGATCACCTTTTCCTTTTTTTTTCTTTCACTACATCGCTGTAGGTTACCCTTGCGGTGCTCGAACCTTCTCCTTGTATCATTATTTTCAGTTCCTCTATCTGTTGTTTCACACCTTCCATTTCTGCACCAATTATCTCTTGGATCATCTTCTTTATTTCATTCTTGCAAGCGATTTCGTCCTTCATTGTTTTCACTGTTTTTATCAGCCAGTCTATTTTTGCGTCACCTGTTATCGATGAACTCATACCTCTGGTTCCTCCCATCGCTCCAGTCGATGCCAATCGATCTCTGTTACCACCTGTTGTCGGCGTCACTGTCTTCAGAAGTTCATCTTCTGCATTGAATGTATTAAATAGACCCTTGCACTGTACTAGTTCACGATTCCTATCCATTGTTTTATGCTTATTCACACACCCTGGGTGGTAAAAAGTTTCGGACAAATTTTGCATCGTACGACCTGGCTTTTGATTGCTTTTTTGCAAGCGGAGCACCGATACTCGTCGTAGTCGCCCGTATTGTCCATGTTTTGCTGTGGTAGCTGATAAGTTACCGACGCGTACACCTGTACATACCAACCGATAACTATATCATAATCACCGTGATTGCCTGATCACTCCACGTATTACTAATCAAGTGTCACCGTGGCAGCAATAATGGCCGCCCGCGCCACATTCGTCGAGTGAGAACTTTTGGCGCACGAATATGTTGCTAGCACCGTTAATACGATAGCTACCAAGCCATTCGCTAGATCAAAATATTCACCACATAAAACCGATCACATTGATATAGTTTTCACACTATTATACCACTTCATTCCACTATATAATTATCAGTATTACGGAGCGATTGACAAACACGTCTGCCTCGTCTAAGCAAAAATACTGTTGAAGACAAGAAGTTGAAAGGTAAAACAATTTTTTTTTAAATTTTTTCCGGTAAACGTCAGCTAACGGCAAAACTTATTAACAAATTGACCATTTATTACGGACTAGTCAGTAGGAGAAATTCAAAATCCGTAGAAAAAATGAAAGACGCAATTTGGGCCACTTTTCTGCATTACAGCTCCTCGGGCAATAATCCCCAACATGAAAAGTGCCCAAGTGGTGAATACTCATGGTGTGCTTGGCAACGAGCTGCGGCCGCTGACGAACTTGAATCTTTCGGGCATGATTATAATCCACTGCCAGCCGACGTTTTAGAAGCCATGAGGCATGTGTACGAAGATTTGAGTAACGATGTTTTTTTGGAGCGTTGTGTTGGCGGATTTACGCAAAACAATAACGAAAGTTATAATCAACTCGTTTGGAAAAGAGCACCAAAAACCCTTCATACTGGTGCTAAAGTAGTGGAAGTAGCAGCAAATGTTGCTGCTGGCATTTTTAACGAAGGGAATTTGACTGTGCGGCTATTTTTAAATAGCTTAGATGTGAAGCCTGGTCAAATAGCCCATGAGTATACATGGAGGGAAGACGAGAACCGCATATCGAAACCAAATCGCAAAACCCAGGCTGCTACTTAAGAGGAGAGAATTCGTCGTAGGATGGAGCAAAATGATGGTTTGGATCATGTAGCAGCTGCAGGCAAGTTGCTTTATGAAGCTGGAATCGAGGATTCTATGTAAGTTTAAAAAAAAAAGTTTCTCCATTTTATTCATGTATCAAACTTTAATCGCGTTTTTTTCAAAATTTTTTTTTTAAGTCGGTAGTCAAAATTTGTCGAAAACCTTTAGACCGATTTCGCCTAAGTTTTTTAATTAAACAAAAAGAGCAATTTTTGGCAAAAAATCAGAGTTTTTTATTGCACCTTTACCAAAAATTCAAAAATAAATATTTTGTTAATTCCTTCGTTTAAATCCAAGATAAACTTATGTACTGTAACGGTAATTTTTTATCGTTCACAATTATTTTTATTTTTCGTGGAAAATTCGGGCTCAAACACAGTACTAATTAATATGAGACTTCAAGGTATGTGAGAGTAAGGTTTATTGACACAAACAACTTCATAAAAATGTCAATATTCGGTATCTGGCCACCAACAGCCCATACAACGCACTGCAATTCGGTAATTTCTGATGATTATTTTACAATTTTTATTTTATTTTGTGTACATAGATTCTCGGTATTCCTGGCTCGCAATTTCTGTTATTATTTTGGACGCGAGTATGGAGTGGACTGCTCAATGCACACACACACACGCATACCACTAGACCCGTCTGCCTCGCTCTTCGAGCCGATGTCTCGCTCGTACCTCTGTCCCTCTCTATTCTACGTAAGGTTCACTATCTGGCGTTCTCTCTCTCACTCTCACTGGCTATCATTATTTCGCCTACCGATTTAAGGGCTTATACGCAGTTATGAGGCAAAAAAAGACGGTTTTTCAAGAATTTATCCTGAAAAGACTTTTGAATTTATTAATTTGAAAATTTTTGTGGTTATAAAAGCATCCTTCAAGAACGTAAACAAATTTTTTATTTATAAAAATGTTGATTATAGAGGGCGCTGCAGGCGATTTCCGGAACTTCCTCTAAAAAAAGACGATTTACGGTGATCATCGTAACTCAAGATTGGATTATCTGAAATCAAAAAACCAAACAAACTTCGTTAATATATTAGATTATCCAGTAATTAATCGTTCGGCTAATCAAAATATTAAACTTTTACAAAATGGCGGCTTCTCAAAGAAATGTTTTCGATTTTTGATGTAAAATTTGGCCTTAAATTGTTTATAAAATGGAAAATAAGTATCGGATTGACAAAAAGAACGATTAGTTACTAGAAAATGTATCTGAGAAGATTGTGTTAAAATTTTGGACCGATCGAACGAGCCGTTTTTGAGATATCGTGATCACCGACTTGAAAAATGCTGTTTTGAGAAAAACGCGTTTAAAGTTTCAAAACCGATTCACACATAGAACAACATTTTTTTTTTCAACTTACATGGTGTCGTCTATTC
Organism: Cylloceria caligata; assembly: GCA_963942595.1. Lineage (NCBI taxonomy): Eukaryota > Metazoa > Arthropoda > Insecta > Hymenoptera > Ichneumonidae > Cylloceria > Cylloceria caligata. The sequence continues at coordinate 31,282,229 of OZ012705.1, read as the reverse complement.
CAGGGCCATATATTAAACCCGCCATTCCTTCAGCAGCCTCCAGCAATTCAATTTGGTTCTGTCTTCGAGCCATCCTTCCCTCTCGTGTCGCTTCGTGCGCTCTGCGCTCGGATAGCGTAACGCGCTCTTCGTCCTCCTTTTGTACATATGCATGCGCATTGGGCCCTAAAGACAGTCCCATTGCATTCATATGGTACAAAAGTGAAATTGAACCTTCATTAAACATACCGGCGGCGATATTTGCGGCCATTTCAACAATTTTTGAGCCACTCGGAATGATTTTCGGCGTAATTTTCCAGATGATTTGGTTGTAACTCTCGTTATTATTTTGTGTAAAGCCGCCTACACATCGTTCCAATAATGTCTCGCTGCTGAGGTCTTCGTAAATTGGACGCACAGCTTCAGCAACATCCGTGGGTAATGGCTGGTAATCGTGCTCAAATTCGGTCAGTTTGTCTGCTGCTGCTGCTCCCTGCCAAGAACACCATGGCTTTCGTCCGTCTCAGCTTTACTCGGATTAAAAACGTTTTTCCGTTTTCGATTTCTTGATTTGTGCGCGTTTGTAACAGAACGCCGTTCTCTACTTACTTTCATATTAAATTATTATACTATAATTCACAATTATCTTAGAAATCCGAACAAAATATTGCAGAAAATACGGTAACGAACGCACTTCTTCACTGCTTGCCTCGGCTGTATATACTGAATAAACGTCTAGAAACCGTTGAATTTTGCTCTCAGGTACAAGGAAAACACTACTACACTTTCACACAATGTATAAGAATACAATACACAGGTATATAAAAGGAGCAACGGTCCAGGTAAACGGCTGCCCCTTGAGCCACTGTCCCACCTACTTTCAAACGCGCCGAGGCGTCTCTACATATAGAAGTATAACTCCGAAAGTATTGCTCGGATCGACTTGAAATTTTGTGTGTATACTTTTGAATATATGTACATTACAAAAATGCAATAATAAAAAAATCGATTTTTTGAAAATCATAACTGCGTATAACCCCTTAAATGCTGTGTGACCTGGTTTCACTTTCTTCAGTACCGCTGACCTAATTTAATTTCAATTTATTTTCTACACTTAACAATATATTCTTAATTCTATCTTCTTAGAAATAACTCTTAACCCGATCCTATCTAATTAATTTTAGGGACCTAATCCTAGTTCTTACAACCTAGCTAAAACTTAATCGATAACAATTTTGAAAATGTTGGTCTAATTACTGTCTACGTTCTGTGAATATCTCGCCTGTCTTTCCTCTTGGCTTGGTCTCCGTTTCCACCCACTTGTTGGCTTGTATTACATATGAAACACGGATTTTACACTCCGAAATCGAAATAACTCTTGATAATTGATTAGTGATCTCGATGTTTCGATTTCTCTATACCTCGATACTTTCACTTTTTGGGCTAAAAAGACTGAGAGCCTCTTCCCTTCGCGCAGGCCTTTTTATAGTCCTCGTCGCAGTTGGATCCCCTCTCCCATCTTCTCGCTGTAATTTTTTTAATCTACCGTAATTCATTAACTTTTCGTTTCGCCGTTGCCGCGCTCATCGCATTCCCCTCGCCGCCAAGCCAAGGCCAGCTGGTCGCTGACCTGCTGTTTACGGCAGCGAGGGAATTCCGGAGGTGTGACGTAGATCGTTTTTGTCACATCTCCGGGTTCGGTGGCCTCTTGCCCGCAACGCTCGGTGCGCCCGAACCGAGTCTCTCGCTCACTGGTCCTCGGATCTCTCGCTCTTGTTATGATTCCGCACTTCCTATCCACAACTATTTGTCGACCTGTCTTTCTTTTCCCTAGATATTGACCCTCTCTTACTCATCGCTTGCTAGTCCGACCTATCCTGCTAATTTCTTTGATTATATTTTATCATATCCCGTAATCTCACGGTCCCTAGATGTGAATATCTCACAGTACTAAAGAAATCTTTTTGGTTTTTAAATTTCAGATGAAGCAATAATGAGTTATCCTAACTACTGCATGGAAACTTTTTTTTTTAGGTGACTCAGTTCTCACCACTACCACTGTTTTATTTTTCAATATTTTTTAATGAAAATTTAGCAGAATATTCTTAGAATAATGTTCAATAATGTAAAAAATTTAAAAAATATTAATAAATAAGGTACTCTGAAAAAATCACAAAAATATGCTTTTTTTGTATCTTAGACCCTTTTCCCCCCTTAAGGGCATGCGGCGAATATACAGTGAGAGTTTACGTATACATGTAATTCTGCTAATAAAGAAAGAATAATTACAAACGACGAGCGAAGTTGGAATAAGTTCTGTGTTGGGTCATCCTTTGCCCATAGACTTTTGGCATCCCCAACGTGATCATTTCCAAAAAAAAAAAAAGAGGAAAACTGCGAGAACGCGTGCCTAACCTAAAAACGAGTAGCGGGCCGTAGCGAAAAACGTATGGTGCTTCCGAGATCGCCACCGCCCGAGACCAACGACCATTCGGAGAACACCGACGATAACTCGGATATGGCGGAGAATGGGCAGAACGTAGCGGCGGCGGGCTACCATAAGCTGACACCGGCGTCGATGTTGAAATCGGAGCGACACGGGCCGTCAAGCTCCCCAGTTTTTGGAAGGACAACCCGATATTGTGATTCGCGCAGGTGGAAGCCGCTTTTGCCATCTCGAACGTAACGACTGATACGACAAAATTCAAATATATCGCGGTTAATTTAGATCCGTTGGTTCTTCCTTTCGTATCTGACATTATTTCTTCACCCCTGGCAAACGGAAAGTATGAAGCTTTTTAATTAAGAATCATTGGGTCTTTCAACGAAACGAACAAATCAAAATTAAGGAGACTGTTAAGAGGCCAACAATTTGTCGACGAGAAACCTTCACACTTTATCCAAAGGCTGCGTAACCTTGCGGCGGGTCATTGTAACGACCCAGGCCTGCGTACATTATTCCTCGAGCATTTGCCCCATCATGTAAAAGGCATACTATCAATTAGTAAAGTCGCTGACACCTCTAAACTCGCTTTGCAGGCGGACAAAATTCTAGAGGTAATGGGATCGCACGCCGCATCGCTCACACCTGCCGAGTCCATAGCCCAAATGCGACAGAAGGAACACTCCTCCATGTCTGAGTTGAGGGAGCTGTTCAAAAGCTTGTCACGTGACATCAGCGAGCTTAAAGGCGACAAGTACCGGTATCGCACTCGGGACCGTACCAGATCTTCACCTCAAGGTCGCATGCCTTCGCAAGATCGCACTAACAGGGATACGCAATAACGGGGATACGTGTTATTACCACGGGAGGTTTGGCGACAAAGCGCGTAAGTGTTGCGATCTGAGCACGTGGAAGGACAAGCAGCCGGAAAAGTAGGTGAGCCGACCCACATTACGGTGACAGTGGGCGGTACGCGAGCAGTTCGCCTGGTGGTATTGAACACAAAGTATTCAATGGTATTGACTTTTGTTAAGTACCTCATTGACACTGGTACAGACCATTCGGTTCTACCTAGGGAAGCTGTAAAGAGAGATTATAAAAGGCCAAAGTTAACGGATTAAAAATTATTCGCGGCCAATGTTTCACGCATAAATACTTACGGTATGACCATGGTCAATGTGAATCTGGGATTACGAAGAGATTTCCCGTGATTTTAAATAATCGCTGACGTTTCGCAGCCTATACTCGGAGCTGATTTTCTGTTTTATTACAGCCTCCTAGTCAATTTGCGGAATCGGAAACTCATCGACAACGTCACGAAGCTATGCGCAATCGGCAATGTCATCAAATTAAATTCTATGAGAGTCTCCACGTTCGATCCTAACAGCAAATACAGAACGCTTCTTCGGGATTTTCTTGACGTCACCATTCCGTCGAGCACCAACAAGAAGTGGCCGTCTCACAACGTTCACCACCACTTAGTGACTACAGGACCTCCGATTGCCGAGCCCGCTCGACGCCTCACGGGGCAGCGATTACGAGCCGCTAGAGACGAGTTCATTTTTTTGTTGGAATACGGGATATGTCAGCCGTCCAGCAGTGCGTGGACGAGCCCTCTCCATCTGGTCGAAAAGAACAACGGGAGTTGGAGACCGCGCAGAGATTACCGGCGATTAAACAAAGTTACCGTGCCCGATAGGTACCCGAATCCTCACCTCCATGACTTCTCCGACATTCTTGCCGGATGTTCGGTATTTTCAACACTTGACCTGGTACGTCCCTATTATCAAGTCCCAGTGGCGCTCGAGGATCATCATAAAACTGCCGTCATTACTCCTTTCGGACTCTATGAGTTTAACGTCATGAATTTCGGGTTAAGAAACGCTGCCCAGACGTTTCAGCGCCTCATGGATGTAGTGCTTCGTGGATTGACATTTTGTCATTGTTATATAGACGATATCATAATCGCATCTAACGACCAGATCGAGCATGAGTCACATTTACGACAAGTGTTGTCCGACTCTCAATAAACGCATCAAAGTGTATTTTCTTCGCGATGAAGTCAGTTATCTTGGTTATAATATTTCACCTCAAGGGATGAAACCCCTTGAAGACCGCGTCGTCGCGATCAGAGACTACAAAAACCCAAAGACATTAGTTCTTTACGTCGTTTCCTCGGTATTGTTAATTTTTACAGACAATTCCTTCGCAATGCAGCAGCCATTCAAGCACCGTTGCATGCTCTACTAGTAGAACAAAGAAAAAGGATAAACGTCCGGTAAAATGGACAGCCGAAGCCACTGCGGCTTTCGAAGGTTCCAGACGCCAGATCTGTGAGGCAAGAGTAGCATGTGTACACCATTGCTCCATCCCACTCCTATCCCCACTCCTTCCCCCACCACGTGGCTACCCCCACCACCTTACTTTTGCACCGCCGCGCTACCCACTCTGCTTAAACAGTGTCGGTAACATGGAGATGGTAAGGTGAAGTGGTGGGGTACTCTGGTGAACAAGGAAGAGTAGAGATAAGAGCAGGATGGAGCAAAGGTGTACACATACTTGGAAAAATGAATTAAATTATGTACTCACCACCGCAGCTGTTCTAGGCATTTACCCTCCTGCCAAAGCGATTTTAAACTCCTGTCTCTCGAATGTACTCTCTCACACACGCACACACACACATACACACACGCAGCGTCGTGTATTTAATTTATTACTATGTCCTCGTTGAAGCCCTCGTCCACGGCATCGATATCGTAGCCGATATCTATCTCATCACCGAGGGCTTCTATAATAACCGCCGCCACGTCTGCGCGTTCCCCGTTCGATAATCGAACTCGCGGAACGTTATCGCCGGCAAGAGGTCGCATCATGACAGCGATCAAGCCATATCTACCGCACGCTTCTTCGACGAGATGCTCAATACCTGCAACATGCACGCGTTCGAGTGCGTATATTGAAAACTCCATGACAAGAGCCGGCAGCATTCTTGCTAGAGGCTCCGGATGAAATAGGTGAGACCAGTCGATGTGAATGGTTTCGCCGAAATCGACTAACAACACCTCGCAGTACCCATCAAAGTCCAGGTAAGTCACTTCACCGCGGACAACGCTATTGATACGAGGCACAATACAGGACATTCCGATATACAGTTCGCCGAGTTCGATGGGTCTTCCACGACGTTCCACTAAATACATGCTATGCAGGAGCTCTTCCAAAACGTCGTATGCATCGCACATTTCCTGTGTACGCAGGAACACGCTCATCATAGTCTCGACAAACATTACTCGGCACCAAAACGCGTCGCTTAAAATCTCCTTGCCGTATCGCGGATACATATTGCTTTTTATTGTTTGCAAGTAGGATGCCAAAGACAGACTAAATGCTCGAGATGCTGCTAGAGAGTATCACGGGCATAAAGATAACAGCCTCCTATGAATCATAACTAGGTATCCATCACTTTGAATGTAACGAAAGCAGTTTTCGAGCATGCATAGGCCTGCGCTATGCTCCTCGCAAAGCGCTTGCTCCGCAGTAAAAGATATAGAATATGAGCCCTCACAGAGAGAGAGAGAGAGAGAAAGAGAGAGAGAGAGAGAGAGAGAGAGAGAGAGAGAGAGAGAGAGAGAGAGAGAAAGACTTCAATTATAATTCCCTAATTATTATGCTATAAAAATAAGAGACACAGTAAGTTCAGGTATTTAAAAAATTAATCAATATTTTATGGAAAGCACTTTACACATTTACCGTCGTATGCAACAGCCCTGCAAATACGGTAATCCACGCTCGGAGATTCCTTCACCGTTAATTTGATTTTTATCGCTATACGGAATTGATTTGTATTATCGATCGTAATATTGCTTTTAAATTATTTTTCGCTGTGGGTGTTGTCATCACAGTGTACTTCTGAAGAAAGAATGAAACAAGTATTTAATTGAACGCACTGGTCAATAAAAAACAACGTGTACAGAATAATCGATACTGTTTTACCTGATATGCCACGACTCATTATACAAAGTTGACAGCGTTGATGGTCTTCTGCTACAGACGACAACTTTGGATGAGGATGGCGGGTGACACTTTTCTTTCCCGAAGTTAGATCTATCTGTACAGTGTATGTATCCTCCTCTCGCTTTCCGTAACACGAATAACGAACCCTCGGTAACGGTTCATGCTGCTCGCTCTGCAAGACATTATTTTTTATAATTAAAAATAAATACTACATGATTTTAAATCACGATTTTTAAATTATTTTATATTTTTCACTTACCAAGCTCTGCTGCTTCGCTGCTAATCGACATTGGCACGTATTCCATGATCTGCTGTGTTAATGAAACAAAGACGTACGCTCCGTCATCTTTCTATCGCAGACCTTTGCTGAAGTTACGGTTTTAGAGACTCCATATCCTCCGGAGCTAGCAAGATCGTGATGTGCTCGAGCGCTTCTTCAAAGAATTCCTTGGAACCGATGATCTCATACGCTGCTGCACGAGGCGTTTCACTGACAACTATCTTTTCACGGACATATGATACCACATCGTTCATACACAGCTGAACCGTTTCACTTTTGCTCTCTAGAGTCAGCATAGGAATATCAATTCTTCTACTTATTTCGACGAGCATATCAAATGTATGCCGCTGAAGAACAATGTTTGGATAGTATTTTCAGAAGCGTTTCCGTTTCGATTCTCCAGGTTCCTCTTGATTCTCGTAATCCTCATTAGCGCTACCGCTACCAAATGAGACAGCTCTGTGCTGGCAACACGAGGTTAAAAGTGTGTTGGAAAATCAGCTGGCGCACTACCTGTTGAGTCGAAGACAGCCGAAGCATGGGCTTCGCGAAGCCGAGGATGTGCCTCATTGGCACGCCGCTTTAAGCGAGAGGATGTCTCTCTCGCTTGACTTCGGTTTCGCTCACCGGCTGTCTCGCTCAACTGACTCCAGCGCCCAACGAAACTTTCATACTCGCAGCCATCTTGAAAATTCGGTACTTTTGCGACACACATCCCTTCGGACAGCACGCGCATCTTTGGACCTCTCGGACCTTTTCACCAACCTTCTACATCGGCATCACTCAACAACACTCACCAGGACTCATTGCTCAAGGTAAGAGTGCTCTGGCACAATTATGCGTAATTCAATACCAGTGCGGAGGAAATATGGTACATCAGCACTTGGCCTCACTCGTGGCGTGCGCTGCAGCACATGCTGCACCACGTTTTGCATCAATTCTTTTGCCGGATAATTAATACAATTATGCTGGTTTTTATATTCACTGTGCTTTCCTCCCGGAAATCTGCTGGGAAAGCACAGTGACTATACCTTGCTCATTTCGCACATCCTCTGTAAATGTTGTATCGTGCTACGGGGTGCGGACTGCGTAGCTGTCTCAGACATGAGGAGCGCTCAAGCAAGCTCAATTGCAAGTGCTCTCATTTGTTCACTGCAGTCTCTATACAATACATCTGTCTGCAGTGAATAACTCACACAGCATTCGCACTCGGTACCATCCAGCGTGTCATGCTGCGCAGCACTCTCTGCGGTAAGCACGCATAGCTACCTCAACTTTCCATTCAGCACACAATTATATTAATTGTGTGCTGCTCACATTCTCAGCCTACATTGCACTAATCAGTTCAATTTATTTAAGCACTCATTGATCTCATAGCGTGGCGTGTTCCGCAGTACTGGCTGCGACACACGCACCGCTCTCAGTGCTCACAGCACACAATTAATGTAATTATGAATGGTTTGCCTCAAAAAAGCAACTGTTTTTTTGGCATGGCATCCACAGATTGTCAGACAGGTGGAAAAAATGTATATCTAGCGATGAGCAATACTTCGAATAAAATATTTTTTATCATTTTCATACAATAAACGTGAATTTTCTATACAAAAATTCCGGTTTCATATTTATAGACCTTGTAATTTTTCTGATAAAATCGTCGGTAGTGTTCATACTCCGTTTTATACAGATTTCCCCCACCATCTAGTTGTATCGCCTCTTTTTTTGATACTGCAAATCATACGACTGAAAATTGCTCACCAATATCCTTTGATATTTGTCGCATTCTCAACAGCCTAGTAACAGCAGCAACAAATATATCCCAAAACTCTTGCATACTCTCGCACACCTATGTGCACACGCATACATCGACATACAAATAAGACGTGTCATGAAAACTCAATAATATTCGTCGACAAAATTTAATGATTTTCCTCATGGCCTAGTGCCTTAAAATTAGATGAAAACAATATCACATTCATCAGCGAAACTCGATAACTTAGTACATCACCAGCGCTGAATATTTCCCTAGGTCTTGCTTTTGTAAAGCGATCGTGTGTGGCCATCTTCTTGGTTAGTCGTATTCATTACATCGCTGCAGTATATGCCGAGAGAGAGAGAGAGAAAGAGAGAAAGAGCGTGTTAAAGGAATATATATAAAAGTGAGCCGCTTTGAAAAATCTCTAGTTGATTGTCTGATTTACTGTGGTTACTACTAGTACTACTACTCTAACAACACAATCATGGTCAGAGTGCTAAAGTGCTCATTGATAAGAAAATTAATAGAGTTTATATTGAAACGTAGACCGTCGTTGCGTTCACGATGGGGGAGAAGAAATTTACAGATCACCCTATGGGAACTTCCGATACAGGCGGTTGTGCGTAAAATTCGCGGTATGCTGTGCGAGTGTCATCAGCGCGATTTAGTTGACGCGCATAATATTGGATTGTTTGATAATCAAATACTTATTGATTTGGTGATGCGTGTTATTCGTCGACGCGGTTGGCTGAATGAGCCTGCTCTGCAGCCCATACTCAATGAAAGACGTAAGTAATATACAGCGTTAATTACTTTTATTTTATTTCCTTTATTTCATAAGATTTTTATATAGTTCGACGGTATGAAGACGAAGAAATGGGATCCGACACCTATGATTTCGATGAGGAGGGTAGAACCGATTCAGATGATCATAACAGGGACATCGATGGTGACAGATCCGCAGGAAATCGTTGGATAAATTTTACTCCGCCATTCTGCGGCTAAAAACCAATAAATGGTTTTTTCATGGCCGGCCCTGCGAGAGATGAAGCCGTCGCAGGTCCATCGCGACAATACCGTCCAAACGATGATACCAACAGTAATACAGACAACGAAGAAGAAGAAGAAGAAGAAGAAGAAGAAAAAGAAGAGCAGAAGCAGGAGCAGGACGAGGACGATGACGAGGAGGAGGAGGAGGAGGAGGAAGACCCGGTAGATTCAGGTAAGCTTTTAATAATACTATTACGCTGACAAAAATAAAAAAATTACGCGGATAATAATAGTAAAATGAAAAAACAGGGTACGAGTCGGACCCAAACGTTTTTCGCTTTGCACGATTCACTGTGCCGAGACCGCCGACAATCGAGTTGGTTTACGAAATGCGTCGGCGGTTCCCGGGTGCAGTCGACAAATTCGAGGATTAGAATCAAATTTAAGTCTGTAATTCTTACGTTACACGAATTATATACATAGTATATAGCTAGCGACAAACAAAAAATGTAATTAAATGAAATAAAAATTCTAATAAATGGTTTCATTATGCTTGCAGGTAAAAAGACTGGCGATGGAAGGACTGCTGCACGGGAAGGTGATATTTTGTCTCCTGGTGAACGTTTCGGTATCGACAATGAGCAGAGACGATATTTTCTACGCTTTAGGATGCAAGGTCGAGAGACAGATTTTTATTTTCGTCAGCCACCGGACGGTATCGATCATCTGACATGGTTTGAGGGCAGTGTACGAGATGTTCTCACACGCCTTACAGAATCTTGTGAAGGACATGATTATGTGGGTATGACTCTGAGCGTACCGTCTTTCGCGTAAGGACCTGTATGGCTATCATTTCGATCAGCTCGTGACATCGTTCCTGACGATATATGGCGACTAATTAATAGTGCAGCTCAGAACGCGCGCGAATTTCAAATAGACGCTGGTACATGTAGAATGACGACGTGTATAGTACGAGGTGTCGAAGGAGCCAGCGTGGGCATCAGGCTTACACGCGAGTCTATAGCAAAAAAGTCAATTTAACGCATAAGTAATAGCGATAATTTGTGTCTACAACGATCCCTTGTCACAGCCCGAGGGCATGCCGAACGCAGTCAAATACGTACGGCTGAGCTACACAGACGATGATGTCAAATTCGGAACGGGCTTCGAGCTGCGCAATATACAGCAGCGATAGAGCTCACGCGTAATGCAGGGGTAACGACACTGTCTAGAGGGTGCGGTACCCGCGAAATTCAGCTCTTTCAGGAGTACTTGGTTCACGAGGGTATAGCGATTGTTGTTTATGAATTTCTCACCTTCGGAAAACGCGTTCCGGCTCTGTACGATGGGCGAAAAACCGTACTCACTGCAATAGGTAAAATTAATCATACACTCTTTATTCTCTATTACGAGCGTTCTCATCACTACCAGACAATATTAAATCTCGCTGGTGCGCTAGGTATTCGGGGGTTCTGCGCACAATGTAATTCCAAGTATATTCGAGTACTCGAGCATCGTTGTAGCTATCAATGTGCTCGATGTAAATCCACTTATTTCAACGGCAATAGAGACTCTCAGCCTGAGTATTGCACAGACTGTAATCGTTCGTTCTTTAGTGCTTTTTGCCTCGCTCATCACAAGGGTGAGGGCTCTTCGGTTATCACGTCTCGTAAATATAGACGGTACAGCGTCTGTAATGCATTGAAAATCTGTAGAGGCTGCTCGCGTATGATTAAAACCACAGATAAAAAGATGCATGTATGTGGTATATCGTTTTGTATTACATGCAAGCAAACGGGACCGACTACGCATGCGTGTTTTATAGCACCTCTTAAGAAACCAGAAGCACAAAAGGAGAAGAGAAAAGACAAGCCTTCCACAAGATTTTTATTTTATGATTTTGGGACGCAACAACACGAGCAATTTCACGATGATAAATCGACACGAATTCACGAGCCGAATTTATGTGTTACACAATGCGTATGACATGTCTGGATATCACAGATTGTTGGATAATCAGCTGGTGCACGGCGATCGATATTGGTCGTGTGCCTACCTGTTGTGGTGCTCTAGCACACTGCGTTCGGTTGGGCCGGAGATAGCCGAAGCAGGGCTTCGCGGAGCCGAGGCTTTGCCTCGTTGGCACGCCGCGTTGAGCGAGAGGATGTCTCTCTCGCTTGACTTCGGCTTCGCTCACCGGCTATTTCGCTCAACTGACTTCAGCGCCCAACGACGCTTGCGTATCCCGCAACCATGTTGGAAATTTAGACACTTTTCGGATCAACCACGGGAACAGCGCACACATCTCCTGGACATCTCGGACTTTTCCACTGCATTCTCCGGATCTACTCAGCTATCGTGCTCAACAGGACTCAAAATCAGGTACGAGTACATCGTCATAATTTAGTGCAATTCACTGGCGGTGAGGAGAACAAAATAAACGGTACATCAACATAAAGGTCTCACGTTGTGGCGTGCGCTGCAGCACGGGCTGCACCACGTTCTCCTTACTCTATCTTGCCCGCTTAACTAATATAATTATGCACGTGCTTTATATTCACTGTAGTTTCCCCCCAACAATCTGCTGGGAAAATACAGTGACTATACTCTGCTCATTTGTGCATCCTCAGTCTATGTTGTGTTGTGCTACGCAGTGCTGACTGCGTAGCTGTTCTCACGTTCAGTCACAGCACTCAAGCAATTCAATTGCAAGTGCTCTCACCTATTCGCTGCAACTACTCTCAGATAAATCTGCTGAGAGCTTGCAGTGAATAATTGACACACTTTAAGCACTCATTTATCTCATAGCGCGGCGTGCTCCGCAGCACTGGCTGCAGCACGCACGCTGCTCTTAATACATACAGCGCACAATTAATATAATTGTGTGCTGCTCAAGACTCAGAAATCAATTCAACTTATTTATTGGTGCACACTTCTGAATTTTCTATTTTTTTGTATTCAGGTTACATATTTTATATTCTTCTAAATTCAATCGATTTTTGTATTTAGTCTTCAATTTTTATATGGTTTTCAAAGTTATATTTAAGCTACAGTTTGTACAACGTGGAAGGTGGAATAAACCGCTTCCTCAATATAACAACTACGTGTCTGGTTATTTATCACCCTATCGTGAGTGAAGACTCATATTCTTTCAATATCTTCACAGGTTCTCTCAACGTCAACCTACATCGGACGGAATTTTCAAACATTTGGTCCTTCGAGCTGGATCTTCGACTCGCAAAGGGTAGAACCAGGGTTTAACTACCTTCTGCTCGCATCTCTCGGCCTATCTCGACGTGGGATTCTGCGGATATTCCTCGCAGTCTTACCTCATCGGCTCATCCTGGTACTCGTCAGCCAAGCAGATTTGGTAAAGTAGAGCTCTGCGGAGCAGCTTCGCTGGTTTTATTTATTCAAGGAGGTTGTCAGGACAACAATGTCTGAACGCAACTCATCAGACACCGGGGTGGCACCCGATGATCCTGATGAGAAAAAGGCATTGTTGGTCCCCGATGGCACCACCACTGCGGTATGGACCCGATCACCAGCTCGCCTGGCAACCGCTGGTGCTGAAGGTCCAGTCTCAGCACAACCGGATTGAAGCACTCCGCTACATCTGCACTACGCTAGCTGACGATGCTCAACCAACCACGCTGGCGTTGCTTGACATGCTGATCACGCAGATAGACGAGGTCCATGGGGACTTTCGCAAGGAGCACGAGCTCTTACAAAGTTTATGGCCCGCATTATACCTCGACCATGAAGGAGCAACTTTAAAACTACATTTTGGTTTAAGAAGTTCATTGAAAGGAAAATAAAAGCATTGGAAATGGTGGAGACCACTCCAACGCAATCAACCAGCTCTACACAGTCATCGTCAGCGAATCTTGCTCCTGCGAAGGTCGGCACTCACCAATCGACTGTGCACCATGCGACGGCAAGCACAGACCACACGCTGCTACATCAAACGGCACGATCTGCAACCTCCATCGCCGTTCAACCACACAATACACAGTCGTTAACACACTAGGGTGTTGTCGCAGTCGTTCTCTCATCGGTTCAACTCACAAACACAAGCTTAACATTATTAGCAACCGCACTAGCACACATTCGCACATCGGTATTAACTCACCAGGCAAGATTTCTCATCGATCCTGGATCGGAATTTATTACGGAAGAACTCTTCCGTAAAGTCAACACCACACGCAATCACTCATCAATTACGATCACAGGGATCGGTGGAAGGCACTCAACGCAGACCCGTGGTTCGGTTCAACTCACAATGTGCTCCAGACACACCAAGGAGAAAGTCACGGTATTGGCTCACATTCTCAACACGATTATTACTCATTTGTCATCATTTGAGTCGCCAGCACGAACATGGTCTCACATAGTGAAGCTGAAGCTGGCGGATCCGGACTTTCTCACACCACGATCGATCGACATCATAATTGGAGCAGATATCTATGGACAGGTTATTAAACCTAATATTCTCAAGGGCACACCATCATCGCCTATCGCACAATTATCGATATTTGGATGGCTTATCATTGGACCAATTTACTCATGCTAACCTGAAGCACTCACTGTTCTTCATGCTGCCATGCAGCACGATGATCAGGAATTAGAGAACGTGCTCACAAAATTTTGGGTTCAAGAAGAGCCACCAAAGGACACAGTCGGTCAACTTGCACCAGAGGAGCAGGCATGTGAGGATCAGTTTCGCAACACGCATCAGTGTGTTACTACAGGCCGATACATCGTTCGGCTTTCTCTCACATTTTTGCCTGCAAACCTAGAAACTCATACTCAAAAGCACATCGGTGTCTGCAGCACATTATACGTCAAATCTCAAAGGATGCTGAATACTGTCAGCTCTACTCACAATTCATGGACAAATACGAACAACTTGGTCATATGAAGGCTTCAAGATCATCTTTAAGTAAAATACAATTATCGGCCTCACCACGGTGTTTTCAGGCCAGACAGTATCACCACCAACTTACGGGTGGTATTTAATGGCTCTAGCTCAACATCTTCAAGTAAGCCTCTTAATGACATCATGCACACTGGACCTAATTTGTTGCTCAAGATTTCGGACGTGCTCATTTGGATCCGTCAACATAGACTGTTACGTCCTGACGTAACGTCGCATTTATCTTTTTTTTCATTTCGATTACGTTAAAGTTCTTCTGCTTTAATTTCGCTACAGTAAAAGTAACTTTCCAGATTTTTCTCTTATTTTCGAACTTCTTAAGAGGAGAGGAGAGCGATTTTAGCGACGGAGATCGGAACAGGGTGAACATGCGGCTCTACCGACCGTCTCCCGGGAAAATTAATCTTGTAAAGATGGCATTTTTCAGCGCTCCTGGTCAAAAGGCGAACTTTCAAAACGTGGGATCTACTGTGTAGACCCGGTTATCGACTGCCATTTATGGATATATGATTTAGCGCAGCCTTACTCTCAATCCTAGACCAGGGGTTCGGCTAGACGCCGTCGGGGCGTTGTTGGTCATAGGGGAGCGTTTGGAGGGAACGCTATCACGTGACCAAGCGACCGCACCCTTTCATCTCGCTCTTGCCTGAAATCTTCTCTCTCTCTCTCTCTCTCTCTCTCTCTCTCTCTCTCTTTACAAAGATGATGAAATCACGAACAATTATTAACTGAGCGAAACAATTAACAAAAGTGGAGGAACTGTTGATTTAAACGAAAGAGCTATGACTATTAAAGTGTTCACACGAATACTGTAGATAAAATATCAGCAGCAAAAAGAACAATTATGCTTCCATATGGAAACAACCCAGGGCTGTTACTCGTAAACAAGTACAACCCACATTGAATTAATGAGCTTACCAGTTGTAATCGGGTAATAGAAGAAAGATCAGTCTATCAGGATTAATTTCCTTTTCCTTCTGAGATTATATTAATAAGTCTCTCGTAAAATATTGAAATTAATAGTAAAAATACCATTATATCAGGAGTACAAATTGAAAATGCGGGATTTTTTTTCTATTTTTGAACGTTTATTCTGAAAAAATGGTAACAAATGAATTATTCAAAGTATTGTCCATCGCTAGCCACAACTTTTTCCCATCTTTCTGGCAATTTACGGATACCGTCGCGAAAAAATTCGGCCGGCTTGGCTGCTATCCAGTCATCGACCCATTTTTGGGCTTCTTCGTAAGAATGGAAGCGCTGGTCAGCTAGGCCATGTGTCATCGATCGGAAAAGGTGGTAATCGGAAGGAGCAATATCTGGGCTATACGGCGGGTGGGGTAAGACTTCCCATTTCAGCGTTTGTAGGTATGTTTTGACCGGCGCTGCAACATGTGGCCGAGCGTTGTCATGTTGCAAAATTACTTTGTCGTGTCTTTGCTCGTATTGTGGCCGTTTTTCTTTGAGTGCGCGGCTCAAACGCATCAATTGAGTTCGGTATAGTGCTCCTCTGATGGTTTCGTTCGATTTCAATAGCTCATAATACACCACACCCAGCTGGTCCCACCAAATACAGAGCATGAGCTTGGCGCCGTGAATATTTGGTTTGGCCGTCGATGATGATGCATGGCCGGGGTAACCATATGATTTTTTGCGCTTCGGGTTATCGTAATGGATCCACTTTTCATCACCAGTGACAATGCGATGCAAAAAACCCTTCCGTTTTTGCCGTTCGAGCAGCAGTTCGCATGCAAAAAAACGGCGCTCGACGTCTCTCGGCTTCAGCTCATACGGCACCCAATGTCCTTGCTTTTGGATCATTCCGAGGGCTTTTATACGATGGGAAATGGCTTGTTGTGTCACTCCCAATGAATCTGCGAGCTCTTGTTGAGTTTGACACGAGTCTTCATTGAGTATTGCCTCCAATTCAGCATTCTCAAACTTTTTCACTTGGCCCGGCCGCTCTTTGTCCTCAACGTCAAAATCACCACTTCTAAACCGCACAAACCATCTCTCGCACGTTGAAACCGATGGAACATGACTCGGATAAGCCTCGGAGACCAATCGATGTGCTTCAGCAGCACTTTTCTTCAAATTAAAGAAGTAAATTAAAACTTCCCGCAAATGCTGTTTTGTTGGCACGAAACTCGACATATTGAGAGCTCAAAAAAACTATGAATTTGACACTGCGACAAATTGACACATACTGAAAATTAAAGCTATAAGACGTAGCTTTGACATGAACATAGTCACAGTACTGCCTGATGCGTATAGCGTTAGTAACGCCATCTGTTATCAAACCCGCATTTTCAATTTGTACCCCTGATATATATATATATATAGAATATATTATGCATATATAGAAAGGATAAAGGAAATATTAGGATTAATTTACGGTAAAATAGCAAAAAATAGACAAAACGAGAAAGAGATGAGACTAAAATCGAGTTGCAATGAAGCTTCCCTTGCAGGAAGGCGAGGCTGGCCGACTCTCCGCGCCACGATAAACGCCTTATCGCGAGGGGCTGAACGGCGATCTAGCCGACATGCGTACGAACGAAATGTACGAGTAACCGAGTTAGGCGAGTCGCTCTCAAGTAAAATCCTTCTCTCTCTCTCTCGCTCTCCTTTCTATAACACGAGAATAATTGTCTAACTAACAAGTTATTTAAGAAAACTTATTAACTATAAGTAGAGTAATTACTAATTAAACGAATAACCAATAATGATTAGAATAAGCCATAATTCAACAAAAACATTTATACTAATAAGAGATTAACGCAAAAATCAGCTTGCATACGACGAGTTAACTACAGAATCTGTAACAAACTTATTATTAGTGGTTTGCTGTGAAGAATTTAATTAAGTTCCGTATAAACGCTGAAATTCTGAGCCATTACCATAGACACATCTACATAGAAGCGAGCATAAGGATATTACCTAGACTAAGTAACTCTATCGAGAGTAGGCCAAGAAGCGGGTTGGTAAAAATTGACGCATTTTGAGAGGAAAAACGCCTCGAGCGCGTTCCCTCACCTAATCGCGTGGTCCTCTGTGTATCGTATCGCGCGGACAAATCAGAGCGCGCCATACCGATGCACTTGCATAGACCCATGGCTCTGCATGTCGGGAAGCTACTCTGCGGGGTAAGGGGAATGAATACGTGTATGGTTGAGATAGACCACGGGGAAATTCTTATAATCAGGATAGGGTTTCATCCCTTCTTTTCTTTTTACGCGCTTGCCGACAAGAATTTTCGACGCTCAGGAGCCCTATAAAAGGCCGCGAAAATCGGCCGGCGACACAGTTTCACGGGGAGTCAAGTTAGTCAGTTTCATGGGGATCAAGTAGTACATTTCAATAGTTTTTCACCACGACTCAATTTTACAAAGTATAGTTTCAAGTAGTACAGAGCACGAATACAGTACTTATAATTATTAACGCATGCGAAATTGGGAATATTGAACGTGCAACATTCGACTACTCATGTAGATTTATTTCAATAAATAATTATTAATACGCATCAACGCCTACGTTCGATTTTAAGTTGCCCGACTACACCAGCCTACGTCCAACCAACGTTCAACAGCAAGAACCACAGCAACAAGCAACCGTAAGTACAATTTTCAAATACCAATTAAAGTGAAACCTCGCTCCGCGTGAAATTGTCATTCAAGTCCCACCCCATTATTCGTGAAGTGATTATCCCCAACCAAGAACAAAACGCACTCCAGCCCTATCCCGAGTAATTTTCCGCGAGGTTAAACTTAAAAACGGGCTTGCGTCTTCGGTATTTTCTCGTCGGGTGTGGTAAAGGGAGAATTTATTCTCCTTGACCAGAGCACGGAAAATTTACACCGAAACGTGCATCTATGTTAAATTCGTGGGTTTCGTAAAATATGCCGCGATTTTGACGTAACAAGACACATCTTTGCCTCTGACGTTACAAAAATGTATCGTCAGATCCGTGCTCATCTTGAGGATTGGAATCTTCGACAGATTTTATGGGAAGATGATCAATTCAATGCTGTGCGGTATCAATTAGCAACCGTGACACATGGTACAACAGCTGAGAGCGGATTCAACTCATCACGTTATTGAAATAGCTCAACAACTCAAGGACTTGTGTATGGCGGGCGGTTTCCACTCGCCAAGTGACACTCGTCGGACCTCAAGGTACTTGCTAATATCTCATCATCACCGTCAAGCTCAGCTATCTCAACGGACGACTGCGAGACAAAATTCTTGGCTTGACTTGGCTTCTTCATGAAGACAAGTTCACATTCTCATCACGGTACAACTCAACTCAGGAAATTTTCACAAAACGCCTGGTTCTTTCCGAGGTGGCTCAACTCTTTGATCCATTCGGTTTCACCTCACCAGTTGTGATAAGAGCCAAAATACTCTTGTAAGAGCTTTGGCTTCCCAAGCTACACTGGGATGGTCCACTGCCATCCCAGGTCTCAACACGAAGGATTGCAATCAGAGAAGATCTCACTTATCCGGCCGAAATCTCAATTCATCGGTGGGTCAACACATGGAGCAACTCAACAGTGGAATTGCATGGTTTCTCTGATGCATCTCAACTGGCCATGGCCGCAGTGATTTATATCACTGTCAACTCAACTACCACAGGAAAGGTGGCTTCACTGGTCTGCTCAAAAACGCGCGTAGCACCACTCAAGAAGCTCACCATACCACGGCTTGAACTGACTGCAGCATTGTTGCTAGCAAAACTGGTTGTATACGTTCAAGCCACACTTAAGGTCAAAATCTCATCTACTCACCTGTGGACGGACTCGTCGGTAACTCTCACCTGGATCAAAGCTCATCCTGCTCGGTGGAAAGACTATGTCCGAAACAGAGTCTCTCCGATACAAGAACTCACACCCAATGCTCAATGGCGTCACGTGTCAGGCACAAGTCATCCAGCTGATTGTGCCTCGCGGGGTATGTCAACACCTCAATTGTCTTCTCATCAGTTGTGGTGGTCAGGTCCACCGTGGATGGTGAAACCTGTTCAATTTTGGCCGAAAGCTGCAACTGATGCTGAGGATTTGAGCATTCTGGAAGCCCGTCCGGGGGTAGTTCTCCTCGCTGCAACTCAGACGCCAGAGTACCATTGGGAACTCATTCATCGCTGTTCTTCACTCACAAAATTATGTCGTCTCACCTCATTTTGTGTCAGTGTAGTGACAAAACCGAGGGGGAGGTTAGAATCGGCAAGAACCGCTCCACTCACAGCGAGAGAAATGGCTACAGCAAACATGTTTTGGACGAAAGCCACACAAGGCGTGTTCTTTGAGCACGAGATACAAGTGCTGCAGTCAGGCTCGCATCTGCCATCCGCTCACCCTTTCAGTCGACTAACAGCTTTCATCGACCAGGAGGGTGTACTTAGAGTAGGAGGTCGCCCTGCTCAATCAGCATTCACTTATGAAGAAAGGCATCCTGCCATTCTACCTCGTCATTCTCGATTCACGACTCTCATTATTGATCAAGCTCACGTGCGAACTCTTCACGGAGGCACGCAGCTCACATTAGCTCAAGTTTGGCTAACTCATTGGGTCGTCGGCGGTAGAGCTCCTGTAAAATCTCACATTTTACAATGCGTTGTGTGTGCTCGGCAAAGAGGAGTTAGGGCTGAACAGTTGATGGGTCAGCTTTCTCTGTCACGGCTCACACCATCGCGCGCATTTGCTGATACAGGAGTAGACTACGCCGGTCCTCTCATGCTCAAAATTTGGAAGGGGCGCTGACTGTGGCACTAACTTCATTGGTGCTCACAAATGCATACGTCAGCTGTTCAGGAAGGCCTCGCAAGAGCATCATCTCATCGCTTCTTCTCTCACAAATCAACAGATTGCATGGAAGTTTAATCCACCTGCGGCGCCACATATGGATGGCAAATGGGAAGCAGCTGTAAAGTCTCCGAAATTCCATCTGCGTCGAACGGATATAGCACTCACGGTCGAAGAGCTCTCAACGCTGCTGGCTCAAATCGAGGCTATACTCAATTCAAGGCCTCTGGAACCGCTCAGCGATGATCCAGATGATTCATCAGCACTCACGCCTGGACATTTTCTCATTGGTAAAGCACTCACAATGGTCCCAGAACCGAATCTCGAAGATTTGGCAATCTCACGGCTCTTAAGGTGGCAATTGTTGCTACAAAAGATACAAATATTTTGGCGACAATGGTCTGCACACTATCTACAACGGCAGCAGTCTATTTCGAAGTGGCATCACCCTAACAACATCATTAAAATTGGCTCTTTGGTTCTGCTCACGGCTGAGCGCTTTCCACCGTGCAAATGGCCCCTTGCACGAGTCACGGCGTTGCATCCAGGCAAAGATGGGCTCACCAGGGTGGTGACACTTCGAACTGCTGCCACTACGCTCACCAGGCCGATCTCAAAGCTGTCCTGCTGATCTCACACGACTTAAAACCATGACTAATCATCAACCCCGTTGCTGATGGCGGGCGGAACGTTGGATAATCAGCTGGCGCACGGCGATCGATATTCGTCGTGCGCCTACCTATTGCGGTGCTCTAGCACACTGCGTTTGGTTGGGCCGGAGATAGCCGAGGCAGGATTCGCGGAGCCGAGGCTGTGCCTCGTTGGCACGCCGCGTTGAGCGAGAGGATGTCTCTCTCGCTTGACTTCGGCTTCGCTCACCGGCTATCTCGCTCAACTGACTTCAGCGCCCAACGACGCTTTCGTATCCCGCAGCCATGTTGGAAATTTAGACACTTTTCGGATCAACCACGGGAACAGCGCACACATCTCCTGGACATCTCGGACTTTTCCACTGCATTCACCGGATCTACTCAGGTATCGTGCTCAACAGGACTCAAAATCAAATACGAGTACATCGTCATAATTAAGTGCAATTCACTGGCGGTGAGGAGAACAAAATAAGCGGTACATCAACATAACGGTCTCACTTTGTAGCGTGCACTGCAGCACGGGCTGCACCGCGGTCTCCTCACTCTATCTTGCCTGCTTACTTAATATAATTATGCACGTGCTTTATATTCACTGTAGTTCCCCCCCGACGATCTGCTGGGAAAATACAGTGACTATACTCTGCACATTTGTGCATCCTCAGGCTATGTTGTGTTGTGCTACGCAGTGCTGACTGCGTAGCTATTCTCACGTTCAGTCACAGCACTCAAGCAATTTAATTGCAAGTGCTCTCACCTATTCGCTGCAACTACTCTCAGATAAATCTGCTGAGAGCTTGCAGTGAATAATTGACACACTTTAGGCACTCATTTATCTCATAGTGTGGCGTGCTCCGCAGCACTGGCTGCAGCACGCACACTGCTCTTAGTACATACAGCGCACAATTAATATAATTGTGTGCTGCTCAGGACTCAGAAATCAATTTATTTATTAGTGCATACTTCTGAATTTTCTATTTTTTTGTATTCAGCTTACATCTTTTATATTCATCTAGATTCAATCGATTTTTGTATTTAGTCTTCAATTTTTATATGGTTTTCAAAGTTATATTTAAACTACAGTTTGTACAACGTGGAAGGTGGAATAAACCGCTTCCTCAATATAACAACTACGTGTCTGGTTATTTATTACCCTGTCGTGAGTGAAGACTCATATTCTTTCAATATCTTCACAGGTTCTCTCAACGTCAACCTACATCGGACGGAATTCTCAAACACAGATATAGAGACCGATTGTGCTGACTGTGGTAAACGTGAATTCGTGTTTATCGATGATCCTGTTGCGGAGCTCGTGAAATTGGCATTATCGCAAAAATTTCATAAGACCATCTGTATTGCTCATAATGGGAGAGGTTTTGACGCAAAATTTATTCTACGGTATTTAATCCAAGTGCAAAAAACACAGTTGCCCTCTCTGATTATGAATGGTACGAAGATTGTCTCGATGAAGATTGGCGATGTCGTTTTTCTCGATAGTCTAAACTATTTACTCTTGGCTCTGAGCGCTTTACCTAAGGCCTTTGACTTCGCGGATGAGATGGGAAAAGGTACATTTCCCCATTTATTCAACACGCCGGAATATCAGAATTACTCAAGTTCTCTGCCGGCTATGCATTTTTACTCACCCGATATCATGTTCTCAGCGGATCGCGAGCGATTTTCAAAATGGTATGAGGAAGAGTCGAATCGCGTCGATTATAAATTTGATTTTGCGACGCAATTTGTGCAATATTGTCGTACAGATGTTACAGTTTTAAGACGAGCGTGTTTAGCTTTTCGAGAGTTACTTATACGTTGCGGGAGCGTGTGCCCCTTTACAGAAGCATGCACGATAGCATCAGCATGTATGAGAGTATTTCGAAAGAATTTTCTACAGAAAGATCGCATTGTGGTGTTACCACCAGGGGGGTATCGCAGGGGCGATAAGCAGTCACGCGAGGCCGTCGTATGGCTCGTATGGCTCGAGCGTGAGTGCAACTGCGTTATCGCTCATGCTGGACGCACGAGAGAGTATCGCCCTCCGACCGGCCTACCGTCTGTCGACGGATACTACGAGGATGCGGGGGTCCATCACGTTCTTTAATTTCACGGCTGCTTTTATCATGGTTGTCCGCAATGTTATCGTGTGAATAGAGATGCTCGGACAAAATTTGGCGATACAATGGATGAGCGATACGAGCGTACCGTTCTTATTTCCGGGCGAATCAGATTGAAAGGGTACTCTAACCGAAATATGGGAATGCGATTTTGACAGATCACTCGAGAATAACGAGGAAATGACGTTATACGTAAAAAATCACGCCATGGTCAAGCAGGCGCCTCTCGAACCACGCGATGCATTCTTTGGCGGTCGAACGAAAAATTTTGTAAGCTTGTGCGACGTCGCGAATAAGGAGCAAATACGCTATGTGGATGTGTGCGCGCTGTATCCATGGATGTGCATTACGATCTTTCGTGACAGGAGCAAGGAGCGTACCTATTATTTAAAAATTTAACGCTATTCGACGCACGGAATTTCATCATGTAGTAACGCGTAAAGAATCGAAATCATGCGAACCTGTTAACACGAAGCGAAAGCGGCACGGGATGTACTCTACTGTACCGTACAGCTATTGTGAAATACGCTAATGAGTATAACGCCAAAAAGTATATAGATTTACGGTTGAATTCGCGATATTTTAAAATAATCTTTTTGTCTAATTTCATGTATCATATTTACTGTGTACAATACATTAAAAAAAAAAAATTGATTTATTATGTATAAAGACATTGTCGGCTCGGTCTTTCTGTGCTGCTATTCGTAGCAGTAGCTGCTATCTCTCTACCGTTCCCTTTTGTTCTGACTTTCTCATCGTTGATTGCTTTTGTCCCGTCTTTCTTATCGAGTGTTTCCTGCTATTCTGACTTTCTCGTGCTACCTCCGTGGATATACCAGGTCTATAAATATGAAACCGGAATTTGCCCATAGATGGCCCTAGCTGTCAATTTAGGTACAGTCAAATGGATATAATTTGAGAATCCTAAGCGTAAAAGATCATGGGTAACTCGTGGCGAACCATCGATATCGACTGCAAGGCCAAATCGCTATAGACGGAAGACAATGCTCTGTGTTTGGTGGGATCAGAAGGGTGTGATCGATTATGAGCTGCTAAAACCTGGCGAAACCGTTAATACTGAACGCTACCGAAAATAAATGATCGATTTGAATCAAGCTTTGCGTGAAAACCGACCAGAATATCAAAAAAGGCAACACAAAGTGATTTTGCTTCATGATAATGCACCATCACACACAGCAAAACTAGTCAAGGAAACGATTGAGGCGTATAGTTGGGAAATACTTTCGCATGGGGCTTACTCACCAGACTTGGCTCCGTCCGATTACTACTTATTTGCATCGATGGGCACGCACTTGCTGAGCAGCGCTTTACTTCTTACGAAAATGTACGAAAATGGCTCGATGACTGGTTTGCCTCAAAAAAGCAACAGTTTTTTTGGCGTGGCATCCACAAATTGTCAGACAAGTGGGAAAAATGTATAGCTTGCGATGGGCAATACTTGGAAGAAAATATTTTTTATCATTTTCATACAATAAACGTGTATTTTCTATACGAAAATTCCGGTTTCATATTTGTAGACCTGGTAATATTGCTGTTTAGAATTTGATGATTCGTAAAATTTGCACATATAGATGAAATAAAAATATTGCTTTACTTGTGAGAAATATAAAAACTATCGTTATTTAATTTACATACGGTGTAAACACCAGCTTAGACCGCGGGCCCGCGCCTTATCAGCTCGTTAAGGCCGCGAAAATAGCTAATGCCGCGGGGTCGCCGGCGCCGCTGCCGCCGCCGCAGCCGTCGCGGTATAAGCTTATTTAAGTGTCAGCTGATTGATTTTGATAGACACTCATCGATATGGATACACGTTGGAAACATCCATGGAGAGCCGTGATAAGCAGTCCTACGGGTTGTGGTAAAACATATTTTGTCAAAAAATTCTTTAAATACATGCGCAAAATGACGGATGTCATATTCGAGCGTATACTTTTTTATTACTCAGAGTGGCAGTCCGGGTACTCAGAGTACGGTGATAAAATCGAATTTCGCGAGGGTTTACGGCAAGCAGCAGACTCCTCAAATGATACAAGACCTAAACTTGTGGTCATTGACGATCAAATGCGCGAAGCATCCAACAATACTGTGGTCGATCTTTTCACCAAGGGTAACCATCATAAAAATCTTATTGTCATTTTCATCACGCAGAATCTCTTCCATCAGGGTCACGGGCAGCGCGATATCTCCTTAAACGCTAATTATATCGTTGTCTTAAAAAATCTGCGAGATAGCGCGCAAATTCAGCATCTAGCCCGTATGTCCCGAGAATCCGCGATTTTGGCAGGTATATTTCGATGCAACGACTGCACCGCACGGCTATCTATTATTCGACTTGAAACAATCGACGCCTAATAATTGTCGATTTCGCGCCTGTATATTTCCCGATGACCAATACCATTACGTTTACGTGCCTCAAAAAGCAATAAAGGTTTGCGATACGACTCGCGATGTACCAGTAATGCGCTTGTAATGGCGTTGCGCGGACCTCTCGATAAAAAGCAAATACTTATATTGCAAGCGTTGTGTTATCTGAAGCAAGAGCAGCGACGTGCTATTTTGCGCAAAGCAGATGTAGCGCTCGTAAGGTGTATATGCAAGTGTGCTCTAAACGTTTTACAGGGAACCGTGAGTCTGAACAACGTGCAAAAGAATCATCTTCGGAGGCACGCGACAATTGTTCGACGACTAGCCGCCAAAAGGGGACATTAGAGCGGTAAGAGGAAGATCATCGTCGAGCACTGTGTCGGATTTCTCAAGTTGCTTCTTGTGCCTGTCTTGGCCTACACGAGCCATGGAATATGCCAGAAAGATGGTCCTCATTCCTCAAGATAACATAGATCGTCTCGCTAGACTCGCCACTACTGCTGCTACTACTACTACTACTACTACTACTACTACTACTACTACTACTAGTGCAAACACGTTGCCCTCCGTACAGACTACCGGTACGCCATTATCGCGCCTCGAGTCCGAGCTGAGTGAAATTCTAAACTCTCACTCGTACAAGAGTGAGGAGAGAAATGGATAGCATACCAGCAGGTTTTACAGCGTTATCTTCACATGATCGAGTACGAAAATGCAGTACCGAATATTTCATCAAAACGAAAAATAGAAATACTCGGTAGTCACGACAATAAATCGGACGACGTTTTAATGAACAAAGTTAAATCTCGACGCAGTGACACACTTATTATTAAAAGCCTACCAAAAAAATTGAAATCTAAAGCAATATCGTTGCTTCGCAATTTGCATCGCAGTGCCGTTGGTAAAAAAATGACATGGGATCGTAACGGTGTTGTTTCCATAAACGGCAGAAGAATTTCAAATTCCAATATCGTTAATCTTCTTAACGATGCTATGCGAGCTAGAAAACGCGAGAAAGCCATCGGATGATCTCACTTTGCCAAACTCCGCAGCGGCGTCTTATTTTACCACGCGATAGCGATAGTAGCAGCAGCAACAGCAGCAACAGTAGCAACAACAACAACAACGAAGCCGAGACCGCACACTCAAACAGAGATTTAATGCCCACGGCGGAAAACAACATCATCGAGAGCAGAAGGGGGATGAAGAAGAGGACGAACAATTGCAAAACATCGCACAAGTAGAGAGCCAACGACGCCCCAGTGAATATGGATCCACACATTTAGAAAGAAAAAGAAAAAGAATCCATTTAACTGGTCATCGTTAAAATTATAAAAATTCTTCAAAAAATCTATTATGACACCGCTCATCCTGCCTCCTATTCTCCCGTAAAAAAATTGGCCCAGGTATCTCGAAGAGTAGCGCGAAAAAATGTTTTACCATGGCTCGAGATACAGGATTCATATAACATGCATCGTCTGGTGCGACAACGATTTTCCCGTCGTACGTACAACGTGAATAATATAGGCGATGTATGGGAGGCTGATTTAGCTGATCTTCGCTCGATAGCCACGTAGAACGATGGGTACGCATATCTGCTTGTTATTATCGACGTGTTGAGCAAATACGCGCGGGTCGAGGCTTTGCGTGACAAAACGAGCGCAAACATGGCCCGCGGTCTCACACGCATACTCGCACGCAGTAACAATCGTCGCCCGCAGCAATTGCAAACTGATCGAGGCAAAGAATTTATCGGCGCTCTGTTCCAGCAAATTCTGAAGAAAAAAAATATCGATTTTCGCGCTGCTCGTAACCCCGATATAAAAGCTTCGATTGCCGAGCGCTTTAATCGCACGATAAAAGAGCGAATGTGGCGTTACTTTACATACACGCGAAATACGCGTTACATCGATGTTTTACAAAAAATTTTATATGCTTATAATCACACTAGATACAGCGGAACGCGTATTCCTCCGAGCGAAGTAACCCTCGAAAATGCCTCTATAGCCCGAGAAAATTTAGCACGGCGTTACAAGCATAACGCGAGAAAAATTAAAAAGCCTAAATACAGCGTCGTTGACTTGGTACGTATCAGCACAGCTAAAGCAATATTCGTGAAAGGATATGAGCGTGGTAGGAGTAACGAATTATTCAAGATTCATCGAATATCAGTGAATCGAGAACCATTCGTTCATATTGTACACGATCTGAATAACGAGACTATCGACGGTATTTTCTACGAGGCAGAATTATCGCGAGTACGAGTACCTCCGTCATCTGAGAAAACGAAAGAGAAGAAGAGGACAAAGAGGTAGAATGCTCGGAATCACCCTCCCTGATAAATATGAGCTCCAAGGATAGCTCTTTCTTTGTCGTACTACCGAGCAACCGTAGTATGCAGTATTTTCCGAATAAAACGACGACAAAATTTATTACAAAACTACCGCGTCAGATACGTTTGCACGGAGGATCGTCTGGTTCCCTTGTGGAAATTGCTTATCCGATCTTTTACATGTTCCTACTGTCGTAACTTTTAAGGATAGTGTATAGACGCTCTTTTAGAGAATATAAATAAGTTACCTCACGCGGTCATTTGCGCTTCAAATCGCTTCCGAGCGGGCAGGTCGAAGTGGCGCGCGTATGCGACGATCTACGATACCATGACTTTCGCGTATCGCCCGCTATAGCAAGGCTACTAGGATTCTCGGAAGAGAATTCGAAAAGGGAACGTTTACTGTGACACTATATTTCAAAAGGTCCCACGATTGATTACATCACTATGGATGATATTGACAGTGTGCAGCATGGATGAGATCGTCGCGGGTACGGTGGTATTAGCCATGTTTATATCGGAATACCTAATCAACGAGGACATGGTATCGGCAGCTTTCTCGGGGGCCTGTTTCGTTGAGTGTTACCAATTTTAAAGAAGGGCGCTAAAGGAGTTGGAAAAAAGGCGTTGTGCGCTGGTATAAACGTAGCTGGTGATATCCTCGATAGAAATATAGCTGTGAAAGATGTCATTCGCGAGAGGGCGCGAGAATGAGGCAGTAATCTCAAATGCAAAGCCTGTGAAAAAATTTACACTCTCATGCGGAGGTCCGGTTATAAAAAGCGCAAAATTTCGCGAACTCCTCATTCATCGAACGAACGTAAACCACGACTCATCTCCCGTAAAAATAAAAGTGTAATAAAGAGAAAAGTAATAAAGAAGAACGTCACGAACGGTTGCAGATATTTTTGGATAGCTGAAACAAGATGGCTTTTCCACATGCGCACTTGAATTATTTTCACTCCCACTGACGCAAACTACTATCGAAGGTTCCAATTGGGTGTATTACAAACCAATATCTTCGCTAACACATGATTCTCCAATTAAATGTGTTATTCCTGGACAGGGTGATAAGTATATCGATCTCTCGCATACTATGCTTAGTCTGAGAGTGAAAATAACATCTCCTACTACGGAAATTGCCGCGGGTATAGCGTCGAAAGTAAGTGCCAGCCCTGTAAACAATCTCTTGCATTCTATGTTTAATCAGGTGGATGTATACCTGAATCAAAAATTAGTTTCACCTACAAATAATGCCTATGCTTATCGAGCGTACATAGAAACACTTTTGAATTACGGTCCAGCAGCCAAAAATTCGCATCTCACGAGCGTTCTCTGGTATGACGATACCCCTGTAAAAAATGGATGATATAACGTCGGGAAATACGGGTCTTGTGAAGAGAAAACAATTTTTAAATGTCGAAAAAACTATAGACTTGCTCAGTCATCTGCATTGCGATATATTCAATCAGGAGCGGTTCCTTTTAAACGGTGTCGAGATGCGACTACGGTTGGTGCGGTCTAGAGATTTATTTTGTCTTGTGGGCGATACAAAGAATGGTCTATGTGGCTTAAAGATTCTCGAGGCATCGCTTCTCGTTCGTAGAACAAAAATAGCTCCTGGTGTGCTGCTCTCGCATGCAAGAACTCTGGCAAAATCTACGGCTAAATATTCTCTTACGAGAGTCGAGGTAAAAACCGTTTTAATACACTCTGGTGTTCATGGAGAGACTATCGATAATATCGTGCTAGGTCAATTGCCGAAGCATATAATTATCGGTTTTGTCGATAACAAAGCGTTTAACGGCGACTTCAGTATGAATCCATTCAATTTCCAAAATTACAAGTTAAATTATCTCTCGTTGTATGTAGATGGTGCTCAAATACCTTCGAAACCGTTACAACCTGATTTCACGAAAAATCATCTATATGTATTAGGTGCGCAACTAAGTTCCCGCTGTTTTTTTTTTTTTTTTATGAAAATGCAACTTTATTGTGAAAAAATGTTTACAAATGATTCATTCGAAATATTGCCCATCGCTAGCGACAACTTTTTCCCATCTTTCTGGCAGAGCTCGAATACCGTCACGGTAGAAGTGTTCGTCTTTTGAGGCTGTCCACGAATCAAGCCATTTTGAGATGTCTTCATATGAGCTGAACTGCTGATTAGCCAGACCATGTGTCATCGAACGGAACAAGTAATAATCGGACGGCGCAATATCTGGGGAATATGGCGGGTGGGGTAGGACTTCCCATTTGAGCGTTTCTAAGTAGATTTTAACGGGTTTGGCAACGTGAGGCCGAGCGTTGTCATGCTGTAGAATAGCTTTTTCGTGCCTCTGCTCGTATTGTGGCCGCTTTTCGCGCAGTGCTCCGGTCAATCGCATCAATTGAGTTCGATACCGTTCCCCAGTGATGGTTTCGTTCGATTCCAACAGCTCATAATAAATAACACCGCCCTGGTCCCACCAAATACACAGCAAAATCTTCGCAGCGTAAATATTCGGCCGAGCCGACGACGTAGAAGTATGACAGGGCAGTCCCCATGATTTTGTTCTCTTTGGGTTGCTGTAATGAATCCATTTTTCATCACCCGTAACGATGCGATGAAGAAAACCCTTCTTGCCGCTGGAGTAGTTGTTCAAACTCATGCTAAACGCCTCATACGTCTTAAATTTGTCGGTTTTTGTAAAAACACCGCGCGGATTTGACGTAACACCGGCAATACGAGTAACATCAAATCATTTCCAAAATCAGTGGCTATTAATGCTCGAGTTTTCTGGCTGGTTACAAGCAATGCAGGACGATCCTGAGAAAACGTTCTACACTGTCTGCTAGAACACTTTTGAGTGTGGCAAAAGTGAGAACCTGTATCACGCTGCAGGTACAAGTCATATGCAGAAAGTGGCCCTCGCAGCATCTGCCGATGTGGAGCCTGCTTCTCAAAAACAGGTGGATAAGGAGAATGCCCATAAAATTAAAGTAAAAAGGATGGGGGGGAGGGTGGATCGACTTTCGTATCGCTGAATAGCTTTTTGAAAAACGAAACATGTCTTTTTTCTTTTTTCGATCCGATGTGTAATTTTTCGAGATATTCGCAAAAATCAGGTTTCTTGCGATTACAGCGCCATCTATCACGAAAAAAAATGTTTAAAATAAAAGTTACTTATTTTTTCATGAGGAATCCGAATCTGCAATAAAAAATAGGGGTTCCCATTTACGATTTCAAAGTTGCCTCTCACCCCACCCTAGGGGGTAGGGGTGAGGGGTCGACTTTGATATCATTGAATGACCCCCTTACAGGCGAACAAATTTTATTGAAAACTTTTTTTGATCCGATGCGTAGTTTTCGAAATATTTCAATGTCTTCAGATAAATCGGCCACCCTGTATCGCAATTTATTTTTTTCCAAATTTTTAACTTCGCTTTTATTAACTTTTCATGACGCATTCCATTAACTTAAGACAAAAAAAAACAAATTAAAAAAAAAATGTTTTATCTGAAAACATCATTTATTATTTATTCGAAAAGAAAATACTGTTCTTACCAAATGATATTTTATTTGTTGCTCTTAGTTTAAGGCAAAAATAAGACGATTAATTGTTGGAGGGATGGAGCAGGGTCTTTCCTGTGTCCGTATTCGCTTTGCTGTACAAACACAGGAACCGCCCCACGGGTGAGTCCTTATGCAGCGACCTCCACGTTGTAGGACCTGCGACGTGAGCAGAGCATTACAATGTCTTTTCATTCAACAAATTGTAATGCACCTTTCGTGTAAAGGACTACAATTTGGTGTTGGATATTGTAATGCCCTATTCATTTTTTGATGGCTGCAAAATTAGTGAGCGTTCTATATATTTCTTTAATTTCATTATTTATTCATTTATATATTTGTTGAGAATTGCTGGTGTTGACAAATCTGCAAGATATTGAAAAAAAATGAGTTTTCGCTCACGGCAGGTGTGAAATAACCAGACCAAAGATGTAGGTAGAGAAAGTGGTTATTTATTCTATCATCGACTTGCAAACTACAAAAAATATATATAAAAAATTGCACAAATAAATTTAGAGTGAGTTTGATGAGATACACATACAATTATATTAATTGTGTGCCGAAATTTGTGAGGTGAAACGTGGTGCATTCCGCGCTGCAGAGCACGCCACGAGGTGAGACTTTTGAGGATGTACAAATGAGATTTCTCCACCTCACCAACATTGAATTTAGTTAGATTATGAAGGTGCACGCTTACCGATTTTTTTTTTAACCAGTTGAGCACCTATCCGTTGAGTAGATCCGAAATGAGGCGGTGAAAATGTCCGAGGTGACAACAGAGGATATTGCTGTTCGTGCGGTTTTCACGAGTGTAATTTTTCAAGATAGCTGAGTAGTATGAACGCATCGTTATGAGACGCTGAAGTCAAGCGAGAGAGAGACTCTCGCTTGAGTAGCATGCCTGCGAGGCGCTGCCTTGGCTAT
>OZ012705.1:31126143-31249878 GCA_963942595.1 Cylloceria caligata | reverse complement strand
CTCACCGCGATCCGCACGACCATTTTGCACGACCACGCACCGCATCCCCTCGTAAAGGTCCTCCATGGCGATACTAAATGATGCGCGATCCCACTCATAAAACGTACTATGGAGAATTTGTACCAACTCCTCGTACGCGTCCCACATTTCATCGGTTCGTAGGTGAACCACCATGTCCAAGTCTGTATATAATAAACTGCACCAAAACGCAACACCTAGAATACTTGCATCGTAACGAGGATACATCGCGGAAAAAACGTTTTAGACTGTACGATCACGAAGTTAAAGACAGACTGAATGCTCCGGATGATGCTGACGGTGATCACAGCGTTTGAAGATAACAAACGCCCCTCTGAATCATAACTAGGTGTGCAGCGCTTTGAATGCAATGTCAGCGGTTTTGCACGTGCGTACCGCTTTGCGCTGTGCTTCTCGTGAAGCGAATGCTCTGCGGTAAAAGACGCAGAATATGATACCGTGCCGCGAGAGATCTCGATTATAATTTATATATAATTATAAAATAAGAGACACAGTAAACCGATGTATTTGTTTTTAATTAATCAATAATTTATTTAAATCACTTTACACATATTTACCGTCGTATGCAACATCCCTGCAAACACGGTAATCTTTGCTTGGAGACTCCACCGCCGTTAAATTTATTTTTATCACTGTCTGATCGTCGAGAGGCAAAAGCATTGTAATATTCACGCACTAATCTGTCGTTTTTCATTATATTATCGCTAAAGAGATTATTAAATTGCGACATGGTGAAGCCTCACGACATAAGATGTAGGAATACGATGCAAAATTGTCCACACACATCCGACGTATTACTCTGTAGCTGCTTGAGGCCGTACCGATAGAACTTGGAGTTTCTTCGTAGTCGTGCGGGATGTTGCGGTATAACCGGTGGTAGCCCATAGTTATCAAAGTACATTCCTTTTCCATGATGGTTAACGTACATGGCGATCCAATGGTCTCCAGGTCCGTCGTGGTTATCCGTGTTAACTACGAGTCCGGCAGGTAACGACCATACACGAGGAATTCTGTCAGCCGGGTATACGCCAACGGTTAAAAGTGGTAGATATTGCAGACTCTCATAGATTTGTCTAGTGTTCATGCTGAACACATAGTCAATGATTAAATGATGACCGATACGCTTTGAAAGACGTATATATCTGCAAAATTCATTTCACAGCATCGTCGATCGTGTCACGACTACATGATGAAGATTTCTCCTCTTTCTTATTCTCTTCCTCTTCGTCTGCTGACCAAACATCCATGTATGATTCTCCTTTGAATGGGTGCTCGCGAAGCCAATTTTTTATTTGGAAAGCCTGGCGCATTGCACAATGCGAAGACGCTGTATCGTTTATCATAGCGTGTCTGAAGCATTTTCGCAAAGATTTCGGCATAAATGTGTACGATGGGGCGCCTTTCTCATCCTCCAGGTTGGAAATTTCACGATTCGTGATATCGCAAAGAAGTATAGCCTTCTCGTGACCGCATGTATAGATGCGTCTTGATTTTCGCGAAATTTCACGCAAGTTAGCGTATGCCTGTTTACAGCTCACATCGCCCTCGTACCATTCCAGACCGTGAAAATATTTCAAGAGAAAATTATTTTGGCTTCTCGAATGCTGTGGTAATTCGGCAAAGTGACACGGCGGTGCGACGATCCAATGAGCAGAGTACGGTCTATCCACTGCTATCACGGCAATTTCTTTCGGAATAAATTCCGAGTCTTTACCACGCATTCCCTGTATATCCACGACGATATCCATTTTCACGTCTAATCCGTACAGATGCTCGAGTTCGACTGATTAGTGACTTGCAGGCACGCTTCTACGTGTCTTAACACGAAATAATTTTATGCCGACATCAGCACATTTTTCGCTTATCCGCTAAAATCCACCATTACTTGCCAAGAAGCATCAATTTCAAGGACATTATCATATTTCGCGTAGACTACACAATTTATCGTTGAAACAAGCGCATCCTCAAATCGTACCTCTATTCTCACACTACCGTGCTTTATTAAATTCCAATGTGTATTGCTGTTCGCCGAAAGATCGGGTGTCAAATCAAAAGCAAAGAGACAGTATCCACCGCGATAATTATCGCGATCGATCGAATTACCGTAGTTCAAGAAATGTATTCCAGTTCCCGAAAACAACGTTTGAAAAGCATCTACATACCGATGATTTTTCGTCAAATCAGGGTGTAACGGTTTCGAAGGTATTTGAGCACCATCTACATACAACGAGAGATATTTATCTTGTAATTTTGGAAATTGAATGGATTCATACTGAAGTCACCGTTAAACACCTTGTTATCGACAAAACCGATAATTATACGCTTCGGCAATTGACCTAACACGATATTATCGATAGTCTCCCCATGAACACCAGAGTGTATTGAAACGGCTTTTACCTCGACTCTCGTAAGAGGATATTTAGCCGTAGATTTTGCAAGAGTTCTTGCATGCGAGAGCAGCACACCAGGAGCTATTTTGGTTCTACGAACGAGAAGCGATGCCTCGAGAATCTTTCAGCCGCATTGACCATTCTTTGTATCCCCCACAAGACAAAATAAATCTCTAGATCGCACCAACCGTAGTCGCATCTCGACGCCATTTAATAGGAACCTCTCCTGATTGAATATATCGCAATGCAGATGACCGAGCAAGTCTGCAGTTTTTTCGACATTTAAAAATTGTTTTCTCTTCACAAGACCCGTATTTTCCGATGTTATATCATCCATTTTTCCAGGTGTATCGTCGTACCAGAGAACGCTCGTGAGATGCGAATTTTTTGCTGCTGGACCGTAATTCAAAAGTGTTTCTATGTACGCTCGATAAGCATAGGCATTATTTGGAGGTGAAACTAATTTTTGATTCAGGTATACATCCACCTGATTAAACATAGAATGCAAAAGATTGTTCACAGGGCCGGCATTAACTTTCGACGATGTGCCCGCGGCAATTTCCGTAGTGGTAGGAGATGTTATTTTCACTCTCAGACTAAGCATAGTATGGGCGAGATCGATATACTCATCACCCTATCCAGGAATAACCAATTCAATCGGTGAATCATTTGTTAGCGAAGATATTGGTTTGTAATACACCCAATTGGAGCCTTCGATAGTAGTTTGCGTCGGTGGGAGTGAAAATAATTCAAGTTCCGATTTAAGACACTCGCACGAGTGCGCATGTAGAAAAGCCATCTAGTTTCAGCTACCCAAAAATATCTGCAACTGTTCGTTGACGAGTCTTCTTCTTCTTATTGTTCTTATTATTCTTCTTCTTCTTTATTACTGTTCTCTTTATTACACTTTTATTTTTACGGGAGATACGTCGTGGTTTACGTTTGTTCGATGAATGAGGAGTTCGTGAAATTTTGCGCTTTTTATAACCAGAACCCCGCATGAGAGTGTCAATTTTTTCAGAGGCTTTGCGTTTGAGTTTACTGCCTGATTCTCGCGCTCTCTCGCGAATAGCATCTTTCACAGCTATATTTCTATCGAGGATATCACCGGCTACGTTTACACCAGCGCGTAACGCCTCTTTTCCAACTGCTTTAGCACCCTTCTTTAAAAGTGGTAACACTCGACGAAACAGGCCCCCGAGAAAGTGCCGATACCGTGTCCTCGTTGATTAGGTGTTCCGATATAAACATGGCTAATGCCGCCGTACCCGCGACGACCCCATCCGTGCTGCACACTGTCAATATCATCCATGGTGGTGTAATCAATCGTGGGACCTTTTGAAATGTAGTGTCACAGTCAACGTTCCTTGCTCGAATGGTATAGGATCCCCAAATTCGTCTGTTATAAAGATCTCGATAGTGTGTAAATTATTGCGCAAGAGAGGTATACAACGTGGCGTTGAAAACGATTTAATTTTTATCGA
The DNA here is from genome assembly GCA_963942595.1 of Cylloceria caligata. Classification (NCBI taxonomy): domain Eukaryota; kingdom Metazoa; phylum Arthropoda; class Insecta; order Hymenoptera; family Ichneumonidae; genus Cylloceria; species Cylloceria caligata. The sequence goes on along the minus strand of OZ012705.1, from coordinate 31,245,965 downwards.
ACCATACGGACAGTCATCAGTATCAATGGGAACAACTCGTAAAAGGGGTGTTTGTACATCGCCTGTAATATAGCTCTCGCAGATATCTGTGTATAAAAACATGCTGCCCGGTATAGCACCGGTGAGAGATGCAGGCCTTGACCCTGTGTATTCGCAATGCGGTTCTATCATTACTGACCTACAGGCCTCTTCCGAGAATCCTAGTAGCCTTGCGATAGCGGGCGATACGCGAAAGTCGTGGTAGCGTAGATCGTCGCATACGCGTGCCACTTCGACCTGCCCGCTCGGAAGCGATTGAGGTAACTGATTTATACTCTCCAAAAGAGCGTCTATAAAGCGATATACACCAGGTGCTACTTGGTCTCTATCTGCGCGTCTCCGTGTTAAAAGATTTAAACCCGATAAATCATAATCACCATCCTCAGAAGTTACGGAATTTCCTACAGTAGGAACATGTAAAAGAGTCATCGGATAAGCAATTTCCACAAGAGAAACAGATCATTCTCCGTGCAAGCGCATCTGACGCGGTAGTTTTGTAATAAATTTCGTCGTCGTATTATCCTCAAAATACTGCATACTGCTGTTGCTCGGTAGTACGACAAAGAAGGAGCTATCCTTGGAGCTCGATAGTACCGTCGATAGTCTCGTTATTCAGATCGTGTAAAATATACACAAATGGTTCTCGATTCACCGATATTCGTTGAATCTTGAATAATTCGTTACTCCAACCACGCTCATATCCTTTCACGAATACTGCTTTAGCTGCACTGATACGTACCAAGTCACCGACGCTGTATTTAGGCTTTTTAATTTTTTTCGCGTTACGCTTGTAACGCTGTGCTAAATTGTCTCGGGCTATAGAGGCATTTTCGAGGGTTACTTCGCTCGGAGGAATACGCGTTCCGCTGTGTCTAGTGTGATTATAAGCATATAAAAAAAGTTTGAAAAACTTCGATGCAACGCTTATTTCGCGTGTATGTAAAGTAGCGCCACATTCGCCCTTTGATTGTTCGATTAAAGCGTTCGGCAATCGAGGCTTTCATATCAGGGTTACGAGCAGCGCGAAAATCAATATTCTTTTTCTTGAGAATTTGCTGAAACGGAGCGCTGATAAATTCTTTGCCTCGATCAGTTTTCAATTGCTGCGGGCGACGATTGATACTGCGCGCAAGTATGCGTGTGAGACCGCGGGCCACGTTTGCGCTCGTTTCGTCACGCAAAGCTTCGACATATGCGTATTTGCTCAACACATCGATAACAACAAGCAGATACGCGTACCCATCGTTGTACGTGGCTATCGAGCGAAGATCAGCTAAATCAGCCTTCCATACATCGTCTTTATTACTCACGCTGTACGTACGACGGGGAAATCGTCGTCGCACGAGGCGATGCATGTAATATGAATCCTGTGTCTCGAGCCATGGTAAAACATTTTTTCGCGCTACTCTTCGAGACACCTGGGCCAATTTTTTTACGGGAGAATAGGAGGCAGGATGAGCGGTATCATAATAGATTTTTTGAAGAATTTTCATAATTTTAACGATGACCAGTTAAATGGATTCTTTTTCTTTTTCTTTCTAAATGTGTGGATCCATATTTACTGGGGCGTCGTTGGCTCTCTACTTGTGCGATGTTTTGCAATTGTTCGTCCTCTTCTTCATCCCCCTTCTGCCCTCGATGATGTCGTTTTCCGCCGTGAGCATTAAATCTCTGTTTGAGTGTGCGGTCTCGGCTTCGTTGTTGTTGTTGTTGCTACTGTTGCTGCTGTTGCTGCTGCTACTATCGCTATCGCATGGTAAAATAAGACGCCGCTGCGGTGTCGACGATGATGTAGGTGTAGGCACGTGTAGTAACTCGGGATTGCCGATAAATTCGCGTGGCATCTGTATCGCTCGCAGGAGTTTGGCAAAGTGAAATCATCCGATGGCTTTCTCGCGTTTTCTAGCTCGCATAGCATCGTTAAGAAGATTGACGATATTGGAATTTGAAATTCTTCTGCCGTCTATGGAAACAACACCGTTACGATCCCATGTCATTTTTTTACCAACGGCGCTGCGATGCAAATTGCGAAGCAACGATATTGCTTTAGATTAAAATTTTTTTGGTACGCTATCGATAATAATAATCCGTCGTCGGATTTATTCTCGTGGCTATCGAGTATTGCTACTTTTCGTTTTGATGAAATATTCGGTACTGCATTATCGTACTCGACCATGTGAAGATAACGCTGTAAAACCTGTTGGTACGCTATCCACTTCTCTCTCTCGCTCCTGTACGAGTGAGAGTTTAGAATTTCACTCAGCTCAGAGTTGAGGCGCGATAATGGCGTACCGGTAGTATGTACGGAAGGCAACGGGTCTGCACTAGTACTAGTAGTAGTAGTAGCAGCAACAGTAGTGGCGAGTCCAGCGAGACGATGTATGTTATCATGAGGAATAAGTACGATCTTTCTGGCATATTCCATGTCTCGCGTAGGCCAAGACAGGCACAAGAAGCAACTTGAGAAATCCGACACAGTGCTCGGCGATGATCTTCCTCTTACCGCTTTAATTTCCCCTTTTGGCGGCTAGTCGTCGAAGAAATGGCGCGTGCCTCCGAAGATGATTCTTTTGCACGTTGTTCAGACTCACGTTTCCCTGTAAAACGTTTAGAGCACACTCGCATATACAGCGTACGAGCGTTACATCTGCTTTGCGCAAAATTGCACCTCGTTGCTCTTGCTTCAGATAACACAACGCTGGCAATATAATTATCTGCTTTTTATCGAGAGGTCCGCGCAACGCCATTACAAGCGCATTACTGGTACATCGCGCGACGCATCGCGAACTTTTATTGCTTTTTGAGGCACGTAAACGTAATGGTATTGGTCATCGGGAAATTTACGGGCGCGAAATCGACAATTATCAGGCGTCGATTGTTTCAAGTCGAATAATAGATAGCCGTGCGGTGCAGTCGTTGCATCGAAATATACCTCCTGCCAAAATCGCGGATTCTCGGGACATACGGGCTAGATGCTGAATTTGCGCGCGATCTCGCAGATTTTTTAAGACAACGATATAATTAGCGTTTAAGGAGCTATCGCGCTGCCCGTGACCCTGATGGAAGAGATTCTGCGTGATGAAAATGACAATAAGATTTTTATGATGATTACCCTTGGTGAAAAGATCGACCACAGTATTGTTGGATGCCTCGCGCATTTGATCGTCAATGACCACAAGTTTAGGTCTTGTATCATTTGAGGAGTCTGCTGCTTGCGGTAAACCCTCGCGAAATTCGATTTTATCACCGTACTCTGAGTACCCGGACTGCCACTCTGAGTAATAAAAAAGTATACGCTCGAATGGGACATCCGTCATTTCGCGAATGTATTTAAAGAATTTTTTTACAAAATATGTTTTACCACAACCCGTAGGACCGCTTATCACAGCTGTCCACGGATGTTTCCAACGTGTATCCATATCGATGAGTGTCTATTAAAATCAATCAGTAGACTCTTAAATAAGCTTATACCGCGGCGGCGGCGGCGGCGGCGTCGGCGACCCCGCGGCATCAGCTATTTTCGCGGCCTTAAAGAGCTGATAAGGCGCGGCGCGCCTGCACTAGCTGTTGAGGCGCGGGCCCGCGGTATGAGCTGGTGTTTACGCTGTATGTAAATTAAATAACGATAGTTTTTAAATTTCTCACAAATAAAGCAATATTTTTATTTCACTATGCATACATCTCTATATACAAATTTTACGAATCATCAAATTCTAAACAGCAATATTATATCCACGGATGTAGCACGAGAAAGTCAGAACAAAAGGAAACACTCGATAAGAAAGACGGGACAAAAGGAATCGACGATGAGAAAGTGAGAACAAAAGGGAACGGTAGAGAGATAGCAGCTACTGCTACGAATAGCAGCACAAAAAGAACGAGCCGACAACGGTTTTATACATAATAAATCAATTTTTTTTCAATGTATTGTGCACAGTAAATATGATACATGAAATTAGACAAAAAGATTATTTTAAAATATCGCGAATTCAACTGTAAAACTATATACTTTTTTGCGTTATACTAATGAGCGTATTTCACAATAGCCGTACGGTACAGTAGAGTACATCCCGTGCCGTTTTCGCTTCGTGTTAACAGGTTCGCATGATTTCGTTTCTTTACGCGTTACTACATGATGAAATTCCGTACGTCGAATAGCGTCGAATTTTAAAATAATAGGTACGCTCCTTGCTCCTGTCACGAAAGATCGTAATGCGTTATAATTTACGTGACGGCTATTCGCAAAGTTTAGCGTGATACCCTTTACTTAACATTTTTCAATAATCGTACCGTCGGGTTTACGAACAAGGTATGCGTAAAATTTTGGTGCACCCGAAACGAACAAATTTATATAACTACCAGGCCCGTATTCACTTAATTCATCCGTAAGATCTCCTAGAAATTGACCGATTGGAGGCTCATACTCGTTACCACCGGGGCGGCTCACGTAAATACAAGAGTCCGTATCGCAGTACAATATTCGTCGCCCGAGCCCCTCAAGATAACTGTATAATTTTAGGCGTGCCTGTGCCGTCGTGTATGCTGCAATCACGGCATTTGATGTCAGGGATGGTTGGATAGCGTCGCGGTTGCTCACATAGTTTACATACATAAACTTGTGATTAACCGGTAGCATCCCCGTCACCTCAATCTCCGGACTCATTAGTAAATTCATTAGCTCCGCGCGCGTGAAAACGATAACGGTTTTCGTGAGATTCTCTCGTTGACCAAACTTTCCTCAGAATGAATTAAGAGCCAATTTCGCTAGTGAGCGTAAACCCGGATTTGGCTGCAAAGCACTTCGCTCGAGATATACACCCTCAGACTCCTTGTACAATGCTATAAAACGCTCTATTGCTTCCTCGTCATCGTTACACTCTGTTAACGGTCCACTCGCCTCCTGTTTTATTTTTAGGAATGTATCGATGTACTCGGCAAAATGAACGCCTCGTCGCGTTGTCGAGTCATACTGCGTAACAACGTATTGCCAAATTTCATAGATACACGTCACTTTATATCCGAGCGACACAGCTTTTCTCAGTTCGTCCACGACCCATGTGCCGTCAAACGCTCGCGCAGTCGTGTCATCGTGTGTACAAACCTCGGACAAATATGGACATATTTGTACAGCACGTTCTACACAGGGAGAACAGTAGTTTCCCATGCATGTGAACAGGCAGTACGGGTATATACAAATCGCGCGGTGCCACCACGGTACACTTCACGAGACCCTCGACGACACTTAGATCGTTTTCAAGTCCTACGAGTTCTTGACACTCGTCACCTACGTACAATTTCGGGTGTCCAACGGGATATTTTCCATTCTTACACACCCATGGATACAGCAAGCAAACATCCACATAGCGTATCTGCTCCCCATTCGCGACGTCGTACAAGCTTACAAAATTTTCCGTTCGACCGCCAAAGAATGCATCGCGTGGTTCGAGAGGCGCCTGCTTGACCATGGCGTTATTTTTCACGTATATCGACATTTCCTCGTTATTCTCGAGTAATCTGTCAAAATCGCATTCCCATATTTCGGTTAGAGTGTACCCTTTCGATCTGATTCGCCCGGAAATAAGAACGGTACGCTCGTATCGCTCATCCATTGTATCGCCGAATTTAGTTCGAGCATCTCTATTCACGCGATAACATCGCGGACAACCATGCCAAAAGCAGCCGTGAAATTAAAGAACGTGATGGACCCTCGCATCCACGTAGTAACCGTCGACAGCCGGTAGGCCGGCCGGAGGGCGATACTCTCTCGTGCGTCCAGCATGAGCGATAACGCAGTTGAGCTCACGCTCGAGCCATACGAGCCATACGACGGCCTTGCGCGATTGCTTTTCGCCCCAGCGATATCATCCTGGTGGTAACACCGCAATGCGATCTTTCTGTAGAAAATTCTTTCGAAATACTCTCATACATGCTGATGGCATCGTGCATGCTTCTGTAAAGGGGCACACGCTCCCACAACGTATAAGTAACTCTCGAAAAGCTAAACACGCTCGTCTCAAAACCGTAACATCTGTACGACAATATTGCACAAATTGCATCGCAAAATCAAATTTATAATCTACGCGACTCGATTCTTCCTCATACCATTTTAAAAAGCGCTCGCAATCCGCTGAGAACATGGTATCGGGTGAGTAAAAATGCAAAGCCGGCAGAGGACCTGAGTAATTCTGATTTTCCGGTGTGTTGAATAAATGGGGAAATGTACCTTTTGCCACCTCATCAGCGAAACCAAAGGCCTTAGATAAAGCGCTAAGAGCCATGGGTAAATAGTTTAGACTATCGAGAAAAACGACATCGCCAATTTTCATCGAGACAATCTTTGTACCATTCTTAATCGGAGAGAGCAGCTGTGTTTTTTGCACCTTGATTTAATAGCGTAGAATAAATTGTGCGTCGAAACCTCTAGCATTATGGGCGATGCAGATGGTCTTTTTAAATTTTTGCGATAATGCCAATTTTACGAGCTCCCCAACAGGATCATCGATAAACACGAATTCACGTTTACCACAGTTAGCACAATCGGTCTCTATATCTGTGATATCCAGACATGCTATACATACGCATTGTGCGACACATAAATTCGGCTCGTGAATTCGTGTCGATTTATCATCATGCAATTGCTCGTGTTGCTGCGTCTCAAAATCATAAAATAAAAATCTCGTGGAAGACTTGTCTTTTTTCTTCTCCTTTTGCGCCTCTGGTTTCTTAAGAGCTATAAAACACGCATGCGTAGTCGGCCGCGTTTGTTTGCATGTAGTTCAAAACGATATACCACATACATGCATCTTTTTATCTGTGGTTTTAATCATACGCGAGCAGCCTCTACAGATTTTCAATGCGTTACAGACGCTGTACCGTCTATATTTACGAGACGTGATACCCGCGGAGCCCTCACTCTTGTGATGAGCGAGGCAAAAAGCACCAAAGAACGAACGATTACAGTCTGCACAATACTCAAGCTGAGAGACTCTATTACCGTTTCAATAAGTGGATTTACATCGAGCACATTGATAGCTACATCGATGCTCGAGTACTCGAATATACTTGGAATTACATTCTGTGCAGAACCCTCGACTACCTAGCGCACCGGCGAGATTTAATATCGGTTGATAGTGATGAGAACGCTCGTAATAGAGAATAAAGAGTGTATGATTAATTTTACCTGTTGCGGTGAGTACGTATTTTCGCCCATCGTACAGAGCCGGAACGCGTTTTCCGAAGGTGAGAAATTCATAAACAACAATCGCTATACCCTCGTGAACCAAGTACTCCTGAAAGAGCTGAATTTCGCGCGCACCACACCCTCTAGACGGTGTCGTGACCCCTGCATTACGCGTGAGCTTTATCGCTGCTGTATATTGCGCACTTCGAAGCCCGTTCCGAATTTGACACCATCGTCTGTGTAGCACGCCCGCACGTATTTGACCGCGTTCAGCATGCGCTCGGGCAGTGACAAGGGATCGTTGTAGACACAAATTATCGCGATTACTTATGCGTAAAATTGACTTTTTTGCTATAGACTCGTGTGTATGCCCAGTGCCCACACCAGCTCCTTCGACGTCTCGTACTATACATGTCGTCATTCTACATGTACCAGCGTCTATTCGAAATTCGCGCGCGCTCTGAGCTACACTATTAATAAGTCGCTATATATCGTCGGGAACGATGTCACGAGCTGGTCGAAATGATAACCATACAGGTCCTTGCGCGAAAGACGGTACGCTCAGAGTCATACCCACATAATCATGTCCTTTGCACGATTCTGTAAGGCGTGTGAGAACATCTCGTACACCTCCCTTGAACCATGTCAGATGATCGATACCGACCGGTGGCTGACGAAAATAAAAATCTGTCTCTCGACCCTGCATCCTAAAGCGTGGAAAATAGCGTCTTTGCTCGTTGTCGATATCGAAACGTTCACCAGGAGGCAAAATATCACCACCCCGTGCAGCAGTCCTTCCATCGCCAGTCTGTCCAGCTGCAAGCATAATTGAACCATTTATTAGAATTTTTATTTTATTTACTTCAAATTTTTGTTTGTCGCTAGCTATATACTATGCATATAATTCGTGTAACGTAAGAATTACAAATATATTTGCTTCTAGTCCTCGAATCCGTCGACTGCACCCGGGAACCGCCGACGCATTTCGTAAACCAACTCGATTGTCGCCGGTCTCAGCACTGTGAATCGTGCAAAGCGAAAAACGTTTGGGTCTGTCTCGTACCCTGTTTTTTCATTTTACTATTATTATCCGCGTAATTTTTTTATTTTTGTCAGCGTAGTTGTATTATTAAAAGCTTACCTGAATCTACAGGGTCCTCCTCCTCTTCCTCCTCCTCTTCGTCGTCATCGTCTACGTCTTGCTCCTCCTCCTCCTCCTCCTCCTCCTCTTCTTCTTTTTCTTCTTCTTCTTCTTCTTCTTCCTCTTCTTCTTCTTCTTCTTCTTCTTCCTCGCTGTCTGTATTGCTGTTGGTGTCATCGTTTGAACTGTATTGTCGCGATGGGCCTGCAACGGATTTATCTGGTTCTCTCGAGGGGCCTGCCATGAAAAGACCGTTTGTAGGTTTATAACCGCAGAATGGCTGGGTAAAATTTATCCAGCGATTCCCTACGGAGCTGTCGCCATCGTTGTCCCTGCTATGATCATCTGAATCGGTTCTACCCTCCTCATCGAAATCATAGGTGTCGGATCCCATTTCTGCGTCCTCTTACCGTCGAACTATATAAAAATCTTATGAAATAAAGGAAATAAAATAAAAGTAATTAGCGCTGTATATTACTTACGTCTTTCATTGAGTATGGGTTGCAGAGCAGGCTCATTCAGCCAACCGCGTCGACGAATAACACGCACCACCGAATCAATAATTATTTGATTATCAAACAATCCAATATTATACGCGTCAACTAAATCGCGCTGATGACACTCGCACAGCATACCGCGAATTTTACGAACAACCGCCTGTGTCGGAAGTTCCCATAGGGTGATCTGTAAATTTCTTCTCCCCCAGCGCGAACGCAACGACGGTCTACGCTTCAATATAAACTCTATCAATTTTCTTATCAATGAGCGCTTTACCACTCTGACCATGATTGTGCTGTTAGAGTAGTAGTAGTAGTAGTAGTAGTAGTAGTAACCACAGTAAATCAGACAATTAACTAGAGAATTTTCAAAGCGACTCACTTTTATATATATTCCTTTAACAAGCTCTCTCTCTCTCTCTCTCTCTCTCTCTCTCTCTCTGCATATACTGCAGCGATGTAATGAATACGACTAACCAAGAAGATGGCCGCACGCGATCACTTTACAAAAGCAAGACCTAGGGAAATATTCAGCGATGGTGATGTACTTAGTTATCGAGTTTCGCTGATGAAAATCATATTGTTTTCATCTAATTTCAGGGCACTCGACCATGAGGAAAATCATCAAATTTCGTCGACGAATATTATTTAGTTTTCATGGCACCTATTATCTGTATGTCGATGTGTGCGTGTGCACATAAGTGTGCGAGAGTATGCAAGAGTTTTGGGATATATTTGCTGCTGTTACTAGGTTGTTGAGGAGAATGCGACAAATATCAAAGGATATTGGCTAGCAATTTTCAGTCGTATGATTTGCAGTATCAAAAGAAGAGGCGATGCAGCTAGGTGGTGGGGGAAATCTGTATAAAACGGAGTATGAACACCACCGACGATTCATTCGAAAAGTTACAGTCTACACGAAAGCAATAAAAATGGCAAATAACGGTGCTACGCCTCATGCGATATCGCCGTATATAGCGAACCCCGTTATGTACGGTTTAAATAAATCATTTGGTAAAATAATCGTAGCCGGGCTCGAGTTGAACTCTACGTGTACTCTTACACCAGTGGTGAAAATATTGTCGAATACTTTTACCGGAATTACACTTTGTGCGGACGAGTGGCGAGTGTTTAAAAGTGACTTTTCTCGCGTACAACAATATTTCGAAGCTCATGGGACTGATGCCGAGAAAATGTGTAATACCTGCATAGAGCACACAACGCATTACACATTTTTAACCTCGTGTTACCAGCACAGAGCTGTGTCATTTGGTAAAATAAGCGGTAGCGCTGATGAGGAATACGAGAATCAAGAGGAATCTGAAGAATCGAAACGGAAACGCTTCCGAAAATACTCTCCAAACATTGTTCTTCAGCGGTCTACATTTGATATGCTCGTCGAAATCAGTAGAAGAATTAATATTCATATGCAGGCTCTAAAGAGCAAAAGTGAAACGATTCAACGGTGTATGAACGAGGTGGTATCATATGTCCGTGAAAAGATAGTTGTCAGTGAAATGCCTCGTGCAGCAGCGTATGAGATCATCGGTTCCAAGGAATTCTTTGAAGAAGCGCTTGAACACATCGCGATCTTGCTAACGCCGGAGGATACGGAGTTTATGAAAATTATTTTGTCCGAAATAAATGTGCTGTTTCGTGGTCATATTGCTGATCATGCATCGGGTGTTGCGTTGCGAACGCAATAATTCTACGTATGTGCAGCTATTTGTGATAAAGACACTGTTGTAAATAATTGTATATAGTGTACATTTCGCTCGAAATATTATAAAGTATACACCGAGGTCAGTCACGGTGAGAGAGAGAGAGAGAGAGAGAGAGAGAGACAGTCCTAAAACCGAAGCATCAGCAAAGGTCTGCGCTAGAAAGAAGACGGAGCGCTCGTCTCTATTTCATTAACACAGCAGATCATGGAATACGTGCCAATATCGATTAGCAGCGAAGCAGCAGAGCTCTGTAAGTAAAAAATATAAAATAATTTTTGAATCGTAATTTTAAATCATGTAATATTTATTTTTAATTATAAAAAATAATGTCTTGCAGAGCGAGCAGCCCCTGCATATGAGCCGACACCGAGGGTTCGTTATTCGCGTCATGGAGAGCGAGGGGAAGATACATATACTGTACAGACAGAGCTAACTTCGGGAAAGAAAAGTGCCACCCGACATCCTCATCCACAGTTGTCGTCGGTGACAGAAGATCATCAACGCTGCCAACTTTGTATAATGAGGCGTGGCATATCAGGTAAGACAATATCGATTATTCTGTACACGATGTTTTTTATTGATCAGTGCGTTCAATTAAATAGTTGTTACGTTCTTTTTTCAGAAGTACACTATGATGACAACGCCCACAGCGAAAAATAATTTAAAAGCAATATTACGAGTGATAATACAAATTAATTCCATATAGCGATAAAAATAAAATTAACGGTGAAGGAATTTCCGAGCGTGGATGACCGTGTTTGCAGGGCTGTTGCATACGACGGTAAATGTGTAAAGTGCTTTCCATAAAATATTGATTAATTTTAAAATATCTGATCTTACTGTGTCTTATTTTTATAGCATAATAATTAGAGAATTATAATCGAAGTCTCTCTCTCTCTCTCTCTCTCTCTCTCTCTCTCTCTCTCTCTCTCTCTCTCTCTCTCTCTTACGTCAACGCATCCATCATAACGAGTACGTAAATGCATTGCAGTGCCTGATTGTTCTCACTATTCAGAGACCGAACTATTTCTGACATACTTAGGCCTTTATACATAAATATCTATACAATGAGCCCACCGGACTCTTACTGCGCTCTATCTTTGTTTACTTTATGAACGTTGATTGTGTGCGAGCACTTGTACACACTGCCTTCCACATTTACACGTATAGTCGCGTTGTCGAGTCTCCCTTCGAAGAGGCACAGTACCGAGCAATATTTTATTATTTGTAATCCAGTGATCTATTGCTCCGTATGTCTAATCTTAAGTGCGATAAGTGTTACAAACACATTGCGAATAGCAGTGCCTTGTGCCCAATTTGTTTGAAATCTTTTCACCCTGGTTGCGGAAAAGCGTATCTTTCATCTAAATCAGCTAATACTTGCTGTGTTTTGCATTTATCCAATATGCCTAACTTGAAGCGATCACCACCGTCATCCCATAAACGTTTAGCTTTAACTTCAACACTATCTGCGAATAAACAACAACCATCTCATGGAGATCATCATAGTATGCTTAATACATCCGAAGATTTAATCGGTTCGCCTGTCAACGTAGCTAATGTTGCTCAACAGTGTTCACCTACGAGTCAACAACATGCACTCAACATGTCAGATAGGGAACTCCTCATAGCCATGCATGGCCAACTCAGTGCTTTTATTGCTCAGCAGACAAATGTAAACAAAGATCATACCGATAAGCTAAATTGCATCCAAAACCACACAAAATTACTTGAAGCGCATGAGTTAAGAATTTCACAACTTGAAGCAAACAATGTTCAATTATCTCAGCAGAATGCTAACCTATCATCTGAACTCGCGATGATTAGGACTAACTCCTCAGTTTCGGCGATTACACCGTCTCTCTCTGCTGAGATAACACTTTCCGGAGTGCCTCTCTCTATCGAAGATTCTAACGAGGAGATAGTTGAAAAAGTTTTTCGCGCCCTTGGAATCTCAAACCTCCTCGGTGACGTTTTAGACATTCGTTGTTTCAACAATAAGAGGGAATTTTCGACTATTGAGCAAACTAATGGTGAATCTACCTCATCAGCACTATACCAAAGAACATCGAAGTCTTTGATGCTGACTTTGAAATCTCACCAAATTAAAGATTATATAATTGACATAAAGCGAACAAAGAAGAATCTGTCCCTCAAAAATGTTTTTGGTCTAGACAGTAAAGGAGTGGTATTTATAAATGAGTTTCTTCCTGCAGCACTCTACAAGCTTCTACGCCTCACCAAAACTCGAGCTTCTGAATGCAATTATAAATATGTATGGGTTCGCTCTGGCAAAATTCATGTGCGAAAGGAGATGGGCAAGCGCCAGTTATTATTACCGAGGAAACTGACTTACAAAAATTAGTTTGACTACCACAGTCAAATCCCGTTCTATCGCATCCTTCACCATCTTCGTCACTTTTAAAGGTTGCACAATTCAATGCAAATTCTGTTCGAGGTCACATTGAACTTATTCAATCTACCATAATTGAACATAGCTACCACATAGTTTCGATAAGCGAAACATGGCTTCATTCATATGTTGCTGATGACCTAATAAGCATCAACGAATATTTTCTAATTCGCAACGATCGAGAAGGCGAAGAAGGGGGTGGAGTTGCTTGCTACATCCATAATTCCCTTAAAGCAAAAGTATTAGCGTCTTCTCCAAATCAGTTTTCCAATGCGCCAGAATATTTGATCGTCGAAATTACCAGCTCGAATACGAAGAAGCTTCTTTTTGCTTCGGTATATAGGCGACCAAAAGGTATTATGTTTGACGACTTCATTCAAGTATTATCTAATTTTACACATGTTTATGAGAATATAATTATTGCAGGTGATCTTAATTGCGACCTGAGTAGCATTAATTATGAATCGTCATACCTGCGCAAATTAGCTCTCTCGCTCTCATTTCATATTGTTGATTCTGCACCTACTCATCACCTAACCAACTCTGATTCATGGATTGATGTTTTCATTATTGACAATGAAGAAAAAGTACATTCCTTTGTCAAATCAGAGGCCCCTTTCATAGCAGGTCATGATCTTCTTGAACTCGTTTATTCTCTCGACGTCGAGCCTCCTGAAGACCGTATTATTTCACGGCGAGCGTACCGCAATTTTAATGAAACTAGCTTTTGTGAATATTTATTTAATATATTTAATATTACTGAATTATTTGATTTTAGTACTAGATTTAGTTGGAATTCCGGTCTCATAGATAACATACCATTAGATATTAACATGATCGTTGAAACAGTATCCGAAGCGTATCTCACGTCATTAAATTATCATGCTCCATTCCGTTCATTTCGTATATGTCGGCCACCAGCACCGTGGCTCTCACTGGAACTGAAAAATCGTATGGCTCAACGTAACACCATATACACGATTGCTAAAAGATCTAGTAATGTACTCGATATGGCGATATTTAGAGAGTACAGAGACACGCTTAAGAAGGATCTCAGACAAGCAAAAAATGATTTCCACTTTCAAAGGCTATCTAGCAACACAGATCCTAGCAGATTATGGAAAGAATTAGCAAAACTCAGCCTCGTCAAGTCATCTTTTTCATCCCCTACTCAATTTTTTAGACCGCAGGAACTCAATGCATTCTATTCTGAAATATCTAGTCAACTGCCACCGTGTTCGCATGATGAGTTTTGTAGGCTCAGTTCCAATATCCAGCCAGTTCGTCCAACGTTTAGTTTTTCCGAAATTACTTGCTCACAAGTACATCTTACTATCTCCGGCAACTCAAATTCAACATCGTATGCAGCTGGTCCTGATGGTATTTCCATGTTCTCTTTATTTAAATCGCTTACGGTATCTTGCCCTATCCTAACAGCTATGTTTAACCTCTCTCTTGTATCTTCAGAGTTTCCTCAGTACTGGAAGAAAGCTTTTCTTCGGCCCTTGTCTAAAATAAAAAAGCCTCTCTCACCATCAGATACGCGACCAATAGCTAATCTGTCTGAAGTGTCGAAAATACTGGAGCGGCTTATTCATAGACAACTGACTGATTGGATTGATAGCAATAAGATATTTGATGCACGTCAATCAGGATACCGTAGTGGGTTCAGCACTCAGTCAGCCCTTCTGCGTATTTGCGAAGATGTTAGGCGTAATATAGATAGAAGACGCATGACCATCCTAATTTTGTTTGATTTTAGTAAAGCATTTGATACAGTTCCGCATCTACAACTTCTTTTGAAACTAAAGAAAATCGGACTTTCTCATTCGGTTCTTGACTGGATTTTCTCATATCTGACAGGAAGAACTCAAGCAGTTATTGATGATCACGGAGACTGCTCTACCTGGCTACCTACGACGTCAGGAGTCCCGCAGGGTTCTGTCCTTGGACCGCTCTTGTTCTCGCTGTACATCAATGACATCGGTTCTGCATTACAAAATTCACAGCACATGATATTTGCTGATGACACCCAAATTTATCTTGATTGTTGTCCGTCACAACTCAACCAGGGCATTAGGTTGATATCTGAAGATGTCCATGCTATAGCTAACTTTGCGGTAACAAATGGTCTCAAGCTCAATATTTCTAAGTCTAAGATTCTTATACTAGGCAGTAATTCTTACACCCGCCAGCTGGATTTCTCTGAAATATTACCGATCACACTAAATGGTGTTATTCTTCCATTCGTCAACGAAGCCCGCAACCTGGGTGTCACTATGGAGTGTAACTTGTCGTGGAAATCTCAAGTACAGCATATATCACAAAAAGTGCATTTTATTATTCACAAGTTGAAATTTCATCGTAATGCTCTTTCCATGGACGTAAGGAAGTTACTTATCACTTCTCTTATTTTCCCTCAATTAGATTATTGCTGCCTTGTCTACCACAACTTATCAGATGTACTAAATACAAAATTAGAACGCCTTGTCAACTATTGTATTCGTTTTATCTTTGACTTGCGACGGGACACTCATATCACAACTTTTAGACGTCAACTTGGCTGGATCACAGTACGATCAAGACGTCTTTACTTTCTTGGTATAGCTATGTTTAGGGTTGTCCGTCAAAGTACACCAGCCTACATACAAGAATTATTTATACGAACAACAACTCCAGTTGAACGACCCTCAAGGCAGCCTCGACCAAGCTTTGTCATCCCTTCTCACCGTACAGCGACTTACCATGAAGGGTTTTCGCTATCTGGCATTTATTTCTGGAACTCGTTACGATCCAATATTACTACGTCGCCGAGTTTAGAAGTTTTTAAGCATCGAATCTATACTTATTTATTTAACTATGTAGATACATGCTAGGGTTAAAGATGTTAGTTTAGATTGTCTTTAATTGCATATTCTTAGTTTATATTTTCATTTATATTTTATATTCTAATTATAGTATTTCTATTATATATTTTAATCTTACTTTTAGTCTTATTTACTTTTGAATGTATCATTTTGCCAAAGGCTTGCCAAGGCATAATAAACAAATCAAATCTCTCAAATCTCTCTCTCTCTCTCTCTCTCTCTCTCTCTCTGTGAGAAATCATATTCTATATCTTTTACTGCAGAGCAAGCGCTTTGCGAGGAGCATAGCGCAGGGCTATGCATGCTCGAAAACCGCTTTCGTTGCATTCAAAGTGATGGATACCTAGTTATGATTCATAGGAGGCTGTTATCTTTATGCCCGTGATACTCTCTAGCAGCATCTCGAGCATTTAGTCTGTCTTTGGCATTCTACTTGGAAACAATAAAAAGCAATATGTATCCACGATACGGCAAGGAGATTTTAAGCGACGCGTTTTGGTGCCGATTAATGTTTGTCGAGAGAGTGATGAGTGTGTTTCTGCGTACACAGGAAATGTGCGATGCATACGACGATCTGGAGGAGCTCCTACGTAGCGTGTATTTAGTGCAACGTCGTGGAAGACCCGTTGAACTTGGGGAGCTGCATATCGGCATGTCCTGTATTGTGCCTCGTTTCAATAGCGTTGTCCGCGGCGAAGTGGTTTACCCGGACTTTGATGGGTACTGCGAGGTGTTGCTAGTCGATTTCGGCGAAACTATTTACATCGACTGGTCTTACCTATTCCATCCGGAGCCTCTAGCAAGTATGCTGCCAGTTCTCGTCATGGAGTTTTCCATATACGGACTCGAACGGGTGGATGTTGCAGGTATCGAGCACCTCGTCGAAGAAGCGTGCGGTAGAGATGACTTGATCGCTGTCATGATGCGACCTCTTGCCGGCGATAGCGTTCCGCGGGTTCGATTATCGAACGGTGAACGCGTGGACGTGGCGGCGCTTATTATAGAAGCCCTCGGTGATGAGATAGATATCGGCTACGATATCGATGCCGTGGACGAGGGCTTTGACGAGGACATAGTAATGAATTAAAGACACGACGCTGTGCGTGTGTATGGGTGTGCGTGTGCGTGTGCGTGTGCGTGTGCGTGTGTGTGTGCGTGTGTGTGTGTGTGTGTGTGTGTGTGTGTGTGTGTGTGTGTGTGTGTGTGTGTGTGTGTGTGTGTGTGTGTGTGTGTGTGTGTGTGTGTGTGTGTGTGTGTGTGTGTGTGTGTGTGTGTGTGTGTGTGTGTGTGTGTGTGTGTGTGTGTGTGTGTGTGTGTGTGTGTGTGTGTGTGTGTGTGTGTGTGTGTGTGTGTGTGTGTGTGAGAGTACATTCGAGAGACAGGAGTTTAAAATCGCTTTGGCAGGAGGGTAGATGCCTACAACAGCTGCGGTGGTGAGTACATAATTTTATTCATTTTTCCAAGTATGTGTACACCTTTGCTCCATCCTGCTCTTATCTCTACTCTTCCTTGTTCACCAAGACACCCACACCACCTCACTTTACCATCTCCACGTTACTGACACTGGTCAAGCAGAGTGGGTAGCGCGGCGGTGGAAAAGTGAGGTGGTGGGGGAAGGAGTGGGGATAGGAGTGGGATGGAACAAAGGTGTACACATACTACTCCTGGCGTATCGAAGACTAGATCCTAGTATTTATAATATCCCCTGGTGGGATGCGAGGAATTATTCAATGAGTTTAATCTTCATAGTAATATCTGAATGGATTCGAAGAATCCTTTAATTTGATATCGAATATTACATATCCGCGGACCGCGAACCTGTGTCGCCGCTCACCCCATACACAAATGTTCCGGCCAAAGCTATTGGAGCTGCTACTTGGAGCTGTCCCAGAACTTCTGCCCAAAGGAAGGTTATTCGCATACATTCATGCTAATATTATTAAATTCCACCCCCCTTGAATATCATCAAATACATGTATAAAATATACACATCACGTTAAATTGAGTATTTGACTAGTTGACAAAATGGTATTCAGGCCTCAATTGGCTGATGTCGCATATTGCTATTGAGCGCATTTCATTTACACAAATACCATGCGTTGTACATTCCTAGGTTCCACTCGATATTTCAAATAAGCGCACATTTATATCAAATAAAAATTCTTTAACAAGACATATCACATTAGGCCACCGGCCATTCATAACAGATAGCAGAAACATATATTAAAGCGCTTATTCGCGGACAAAAACATTTAACGTTTTCTCGATTTATCTTCGTTCGATGTATTCTTCATATATAATTCATCATCATGATGATCATCTATATCGTGATTGGTATTATTAATACCAGATATGTATCCTGTAAACATTTTTTATAAAAAAAGTTCAATGTCTTTCGATTCTTGGAGCTCGATAGCCTCACTCTCAAGGATATTATTTTTCTTGAAGCACAGTTTACGTACACGTTATTCTCCATCGCATTGGCACTTATCAAATGTTCATAGTGAGGCCACACCGCGTCGGAAACACCTTCACTGATTAAAGGTCGAACCAGTTAATAATAGTCAACAAGGTGGATCTACGTCGTGTACCAGGTGTACAAGTATAAAATGTGGATTGATTTTCGAAAAAAACATGTTAAATTCGGAAGAATCATAAAAAGTACTTTATTCAAAGTATGCTCCATCGCTTGTTATACATTTTTCCCATCTTTCGGGCAATTTGAAAAAAATCTGCTTCTTTTGCTGCGAACCATTCATCGTGCCATTTTTTCACATCTTCGTACGAACCAAGGCGCTGCTCAGCAAGTGCGTGACCCATGGATCCAAACAAGTGGTAATTGGAAGGAGCCAAGTCTGGTGAGTAAGCCGCATGGGGTAGAACTTCCCAGCTGAGTGCTTCCAACGCGTCGCGAACCGGTTTTCCCGTATGTGATGGAGCACTGGCATGAAGAAAAATGACTTTGTGTTGTCTCTTTCGGTATTCCGAACTTTTTTCAAGCAGCGAAGGGTTCAAATCGGTCAATTGTCGTTGGTAACGTTTAGTATTAACCGTTTCCCCAGATTTTAACAGCTCATAATAGACCACGCCCCTCTGGTCCCACCAAACACAGAGCAGCGTCTTTCTGCCAAAGCGATTCGGTCTTGTGGTCGATGTGGATGGTGCGCCTGGATCTACCCATGATTTTTTACGCTTGAGATTCTCAAAAAAAATCCACTTTTCATCCCCTATAACTATACGATACAAAAACGACTTCCTTTGTACCGAGCGAGCAAAATGTCACATGTTTTTTTGCGCTTTTCCATTTGCCTGTCGTTCAACTCATGTGGTATCCATCTACCAGTCTTCTGAAACTTTCCCATCTCTTGTAGCCGATTCGAAACAGCTTGTTGACGCCCAATTGCCGAACAATCTTGCCGATCTCTCGTAGCCAATTTGAAACAGCTTGTTGACTAACGCCCAATTGCTGGGCGAGTTGTTTTTGTGTTTGCGAATCATCTTCCTCCAACAATGCTTGCAATTCCACATCTTCGTATTTTTTTGGCGGCTTTCCACGTTCCTTGTTTGCAACATCGAAGAAGATATTCACCATAAGCTTTTCGAAGTAATCGGTATAATTCAGTAGCAGTTTTCTTCAAATGAAAACAAAAAATTAATGCAGTCCGCAAATGCTCTTTGTTCGGTATAAATTTCGACATATTGAACACAACAACACAACAATATGCATACACTTTTCCAATTTATCACTCATGCGCGTTTGACACTTGTTGATGACACAACAAAATGGCGCAGTGTCAAATCTTTATAGCACAAACTGCATTCGTGCGCCATCTGTTGTCTGAAATCCGCATTTTACACTTGTACACCTGGTATAATAGTTTCACAGGCTATACGTATTAACTCGGCCATCGGCTTCCCAAACAAGCTCTCGGATAAGATAACAACAGAATGAGTATGCATGTCTTTCAAAATGATTACCGATCGAGCGCGATGATTAACGGCATGGAACCGGCCCAATTATATTATGAGTTTGTGATATTTATCCTTTCACTATATCCTTTCACTATATCCTTTCACCTTCACTGGGGGGATCTTATTCCTGACCCTAAAAGTCGTTTGAATAGTAGTTTTCCAACGATAATGTGTGAGTACTTACACAAATCCTTCTCTAAGAACGAGTGAGTGTGTATCCTGTACTTTTGGACCGGCGTTGCTTCTGAGATCCTCGTTGTGCTCCTTTCAAATGAGGTGAAGTGACCGGAATCCACTGCGTGATTGCCGATCCAGTTAACTTGTTCCCTTAATTAGCTAAGAGGACCTCCTCGATGAGCATTCTCCAGGATCGGATGCTTCGGGCCAGAAAATCTCTATTCTGATTTACGACGTATGGCAAAGAAAGGTTGTTCTTGGAGGCATGATTGGAAAACCCGTCTTGCTTCCACTAGTCGTTGTGCTGCTCTCCTCTTCGTCTACGGGCTCACCTCATGTAGCCCATGGGAATTGCTTACATTCTTCTTGACGCTTATCTCAACGGACAAGGCGACCCCCAGATTCGCAGGCCTTGATCACTTTGTACAGCAGATGTAGAGTTATAGATTGACGCGCAATATTTTTATTAGTTTTAACAAAATCGATTAAATAGTGACAATCTTTATCAGGCTCACTGGCGTTTTTTGAAATCCTTGTAGCCTTTCATCGTCGTTGACCTTTCTGATTTAACATGCTCTGTTATAACTTTGAACCGCGTTTATATTGATTACGTCGAATTGATAAGGCACGCAGTTTTGTTGCAATGCGAATCATAATAATTGTTACAGAAATAACAGCGTATATCTATTAGCGATAGGTATAGCCACTCGAGAAAATCGTTTTTTGGAGGGGAAAAATGAACTCTGAATACTCTATTCTTCTTTCGAAATGGCTAGTGCATGGAAAACAGTGCTTGAAAATAGCAAATAAACCTACGTTAAATCTTGCAAAACAAGACGAAACAAGTGCACCGAAAATGTTTTAAACAGTAATGAATCATGTACTAATAATACAGCGGGTAATCCAAACACTGTTTCTTTAAACTATGCACAAACACTCCCCATATTGAACCATTACTGGACTGGAATGTTGTAAACGTGTCTTTAGCGTAAAGCAATAATATCTCAAACAATACATGAGCGGTGGATTTAAGTAAAGGAAAACTGGCCCTCGCAGCGAAGTAAACCTATTTTATTGTTTACCATATATTTGAATATTTATTTTACCCTAATGATTTTAAACAGACATTAAACAACTTTATTCTTTTTTTGCCTGAAATGCATTTATACAAATTGTAGGGTACTGTAACATGACAATTTTTATGGAGTACTCTGCTATAAACAAGGACTGTTGAAGTTTCTGAATATGCTCTGTCATGCAGTATTTAAATACAAACATAGGATATTGTAAGTGTGAATGTTTTATACACAGAGTCAAGAGGCGCCGCTCCAATATTCTTAAACAGAAAATCCAAATGACGGATGTACCATGGGAAGCATTTTATATATTGTCCAAGCAAAGAAAATTGTTATAAGAAGTTGCGCAGCAGGAGATAAGCCATCGCCGAAAAAGATAGTGTTTATAGTTTAGAGTTTGATAGTGGAGGCAGAACATTTTGAGCTTCTAATTACTAAAAAAATACTTATCTAAGAAATATTTCTTAAAGGAAAATGAAGCTACATTTTTACATTAAGCAATAAATAGAAGACACTTCGACTAATATTTCATTATTATCTCAGAATCATATATATTCAACAATATAAATCCAACGCTAATGATTAGACAGAGACTGGACTTGGCCACCACCCGTCGCCATCTCTGTCTTTCGGTGGACCATGGTTTTCTATACCTGAATATTTTTAATATTACGAGGGCGGTTTGAAAAGTCCGTGCAAAAATGAAAACTACTTAATTTTTTAGGATAGATCATTTTTATTTTTCAACAAAATGTCCTTTTAGACTAATACACTTCGTCCAGCGATGCTCTAGTTTGTTGATCCCTTCCGAATAATAGGATTTTTCCAAGTCTGTCAAATAGGCATTCGTTTCTGCAATCACCTCCTCGTTTGAGTAAAATATTTTTCCCGCCAGCCATTTCTTCATGTTGGGGAACAAGTAATAGCAATCTCACGCACCTTCACTCTTCTGTCATCTCACACCATATCATGGATTTTGTTATGGTTCGGTCAGCGTGAATAAATTCCAATACGGATGTGTGAAGGAAAAGTAGATTTTATTAGGCTTCGATAGAAAGTTAGAAAGCGTGAACGTTCTTATACATATATGATATATATCGGGGAGTTGCAAGTTGCGCAGGCGTGAGAGAGAACTTCCTCGTAGGTAGGAAGAATAGGAACATAGGAAGGACCGTCGGTAAAGCCGATCCCTCAACACTCCCGCATCGGCTTCTAACGTTGTTCTTCGTTCTTCTCTTCACCCTGTAATTTCTTTTGGATCCTGAGGGCGTCTCTGTGATATTGATGCTGTTGCCTGGGTAGAGCCTTTGTAAGAATATCCGCGTGTTGATCTTTTGATGCGAGGTACTCCAATGTGAAGTCGTTCTCGGCGTAGCGTTCTCGTATATAGTGGTAGCGTACGTCGATGTGCTTCACTCTTTTATGAAAAACGGGGTTTTTATGAGGCTCATTGCGCTCTGGTTGTCCATATATAGTGTCGTTTGGATATCTTTGGCACCGAGTAACTCTCGCAGCAGCGTTTTTGTCCATGCGATTTCTTTGGCGGTCTGGCACGCGGCCATATATTCGGCTTCCGTTATTGACAATGCTACGCTGTGTTGTCTTTGTGAGTTCCATGAAATCGTGCTTCCCGCGAGCTTGAGGAGGTACCCGGTCGTTGAGCGGCGAGTCGTTAAATCTCCGGCGTAGTCCGCGTCGCTGTAGGCGCAGAGTCCCTTACCGTTGTTGCTTCCGAATCGAAGTCCGTGGCTCGCGGTGCCTTTCAGGTATTTAAGTATCTTCTTTACGCCTTTCCAGTGGGTCGTCGATGGTTTTTCCAGGAATCGGCTCGCTCGATGCACTGCGAAGGTGATATCGGGCCTCGTTGCCACCGACAGATACATTAAGCTACCGACTGCTTCGCGGTACGGGGCCGTAGTCATGTTGTTCTCGTCTCCCGCCGACTCAGGTGAGTCCAACTCTTGGTGCGGGTCTGCGGGGATCGCCACAGGATTGGCATCCTGCATTTTGTACCTCGTCAGTACCCTTTTCGTGTAAGTTTCTTGATGCAAGAATATCGCACCATCCGGCCCTCGTTCGATGTGCATTCCCAGGAATAGGTCAACATCATTGTGCGTTATTTCGAATTCCTGTTTGAGCGTATGGAGAAGTTCGTCTACTTGGCTCTGATCGTGCGCTGTTATCAATCCGTCGTCGATGTAGATGGCAAGGATCAGCCTTCGTTCTTGGATCTGGCTCGTGAATACGCACGGGTCTGCGCTCGTGCTTCGAAGATTGAAATTTGTTAAGAACTCGGAGAATCTCCGGTTCCAGCATCGCGACGATTGTTTCAGTCCGTACAGGCTGCGTTTCAGCTCGCAGATTCTCCCGGTCCCGTCGTCGTATCCTTCCGGTTGCCGCATGTGTAGTGTCTCGTCGATATCTCCGTATAGGAACGCTGTCTTGACGTCGAATTGTTTCACCTCCATGTTCTCACTGGCTGCTACGGCGAGGACTGCTCGTATCGAGTCGAAACGAGCTACCGGACTGTGAGTCTCCTGGTAGTCTATTCCTTCGCGTTGCCGGAATCCCCGCGCAACGAGTCTAGCTTTGTATCGTTTGCCGTTGCCGTTGGAATCTCTCTTTAGTTTGTACGTCCATCGGTTGTCGATCACACTTGAGCCCTTTGGTGCTTCCACGAGTTTCCATACTTGATTTTTCATAAGAGATCGGTATTCCTCGTCCATAGCTTTCTTCCACAGCTCTCTCTCGTCGCTTTGCACTGCTTCTCGGTAAGAAAGTGGCTCTTGGTTCTCTGCCATAAATATGCTCTTGTAGTCTTGAAATTTTTCGGGTGGCCTCAGCGTCGTCCTGTCCCTGAGTCGACGGCCTTCATTTCGCGGTTGACCTCCTTCCTCATTTCCATTTGCCCGATCGGCTGCATTGGCAGGTTCGCCCTCCTCGTGCAGCTCTCTTTCTTCGTTCGCCGATGACTCGTTGTCGCTATCGGTTCCTTCATTCTCGGCTACGCCGTGCTCTTCGCCGAGCCATATTTCGATGTCGTTTCGCTCCTTCGGTGCGATAGTGTCGCCCATCTTTCCGGGAAAGATTACGTCTCTGACCGTTTCGATTTTTCGGTTCCCCGGGTACCACACGCGGTATCCCTTGGTCTCATCTCCGTAGCCGATGAAGTATCCCTTCTTCGCTTTCGCGTCCAACGCTCGGCGTTTTTCTTTCGGCACGTGGACGAAAACCTCTTCGCCGAATTTATGAAGATCCGTTAGGACTGGTTTTCGCTGAAACCAGAGCTCCAATGGCGACGATCCCTTGATGCTGCTCGTCCCAGTGCAATTTAGCGTGTATACTGCTGTGTTGACTGCTTCTGCCCAGAATTCCGCTTTGAAACCTCCCGCGAGCATGAATGTACGACCTGCCTCTTTGAGTGTTCGGTTATCTCTCTCGGCAGACCCGTTTTGCTCGGGAGTGTAACTTACCGTTCGCTGGTGTCTTATTCCGAGCCTATCCGTTAGTTCTTTCATCTCCTGATTAACGAACTCAAGCCCGTTGTCTGTTCGGAGCACCCGTACTCCTCCTGAGCAATGCTTCTCGGCCTTTTTGAGGAAATTTCTGACGTGGTCAGGCGTCTCAGCTTTGCTCTCGATAAAGTACACCGTCCTATAGTGTGAGAAATCATCTTTCAGTAGTAAATAATATCTAGCGCCTCCGAGCGACCTCGTCGGCATGGGCCCGCAGAGATCCGCATGAATGATCTCGCCTATGCTCTTTGATCTCGAATTGCTCGTCGGAAACGGTCGTCTGTGCATTTTCCCGACTGTGCATGCATCACAAACGGGTTTTTTCTCACCTTTTGTAGGTATTTTAAACCTGTCAAGCGTCTGCCGCACGTGTCGGAAGTTTTGATGTGCCAGCCGCTCGTGCCAGGCCTGCAGCGTGTCCGTCGAGGCTATGTGTGCCTGCGCTGTGTCCTGCTTCCACATCAACGGACTCGGCTCGGCAATCCTGAACCGCATCTCGTATAATTTTCCATGACGTTCGCCTATTGCGACAACGTGCCCGTTTCTCGTGAGCTCACATTTGGCGTGAGTCGACTGCATCTTTAGGCCTTTGTCCATCGCTGCTCCGGCTGAGAACAGATTATATTTTAATTTTGGTACATAAAAAACATCGACAAGGTGATGCTTGTTCCAGTTGTTCCCATCGAACATGGTGACGTTGATTGATCCTTTTCCTTGAGCCTCGATGTAGCCTCCGTCACCCACACTGATTAGTCCGGGAGAATCAAATGCTGTGTATATGATGAACCAGTCTCTACGATTCGACATGTGATCGGAGGCTCCGGAGTCCATGACCCATGCTGCGTCTCTGACATAATGCTCCGGAGTTGTCGAGAGAGCTTCGCTCAGTAGTCCCTCTCCGTGCAAGTTTTTATCTTGTACGTTGCGCTTCTCTCTTGACTCTCGGTTGTCATCTCCTTTGCGATCTGGGCACTCTCTTGCCCAGTGTCCTGACTCTCCGCAGACGAAGCATTTTCCTTGTTTTGATGGCTCTTTCAATGTGACTCCTCGACCTTGCCCCGAACCTCGCCTGCCCCATCGACCCCGCTGTGTGGTAGTCGATAGAGCGCTTCCGCTCTTGTCCTCTCGTAACGCATCCATGACCTCTTCGGTCGTGAGCCTCGCCTTCAGGTTCACGAGCGTGCGTTCTCCCGCTGACGTTGCATTCCAGGAGCTTATAAAATATCTGTGGCTCGCCGGTAGTGTTAGCAGAATTTTTGTTATTATCATTGAATCTGATATTGGCTCACCCATTGAGTTTAGTCTGTTCGCAATGTCTTCTAGCTTCGCAATGTGTGTCGAGATGTCATCGGAGCTCCCTTTTGATGCATTGTACCAGCTCTGTTGCAGCATGTGCACGTTCGCCTCCGATCTCTGCTCGTATATCGACTCGAGCTGTCTCCACATCTCCGCAGCGGAGTCACAGTTCATGATGTGAAGTGTCGGCTGCTCTCCTACTGTTGTGACAATCACCTTTTGCCCTGTTGCATCGGCTTTCTCCCACGTTGCGAGAGCTTTCTCATATGCCACACTTACAGCTGCGTCCGCGCCAGTGTCCGGTTCCTCCGGTTTCACTGCAGTTCCGAGAGTCACTTTCAGCGCACCGTGCGATTTCAAAATCACTTTTATTTGAAATTTCCACACGTTCCAGTTCTCAATATTTTTGAGTCTCACTACTCTTGATAGTTCACCTTCCATTGTCACTCGGTTATATTTCCACTGTTGCACGAGGCTGAGAATAACCTCAAAGGTTGGCACTCGTAGCGTTCTCAATTTCTTGCCTCTTTTATCGCCTTTCGCCAAAAATTATTTCCCGCACAATTCGCCTGGGCCCATAACCTGTTATGGTTCGGTCAGCGTGAATAAATTCCAATACGGATGTGTGAAGGAAAAGTAGATTTTATTAGGCTTCGATAGAAAGTTAGAAAGCGTGAACGTTCTTATACATATATGATATATATCGGGGAGTTGCAAGTTGCGCAGGCGTGAGAGAGGACTTCCTCGTAGGTAGGAAGAATAGGAACATAGGAAGGACCGTCGGTAAAGCCGATCCCTCAACAGATTTTATCAATGATTTCTGGAGTAGTGGCCGAAACAGGGCGTCCAGAACGTTCAGCGTCACTTGTGTCCATATGGCCACTCCGAAAATTTTGAAACCACTTATAAACTGTTCTAATTGAAGGTGCAGAGTCACCATAATGTTTATCAAGCTTCTCTTTAGCCTCCTGAGGCGATTTGCTTTTCATAAAGTAATGTTTAATCAACACGCGAAATTCTTTTTCGTCCAAGTTTTGAAAACCTTTCGACTTCTTCGATTCAAACGAACGCCAAACACAAAGAAATAAACCGATCTGGCTGAAACTTGGTGTGTGTTCTTCCAAGAGATGCTACTAACTGAAAATAACTTCGATAGGCAGCAGTAGTGCCCTCTCTCTAACTTTGCACGGACTTTTCAAACCACCCTCGTATATATATCGATACTCGCAGGGATGATGTTCGCAAAAAATTATCACTTGTATCACAATATTTTCCTATTGTTGAGTGAGTTTGACGTGCTTTGGCGTGTGTGTATGTCACACACCAACGAACGCTCATGGAAGATTCTTCAATGTCCCCAGTTCACGAGCGTGCGAGTCGCTGGCGTGAGCCAGTAGGCGACATTGTTTTCACGAATCAAAGATAGCGACAAGACGAGTGTAGAATATTTAGAGTGTTCCTTTGTCTCGCTGTATTCCTATGTTAATAAACTGCAATATAATATATAACTGCAATATGTTGTAATGAATTTAATCTATGTTTAAATCTTGCACGTATATCCACTATGTTTCGCCGAACGATGCTGGCGCCCCTTCGGCTATCCCGTGGTCGAACTAAATCTCCGAAGTTTGCCGCGTGAACGACGAGATTCCCCATGGGTTCGTCCCAGTCGTTCGACGACCACAAGTGTGATTAAACCTAATAAGTATTTATGGTATATAAGTAATATCAAATTGCCTTGTGTGAAAAGTGTTCTTCGATAATTATACAGGTATGTGTCTGCGCTCGTTTATATTATTAGTATCTGGGTACTGATACCATTGTCTCGATTAATAGAATAGTCGGACGACTGGGCGCTCGGCGCACGGAGGTTCGCGCTTTTCTATTGCGCACAGCGTATACATTTTTCTACTTCGCTTGGCCTGCTGCGCTTCTCTCCTCGAGGCTTAAAGCATTGCACGTATTAACTGCGCATTGGACGGCGGTTGCGACGCTGGATCTACCATCGTGAAATTACGAGGACGAATATGATGGTCGATGCGACCAATGTGGACTTGAATTAACATCGTGGATCTTCCTAAAACGTCATATTCATCATTGTCGTTCCGGGAAGTCACTACTGTAACGGAACACCATCATGGCGCTCCGCTACCATGATAAAACCATAATCACCACCCACACATCTAGCCTACGCAAGACAAAAAGAACGCCAGTAGGACTAGGACAACATAACATGAGAATAGGTACACACCGCCAAGCGAAAGTACCCACCCTAAATCAGCATGGCGTCACATGCAGGCCCCACCTAGACACAAAATGTATTATCAAAACAAACAGAGCTCGCAAGAAGCTCGCACAAGAAGAAGAGGGGCCGGCCCGATCAGCACGCTACAGACCAAAGATCAAGCGCAGTACACCCCGCCCAGTAGGAAGCAGGCGGGACGACACATAACAACAAACGCCTTACACAGCTAGGAAGACATAGCCCGCTTCATCCATTCAAGCCAACCACACCACACCTACACGATGCGCGGAGAACGCCACGATACGGCAAGATTATAAAAGAATTTGTGGAACTCAAGAGATTCCACAAACTTGCACGAGTAAAACGACAAGGGGATTTCACATGAAACCTCACCACCTGCCCCCACTCAATGATCAAACATTAATAACCAAATAAAGGAACAAAACGTACCTAAACAATACAACAAACAATTAACAAATCAATACTAGGGCAAGCCCTAACCGGATAGAATACTCTGTAACAAAATAACACAAAAACCAGGAAAAGACAGCTAGAAAAAACATGGTAAAATACCAAACTCACGATTATTAAACAAATCTAGCGTAAACCAAATCAGAACATAAACCAGGAAATACATACGAAACATCAGCAAAACCGCACATAAAAATAAGTGGTTAAAACATGCATTAGATAATAAAAAGCTCTCAGGAAAAGTTTGAACCTCCTGCGGGTAGCAATTTAACACAGGCCAACAAATTCAACCTCGCTAGAACCGCGGTCCAAACTCAGAGAAGGCAAAGCCCGGCTAAATATAGAAATAACGGTATACCGATACACCGCCCCGCACCTCCTTCACCTAGTGATTGAAGGGCGACAAACATCACGTGACATACCCAAAAACACCCCCGCGGGGTCCATCCTCTAAACTATATAAACCACAACCGGACAAGCCTCGAGGCTCTTGTTGAAAATCTGTTCTTCAAGACGAAGCGCTGCCCGACAGCCACTATAATTTCATTTTAAACTCAGAATGTAACACGAAAAGCAGGCTTTCGATCAAACGATTCCCCTGCATCGCGCCTTGGCCATCCATTGACCGAACGCAGCTAGCTTGATAAAAACTATCAGTTTGGGAAAATTATTGTCATAAAAAGTATTCATTCTCTCAATCGATTCCCTGGCATCGCGTCCTGGCCGTCGGTTGAGTGAACGAATTATATAGGATACACTGCGAGGAAAGGGCTCCCCTGCATTGCGCCTTGGCCGCCCCCAATCGCAGCGTTAGGGCACTCTGCATTAACGTGTCCCCACGCATAGCGCCGTGGCTACTCGTCTTCTGCAGAGTGGAGAAGCACGTGTGTCTCCAGGTTTGGGGAGTGGCATCCCGGCTTGTTGCACCACGCGCCACCGATTCGTAGGGTGTACCTGCGTGGGTGGCACCACGACAGGGCCAGCACCAACTACCTCCTGTGACGAACGAATACCCCAGCCAATTGCATCAATTAAAAAACCCTAATAAGGTGGCTTAATTGAAAGCAACTAAAGGCTCCAGTATCCGGGGTATAGGAAGAGCTAGTTGGTCAAGCTGCGAACCCGGTATCGGTTGCGAACAGCGAGCTATAGGAAGGAACCCAAAACAATAACAAAGACGAGTAGAGAGAGGTAGTTGAATTCACACTTCTTCCCCCCCCCCTCGTACTACACTCGAGTCCCTACTAGACACTCACTGCGTAACCAGCAGAAAGGCGTAACTTCACACGGCGGATCACGTATACGGGCGTCTACCAAACAATAACACCCTCTAGCGCGACAACTAGCTAGATGTCCAATGATTAAGAACAAGGCCGACCAGTACTTCTAACGAAGGTACCACGGAACGCCCCGTATGAGGACCAAGCCAGCAACGAAGAAAGATAGGCCACACACACCGTACGCCTCACCTAAAGACACGCGAAGCTCTGACCAATCAAATCCTAGGACGTCAAAAAACAAAAATACAAATTCTTTAGACAAATTGAGTGTAAAGCTCCGTGCAAGTGGTGTCTAGTCACTTCACGAATGGTAGAATCAAACCCGATTTGAGACTGGAAATCATTCCATTTACGTAGTTTTAGAACAATGCGTTTAAGCAAACGCGACAACCCCTATAGTAAAACAAATTGAGTGTTAAGCTCCGTGCAAGTGGTGTCTAATCACTTCACGAATGGTAGAATCAAACCCGATTTGAGACTGGAAATCATTCCATTTACGTAGTTTAAGAATAAGGCGCTTCAACGAACGCGACGACCCATATAGAAAATAAATTGAGTGTAAAGCTCCGTGCAAGTGGTGTCTAATCACTTCACGAACAGTAGAATCAACCCCGAATTTAGACTGGAAATCATTCCATTTACGTAATTTAAGAAAGCGCGTCAAAGAAAGCGCGATGACCCATTTAGGAGAATAAATTGAGTGTTAAGCTCCGTGTAAGTGATCTCTAATCACTTCACGAACGATAGAATCAAGCCCGAATCAAGACTGGAAAATATTCCATTTATTAGAAACCCAGACACACCTAGAGGAAGCAATTCCACGTGCGTAGCCGTAGGAAAATTTCTGTGAGATCGTACCACCAGGATCATCCCACCAACACCCTTCCTACCTTGTCTGAACTAACAAAAAAAAATCAAAATATCAAATAAAATCCGTGCCCTCAGCACCATACACAAAAGAAAGAATTACCCAATCAATCGAAGGACCAATGATGAGAGGGTAACAAAATCGCCGGTCCCACGAGGACTAATGCGATACGATAAAAACCTAAACTGAGGTCTCACAAACAACAACAATAAATAACTAGAACCAAATAAATTCATCCCAGATCCATAAAAAACACAGACATCTCTTACTCCATCCAGCCCAGAGCACGAATCAGTTTCGAGCTAACTCCTTCGTCCACACGATCTCGATGGAAACCGCTCGAAACGAAAGTAAGACTACGCGATTTAACGCCACCTCACGGGAAAACGCGTTTAACAACATAAGTTGAAAAGTGTGCGAAAATCGCGAAACGTTTCACTACATATGGAGTTTTTCAAGATACGATGGATAAAGTCTGTCATCGTATCGAACATTCTTGAATTCAACGTTCATTAAAGTAACGAGCCCTAGCGGGTTGTGCGAGCCAAAATTTAATTGGTAATTCTAAACTGGTAAAGTCGAAAACTTTCACTCAAATATTGACTGGTAAGCAATTTTTCCAGCATTGGACTGAAGCGATTTTGGTTAGACTGGTAAGTTACTACCAGTCATATTTTGGATGGTAACGGTTTTCGCAGGTCTGCTCATTTATCGCTACCAGTTTTATTTTGGATGGTTATTGGGTTCTCCTGGCCCCGCTCGATTCTCGCTACCAGTTTTATTTTTGATGGTTATTCGGTTCTCGCTACCAGTAGAATTTCAACCGGTATTTTCATTATCGCTCCGTCTAATTTTTACTATTTTTTTCATTGTCGCGGCTCCGCTCGGTGTTTGCTACAATCGAGTGTCTCCGGTCGTGATTATCTTTAATTTCTTTTTAATATCTCAGAGATTATACCATAAATTAAAAAATGGGATGAAACTGAATACACGGAAGGGATTTTGGGATCTTTAGGGAAGTGGTATCAGAATCTTTTATTTATTTTTTCATATACATACAGAGAGTATTTTCAATCGTATTTCCGTCTTACAGCCCATTCAGATGTCCGCACTAAATCGAATTTTACGGTAGCAGGTGAGGTCGCGTGGCTCTGGATCCGATTGCAAATTCAGAGGAGTTCCTTCTTCGCTGAGGAATTTGCTATAAAACAGTCGATTTCATGTCGAGCCCGGTGTTTCAGTCTTAAACTTTTGTTCGAAATTTATATCGGATAGTCCCTAAGGATGGACACTGGTAGCAGAAAATGCACGTCGAATGCAAATATACCAATTTCTAGAACTTCAGGCGCTCATTTAATTTCTTTGCCGATCGCTCATGACAAAATGAAACTAACTTTTTCATTATCAGACTACTTCTTCCTATAAAAGCTTTTGCAAGACATAGTTTGCTTTTCTCCTTGTGGTAATAGGTCGGACTGTAGGGACCTCGGATATCAACTAATGTTTCAAGGACATTTTTGATTTCAATCAAAAGATTTGTTAACTGACCACTACGATCCAATCTGATCTAAAACAAAGTAACATTTGGCCGATCAGCGGTAACGAGAGCAACAAAGGTTTCACAAAATTTCTGACGAATTACGAATCGTTCTTTTCGGCAAAATTTCGAATAGCATTTTCAATTAACCATAAATATGAATAAAATAACGACATTCACTGACGATTGTGCTGGAGTGAGCGAGACCAATAGAAATTTGTAGTACATCGCTAGGTGACGCGAATCGCAAGCTCTACGATCTTCGCATTAAACAATTACGATATTTTGTTAAATCTAAGAAAAGTTAACTGTAGAATTACTAGTCAGAGTTTCTCTTGCTCTGTTTTTTCATGGAAAACCTATCTCTGAGAATATTTGGATTGCGAATAAGAATAAATAATGAATTGTTATCCTTTGGATTCGGAATACATCAATATGATTATTTGAATAGTCAAAGCAGTCAGAAATCTTACAGAGTCAGCGGAATATATCTCTTTGTTCGAGAGAATATGGTTTTCATCGCGATCGTCGTGTATTCCGATCAATTCCACTTGTCGGGTATAATAGCATGAGAAAGAGTTTGGCCAGTCGTGGGAAAGTGTTCTTGCGGGGTACACTTTGCAATAGGAAGCACTGCTTGTCAAGAGCTTATTGATCGCATCGACCTGTTAACACAGAGATAAATAAATAATTTAAAAATTGTTTAAAACTCTAATATTTTAGTGAATTGATAGAATATATTTTTTATTTAGCTCTTCGTAAAGAATATGCCAGACGTTAACGTCCGGCAAATTTTTCAATGTGTGAAAGTAATGAAATTGATGATTTTATACATAAAGTAATGCAATTGTATCAATAACGAGAATCTACTTACTTCGGATTGTAGTCCTAGCTTCCAGATTTCGCCAAATACGGTATTATATCCCTGGCATTTGGCACAGCGGCAACCGAACACGACGTACCATTTCTTGTTAAAAGCTAATTGATCGTATCAACCTGTTGACACAGAAATAAATAAGTAATAAACAAATGAAAAATCCAGTGATAATAAAATTAAAAATTGTATAACACTCCAATATTTCAGTGGACCGATGGAATATATTTTTTCTTTGGCTCTTCGTAAAGAATATGCCAGAAGCCAACGGCCAGCGAATTTTCCAATTTACGAAAGTAAATAAATTGATGATTTTTACATAAAGTAATGCAATTGTATTAACAACGAGAATCAACTTACTTCGGTTTGTAGTCCTTCTTCATTTCGCCAAATGCGGTACGATATACCCGGCATTTGGCACAGCAGCAACCGAAGACGAGGTACCGGTTGCTTGCCTTTTTGTAGAATTTCTTTTTTGTATCGTAACGGCAATTATATTTTCCTCACAACCAACAATATAACAGCATTCGTTCTCCCTTCTTCAACACTATTTCTGTGATGTAACAGGTCCAAAGAAATACCGATCCGCGTGTACGGGATTCATTGCTGTCAATTTTTTAAGGTTATGTTAGATCGAGAGATGCCCCGCACGCAGTAAAGAACTGCAGCGATGAGTTACGAACACGTGCCGTGACGCTTTCGCGATTGTTCTATCGTTCCGTTTGTCTTTTGCACGTCAGTATGGCAGTCGATTATCAGCATATGGTTATAAATGCACTCATCGCTAAAGGCGTCACGGCACGTGCTGGTGTACTGTATGATATAAAACGTTCGTAACTCATCGCTGCAGTTCTTTAGAACGAGAATCGAGCGGAGCCGCGAAAACCGAATAACCATCCAAAATTAAACTGGTAGCGAGAACCGAATAACCATCCAAAATGAAACTGGTAGCGAGAATCGAGCGGGGCTGCGAGAACCGAATAACCATCCAAAATATAACTGGTAGCGAGTAACCAGCGGAGCAGCGAGAACCGAACAACCATCCAAATTATAACTGGTAAGTGGGATTAACCAATCTATTCTTGAATCGCGCGACTTTACATGAAAAGAGCCTACCAGTCAAAATTTGAGTGAATGTTTTCGACTTTACCAGTTTGCAAAATCGCACAACCCGCTAGGGAATCCTGTGCATATTATTCGGAACCGAAATAGTTCGTGGAGATTTACGTCTTTGTATGGGTTAGTGACTCTTATTGGTAATAACTGTAGAAAAATCGTTGATTGTGTGGTGAAATCAAAATACTGTAAGGCGTGTGAGTATTGGGCTAAAAAAGAAGATACCGAAGAATATGCGAAGTGGGTAGAAAATCATGCAGAAGAATGCGCTGTGAATCACAATGGATCGGCAGGAAAAATGGAAGTCGATGCAGTTGTTGAGATGTTTCGGCGCTCTGAAACTTTGCACCAGGTCAAATACACTCACTATATTGGTGACAATGATTCTTTTAAAGGACTTTTAAAGGCATTACAGATGCTAAGCCGTATGAGGATTTCACGGTACTCAAGAAAGAGTGTATAGATCACGTGCAAAAGCGAATGGTCATCCGACTACGTAATTTAAAAAAGAAGACAAAAGGTCTCGGTGAAAGCAGAAAATTGACTGGAAAACTTATAGACGAGCTATCTATTTATTATGGATCAGCCATTCGTAGAAACTGTGATTCAGTTGAGAACATGAGAAGCAATAGGCTACACTTGATCATAAATTATCCACTGATGCCAAACCGCAGCATGACAAATTGTCCTATTGGAGCGGATTCATGGTGCTCATGGCAACTGGCTAAAGCTACAAATACTGCGGCTGGGTACAAATATAAGCCAGCTCTTCCAATTGAATTCTATGAAGCTATCAAACGCGTCTATGAAGAACTGACTGAAAGAAAAGAAATATCAGTTCGATTATGACTAGTAATACCTGATTTTCTTAATTGGGAGTTGCTTTATAGATTCATCATCCAGCTTTTGAAAAGTATCACTTATTCAAAAGTTATAACCGTTTGTTTATTCATAGTTAACATAAAATTAGGCAAACCAATGGCCTGGATCTTCGTTTTTCGGGTGGTGTAAGTCGATGTTGGGATAACAGCGCTTTATTTTTATGCAATTACCTCGCTCAGGGTGCCATCATATGGATCATATCTCGCGCGCTGCTTAATTGGCGCAGCCAATCCAAATCCGTAATCGACCATGGTAATCCCGTTCAATGATCTTCTGGAAAACTAACAACGATGCGTGATTAGCTGGCACAAGTAACGCGATATACAAAGTACGTTCTACGCGACGGCAGCTGCACTTCTAATCCGGGATACAAAATATGGTAATTCGTTTGGGTTAGCTCCAGTTGAAATACGTATGGAGATCTGCGATAAAAAAGACAGAAACGGAATAGACAGGAGCGGACGTATTGAAACGGGAGCGAATTAGCGTCGTCGATCTGATGCCAGATGGGCACAATTTTTCCGCAAGAGCCGCGACAGCCTAAGTCGTGAAAGAGTCGCGAAAGTCTAACTCTTGTAATGTCTATTTATATGAGAGTAAAAGTATATAAATATATTGTCTACTTGATTCTCAGCAATGTCGCTGGGGAGTCAAATACTACTGTGTTCAAAAAGTAAGGTGAATTTTGTTTTAAAATAAAAAAATTTTATTTATTCTTCCAAATCGATTTCGTCCCCCTCAAAATTATCCCCCCTAGCTACAACAGACTTATGCCAACGTTTTTTCCAATCTTTGAAGCATGCTAAAAAGTCGTCCTCAGGTTTAACCTTGTCTGGAGTGGTCTCTTGAGCTTTGGGAACAGCCAGAAGTCACACGGTGCTAAATCAGGCGAATACGGTGGTTGTGGAGCGACATGAGTGGAGTTTTTGGCGAAAAACTCACGAAGAACCAGTTTTGTGTGCGACGGTGCATTATGTGGTGCAAAATCCAAGTATTGTCTTTCCATAATTCTGGCCTTTTCTTGCGAATGGCTTCACGCAAACGACGCATAACACTTAAATAATATTCCTTGTTGACAGTTTGGCCAGTGGGAAGGAATTCGTAATGCACCACACCACGATAATCGAAGAAAACTGTCAACATGACCTTGATTTTTGAGCGACTTTGGCATGGATTTTTCGGTCTCGGTTCACCTTTGGCACGAT
Organism: Cylloceria caligata; assembly: GCA_963942595.1. NCBI lineage: Eukaryota > Metazoa > Arthropoda > Insecta > Hymenoptera > Ichneumonidae > Cylloceria > Cylloceria caligata. Next base: position 31,209,590 of record OZ012705.1, on the reverse strand, counting down.
ATTCGCTCGATTGATCGGTTGTTTCCGGATCATAGGCATAAATCCAAGTCTCATCGCCCGTAATAATTTGTTTGTAGACGTCCTGATAGTCAGAAATAATTGATTCACATGCTTGAACGCGACGCTCCTTTTCGAAAAATTGAGAAATTTGGCACCAAACGCGAGTTGACTCTTCTGAGGCACAAATGATCCTTCAAAATTGCTTGCACTGATCCAATTGATATTGCAAGCATGTCGGCAAGGTCTCGAATTGTTAATCGACGATTTTCGAGCACCAATTCCTTGATTTTCTTGATGTGTTGCTCATCAATTGACGTCGATGGTCGTCCAGAGCGTTCCAAATCATCAACACGTTCTCTGCCTTCTTTGAAGTCTTTGTACCACTTGTAAACATTTTTCTGTGACATAGTCTCGTCACCGAAGGCCTTTTGTAACATTCGATACGTTTCAGCGGCGGAAATTTCATTCCGCAAGCAAAATTTAATAGCACTTCTTTGCTCAACAAAATTCGACATCGTAAAAATCGCCAAATTCACTTTTCTTTGTTCACAAAACCAAGCGTAAACTAAAAACTAATGATGATATTGACATGTAATTTGTCACAGATGTCACTAACAGTCCTACCAACTTGAAAAAAAATTCATTTGTCCGATTCGGTTAACGCGGGAAGTTTAAATTAAAAATTCACCTTACTTTTTGAACACAGTAGTACATACACCATCTATAATTGTGAATAACCACATACATTTTTAGATATCACTGGAACTGTATACATTATACACTTTGCTGTCATATAAGCTTATTCATATTCGCTATGTTATATTATTTGCTTGTCGTATAAGCATATCAAAGCTTGTATTATATATACCTATGGTATAAGCTTGTAGGAAAAAAAATTATACACAATAAAACTAAATTGATTGACATTAAAAATAAGATGATATCCCTTTGTGAATTTCATTTTAATGCTTACTATTGTTTACGACACTTTCCAGCCGAGCGTCCTTTGCGCCTAATGCGCTGTACCACGTGGCTTGACTGTGTCGTCGTAGCGTCGCGTGGATTTGCTGGGATATCGTACAAGTAAGAGAAAGCGTTTACACGTACACACAGGTTGAATATATGAAATATAACGTTTGTAGAATATATTGAAAATAAGCAAGATATAGATCACTGGTAATATGGATCACTCGTAATATAATAATAATAATCGCGTACAGAGAGCGTGAGGCACGTCGTTGTCCAGCTCTCTTAATGGCCGTCGCTGAATATTACTGTCGGTCTAGCTGAGAATGCGAAGGCTCATCTTGCCTAGGTCGATTCTCGAAGAAGACTGTCGCTATGCTGTCCTCTCGGCAACCTTGCCTCGCCGTCGGGGGCTCATGCGCAATCAGGCTGACTCAGATCGTGTGTCGTCAGTTGGCTCCGAGGAGTCTAGGCGCGACTCTGGATGCGCATGGGCACCTGCCGTTAACACAATAGATTAAAATGTATTAAGTGTGTTAAAGACAAAAATCCTCCAGCACCCTCCGATGGCCCGTGGTGGTGATACTTACCCTCCCGAGGGAAGCCGTTACCATGGCCAGCCGAGGGATGGGTGGCTGGGCGGCTATGCGCCTTCGGGGTATCGATCCCCGGGTGGTTGTTCGATGAAAAGAATATTCACCTCTGCTAATTGCTACAATGGCCGCTCGGACCGACGATCGGTACTTCGTGGCACGTTATTTACTCAGATAGAGCCAGCCAATATCGGTACGTCTACCTGCGACTCGTCGCTGTTGCTAAGTCCCTAGCTCCGAATTTTCTTGCTGCCTCCGCTCCATGGCGCTTGCACACTGGGTTCGGTGATTTTCGGCGTTGCCCGTCGTCATTAATGTAGGGCCGCAGGTGCCAGGGAAAGCTGATTAACAAGTGTTCCACACAAATTATTGGATTTCTTCTTTCAATTCTCTAATTTGAAATTGTTGATATTAAAAAATTTTTTAGTCCTTATTTTTTTCCTTAATTTTTGTTTTCTTAGCATACAGGAAGATTTTATTTTCATAACTTTTTTTTATTTTTTAATATTATAATACCAAATTCATTAAAACTTTGGCCTATATGTTTTCGCGTTCATCACAGAAAGAAAAAGTACAATATACATAGTATATAGTACAATAAAAACATTGTTACCAAACTATAAATCAATATCGATAGCAAGAAAGCCACATACTTAAGCCGATAAAAAAACACCGATTTAAACTAGATGTTCCAATGAAGAACATATACAAATTTCAAAGTGATTTACCGTCTTGTTTGTAAGATATCACCAATGAAGCAATAACATTTTGTCTATTTTGCTTATCTATAGTACGCACGTTTGACGCGTCCATACTGTTCCTGACTGAACATCTTCGTAGTTTGTCTTGCGCTACCTTATAATTACTCTTAATACCAACACGGGTAAACTACCATAATTACATTCTTTATTTTTCTAATAGATCATTTTTCTCCTTATAGTTTTTTAATTAGTACGAAATCATTTTGTAGTGAAGAAAAGCTTCGGCGTTACGTGTAAGTGTAAATACTGTGCTGCAATTTTGCCGTAAATATGACGTTACTTTATATTTCAATATTGTACGAGATGTGTTGTAATGGTGTTTGACGTTAACACTTATGTTTATTACCCTGAAGGGGTTCTGTGCGGACTCGAGCAGGGAGGAAATTAATTTTAGGTTTTTATAGTCGGTAAAAGTAGGGTTTATTCAGAATACATAGTGAAATATAGCGATACATATAAAGAAAATTGACATAGGATCTGGGTATTTTTCGCTACCACGCGCCTTACAACTGGATTTTCCCGGGCTCTTGTATGCCTATGTAATCGTGTACGCAGTGAATTTAAATGTGTGATGTCTTTAGCTTCTAAGTAGATTCATCAGTAAGAATGTATAATCTCGTACGGCCTGCCATATTCTAAAGGTAAGTTACCAGTGCGCGCTCGTCTAGTTGTTACCACCCAGGGATCTACCGCTACCAATCGATACTTCTGTCTACGTCAGAAAACCCTGTGGTGAGGGTGAAGCTCCCGCCTGCGATCCTTGTGACGACCTCACCGCTCGCCAACCTGACCGCTACTGTAGTCCGGCGTCAGTGTGATGTACTCGAGGTGCATTCGCATTGATAGTACATGTCAGGGCCGTATAAATTATTATTCTCTATCGTTCCGAATCCTTTTTCCGGTTATTGCGAATAATGCCTGCTACTTATTTCTCTTTATTCCTATGCTATCATTATGTATATCTAGTTGCTAATTTAAAATGCTTGAGCTGCTATATTTCTTTGATTCCGTAGTGTGTGATAGCTAGCCGGATCGTCTATCCACAGCTACCAGTGTGAGTCCACTTTGTTGTTGTATTGACTGCACTGCTGTCTGGCTGGACGCAGCGAAGGGTCAGCTGCTAAACGTTTAGTGTGGGGCTGATGTCACAGCTTGGGCCCGTGTATATCAGAGCGGCTGCATGCTATCGATGGCTCATCCAATCTTCCTTCCTGGTAGCTGGGCTTCTGCATCAGCGGGATCTGCAAACAAAAGTGTTTCTCGAATGCCAAATATCCGGTGGTTTTATACCGGCATCCCCTCCGTCCACCCTATATTTTTGATATTACTATATTTGATGGCGGTCCTATAGCCCATCTTCTTTAGCGCACCGATAGAATCGGACTTTTTTTTTAATTTCGTCGTTTGTCCTAACGACAGTCTTTAAATTCCAACTGGTCCCAGAGGGCGCTCCCCTAACCGTGCTTTTCTGGCCAAAGTGATGGGACTCAGTGATGCCAGCCGGCGGGGTAGGGGTATTATCTCACTGCCTCCACCACGCTGCCCGTGCTAGGCGCGTTAGGGGAAGGCTTGCGCTGCTCGTAACAGATCTCGTCTTGATTGCGCTTTACGCTATCTCGCCCTACCCACTTCATAACAGCCACTGCGCGGGCTTTTACGAAATAAGTTATGGAAGATTATTTAATGAATATACAGGGTGCGCCATCTTTTATGTCGGTATGTAAACATTGAATAACTTTGACATTTATCAACCGATTGACTTGAGTAGATATGTTTTTGAAACGTTAATTCAGTACAATTTTAACCATGAATTGCTTCACACCGAAACAACGCGCCGAAATAGTGACGCTGTACATTGAAAATAGTCGTTTAGTTGTGTTAACTCAACGTGCATGTCGTCGAAAATATCGTGTCCAACAAGCACCGTCTGACAACACTATTCGTCGTTTGGTGTCGAATTTTGTTGAGCACGGGACAGCGAGAGATCGTCCACGTGCCGTTCATCAACGCCCAAGACGTTCCAATGAACTGGTTGAAGTGGTAAGAGAGAGTGCATTTTGGCATTAGTGGAACCACTTTGCGACGCATTTTGAAGGATGATTTGCATTTGTATGTCTTTGCATTTTGCGTATAAAGTGCAATTGACTCAAAGAATATTGCCGACAGACCATCCACATCGCTTGGAATACGGCCAAACAGTCGCTCGAATGGTTGACACTGAACTTGATTTTTGGAAGCAAATTTTAATGACCGACGAGTCCCATTTCACACTCTCTGGCGCCGTTAACAAGCAAAATTGCCGCATTTGGGGAACGGAGAATCCACACGAGATCCATGAAACACCATTGTATGACCAAAACGTGACTGCTTGGGCCGGCGTTTACGCCAAAACCATCATCATTGGGCCATTTTTCTTCAGAGAAGGCGAAACAGTGGATGGGAATCGATATCGGTGGATGTTGGCTCGTTATGTCTGCTCATAAATGTGTGAAAAACGTCGGGACGGTTACTGGTTTCAACAAGACGGTGCGCCATGCCACACTGCAAATCAAACAATGCAGTTTCTGCAACGAAAATTCCCTGGACGTGTGATGTCAAAAATGGCGACATTATTTGAAAAGCAAAGTGTACGCCAACAAGCCTCAGACCATTGACGAGCTCAAGGCAAACATTCGTGCCGAAATCATCGCTATACTGCTCGACATGCTCGAAAAAGTGATAGAAAACGCAGCAAAAAGCGCACATTTTGCTTTGGCCAATAAAGGCGGCCACTTAATTGATGTTGTATTCAAAAACTAGTCCAAATGAATTGTAAAGGACCAAATTAAATAAAAATACCTCATATATGGAAATCGGTTGTTTTTTTTTAAAGTTATTCAATGTTTACATACCGACATAAAAATGGAGCACCCTGTACATATATACGCTGCGGGTTGGAAACGCTTTAAAAAGTTATATTCAGCTGACTTTCTTCCGAATTTTCAACCGGATAATTTCGGTAAGCCATGTCGGGTGTATGTTCTATCGTCTGCGTTTCACGAGATACTGCCGATCGTTCTGTTTGAGACAGTAGAATACGCCGCCCGATGTGTCCTCTATAGATTGAAATGATTACCCGGACCTTTGATATTATCGTTGGTCAAGACGGTTAAACCGTCTTGGTCGACCGAGAAGACAATATCCCAGTGTGTCTCTTTTGTCTTCTCACTCCGTCTTTTTCCAATATGGATTTCCAACTCTTTATTCTCAGTATCCGTCTGGCTGATATTTTCTTATGCCTCCAGTCTCCCTCGAATAACGGAGTGATAACCCCTTTAGTTTCTTCAAATCCAGCTGGTATTGGCATGTTGTCTCATGACTCCTGAGAACCGACTGATTGATATTCCAAATGCTACTAGTTTTTCCTGGTTGGCTTTTTAAAAAATTTTTTTGACCCTACCACTCTTATTAGTCTAAGTTCATTTACCGGTCTCCAGGGTTCCATCCGACGTCTATGCTTGGGCAATTACCACTCGAGTGTATATTACCATCGAGTGTTCGAGGATACCGCCTTTGCTTATATACAGGTAATCGCTTATCGACAGCTATCCTTGGATCCTTTGTTTACCCTTCGATGCTGCGTAGGTAGTTAGTTCACCGATGGTATCAACACTCTAATCGTTTGTTCTTATAGCAGTTTTCTCTCGTAGATAGCTATTCGATGCCATTGTCGAATCTTATCGATTATTGCCAATGATCGTCTTCTTATCATGTGTTGCATTCTCATAATATAAATCTTACGCTACCTGCCGCTAATATCCTATCTACGAGTATTATAAAAATTACTACTCTCTAATAGTATGGATTTTTTTCCAATTGTTTATCATTGTTAGTATTATTATTAGGTGAAAGTAGTATGTGTACTGAAACGCACTGGCTATCTAATAAACGCGCGGTGCACACACCATGTCACCGCTATCGCGCGTTACGCACACCGAGTAAGACCGGCCTATATCTGACAACTCAAGACACGCGGCACACACACAACGAAGCGCGGCTACCGCGCGTCACTCACACCATTAGGCCGGTACGTCGAAGACCAAGTCCCGTTAATCGCTTGAAAAGCACCAGTGGACAATTAAAAACCAACGATCGATTTCAAAAAGACCAAGGCTACCAGTGGGCTACAGGAAGATGGGCTACAGGATCGCCACCAGCTATAGTAATATCACAAGCATGAGCCAAAAGGAGGGGAGACTGGTATAAAAAGACCAGAATTTCGGCATTCGGGGAACAGTTTTGTTCGCAGGTCCCGCCAACGCAGAAGTCCAGAAAGGAAGAGCAAACGAGCCCTCGCTAGGTGCAGCCGCACTGATACTCGGAGAGCCCAGCTGTGGTACCTGACACACACCAGACGGGAAGCAGCCGAGTCGGTGTTGCGCTCAAGTCCAGCGCACCGCGGGGCCATGCAAACATAAACAAAGCGGTCTCGGTCTCTCTCTCTAGTAGCCGAGGACGGAGCTATTCAACATACTATGCTCTCAGACAAGAAATAATCTCCACGGGATTTTAAATAGCGAAGATAGGATATACAGAAATTACACGCTAGCATAGGGAATGAGATAGAAAAATAATTTGAGTATAAATCAGAAATTTAAGTAAGAATCAGGAAATCTCAGGGAAAATATAAAAAGCATACGGCCCTGGCATAGCTGCGCATGCACCCAATTTGCATCCTGCTGACGCCGGATCGCAGCGGCGGTCGGGTGGACGAGCGAGTCGGTCTTCACAGAGTACTAGGTGGGAGCTCCACTCCCACCAGCGGGCCTGTGACGTAAGAAGCGAGCATCGACCAACTTAGTAGAAATCTGAGCCTAGTCTAGCGGCCGGCTACTTACCGACAGTACGCGTGCTAAATCTCCTACCTAGCAAACGCAACGGGCAAAAAGGAATATCAACTACTGTTTATCTTTACTTTATGAATTACATTCTCCACAAGCATTATAAGATTCCGACTATAAAATTATGTTCTCGATCAATATTATATTCTCAACTAACCGCTATTTTTGAATTATAAGTTTCTCATAAATTCTTCAGATTCACGAGCGGACACGATTATAAATGCACTCAAGTGCCCGGGAATAGAGTTTTGTAAGGCGCGTGGTAGCCATAATACCAAGAAAAAGGGTCCAATAATTAGATTTCATATTTATCTTTTTAATGTATCACACAATTTCTACTTTGTTTTTCTGAATAAACCCTACTTTTACCTATTACAAAAGCCTGAATTACTTTCCTCCCTGCTCGAGTCCGAACAAAACCCTTTCAGGGTAATGCTAACGTTGAATACCGTTACTGTACACTTTTGCCCCATCCCATTCCTATCTCCACTCCTTCCTCCACCACGCGGCTACACCCACCACCTCACTTTTCTACCGCCGCGCTATCCACTCTGCTTAACCAATGTCGGTAACGTGAAGATGGTAATGTGAGATGGTGTGGGTACTATGATGAACAAGGAAAAGTAGAGATAAGAACAGGATGGAGCAAAGGTGTACCATACTTGTAGAAACGAATAAAATTAGGTTCTCACCTCTGCTGTTGTTGACGTCCACCTTCCTTCGACGATGATTTTAAACTCCTGTCTCTAACTATCTCACTCACACAAAAACACACACACACGCATGGGCGCGTGGACACTTTCACAACCAAGCATCGTCCGCTTCAGGAAGCTCGGGGTTCTCGAAGCCCTCGTCCACGCCGCCGCCATCATATCCGATATCTATTTCGGCGCCGAGGACACGATCACGAAGTTAAAGACAGACTGAATGCTCAAGATGCTGCTGGTTAGTATGACAGGGTTTGAAGATAACAAACCCCTCTGAATCATAACTAGGTGTCCAGCGCTTTGAATGCAATGACAGCGGTTTTGCACGTGCAAACGTTTTACGCTGTGCTCCTCGCCAAACACCTGCTCTGCAGTAAAAGGCGCAGAATATGATACTGTACCAAGAGAGACCTCGATTATAATTTATATATAATTTAAGACGATGAATTCTCCTTATATCAAAATACGCATCAAGATCTATCCAGAGTAACGAGCCTAAACTATACCAAACACATACAATAGCAGGATCCGTACTACACATTACCCACACTATGAAGACCAGTGATACGAGGAATCAACTACCGTTACTCGAGCTATAGTAATACAATCGAGTAGTAAGACTATAGTACCAAGAGATGTGTGAAAAGCAATCAACAAGGAACACGTTAATCACCATAACCGCAGAGAAGAAATTAAGGGGACAAATGGGCTACAGGATGACTATCAGATATAGTTATACCCTTCTATACCGGCAGAGCTTGGAAGAAGAGCAGGGAAGTCGGTATAAAATGGCACGACGTACCACCATCGGGGAGCATTCTTTTCACAGATTTTTGCCAACGTCCAAGACCAGCCAAAAGAGGGCCAGCTAACCAACCAAAAGAGGACCAGCTAACCAACCAAAAAAAGGCTCAGCTAATCAGCCAAAGGAGAACCACCGCTATTTAAACTTTCTGGCGGAATAAACGTTGTGAAGGTACCTTTATAAGAAAGATCGAACTGGAATGTGAGAACAACCTGAACGTTTATTCCGCCAGAAAATTTAAACAGCTAAATAAACAGCTACCAGGCAGTTATTTAGCATTTGACCTTAAATTGACCTTCTCAAGGTCACGAAAAAAAAACTTCAAAATATCATTTCAGACGTAAAATTTTCCGCTCTTTTCGAATCTGGTGTCAAAAATAGGGGTTCCCATTTTTTAAAACTACTCTGACCTTCAAATAACCTTGACAAGTAGTCTCAAGGTCAAAGCTAGCTACACAGATAGGGACCCCCATTATCTTGAACAACTTTTGTCTGAACCATTTTTCCGTATTTGTCTTAGGTACAAAGAAATTTGGGTGCATAGATTAAAATGGCCCACCCTGTATGTATAGAGCAGGAGCCCAGAGTGGCGAACTGCAATAGCTCTACGACACACTTTCGTGCCAAATTCTCTCGTGTGCTGACGTTTTAGCATAGGATATTTTATTGTTTTGCCTGTTCATTACTAATTTCAATTTCATTGTAATAATAGGTTTTTAACTTAGCCAGTAAATTATAATAATAGTTTAATAACTCGGTAATTTGCACCCTTCGCGGTTAATCTGTAACCGTGTTCGTGTTATCAATTCCCTTCTCCTTCCCGGGGATAGTGGAGTTAAGTATTTTTTTCAAAATAAAAAGTAAAAATTGATTATGGTAGATTCCAGGATTTATATTTAACCCTTTGCACTCCGTTGTCGCCGTATTTGCGACATTAAAGCCTCTATGCCCTACTAGGCTGGAGTGCAAAGGGTTAAAGTTCATTGTGTTTTCATTCCAGGTTAGTTTCATTCATTTAATAACTAGCAAAATGTTTCATTATATTATAATGTTTTGGAATTTACATTTAGAGTTTTCCACTTTCTGATTGGTCCACATTGAAAGCCGGCGACGTCTGATTATTTGTATATTAATTTCGCGTAATAGTAAAATAGTTCATTACAATTTTTTATATATTAATTTCGAGAGTTAGACTTTCTGGAATTGGCACTGTCCCCACCACGATGGAAGAGACCCACCACCTTCACGTGGTTTCTATCGAGTAGTCGTAGTTTAGGTTTTCCAGTTTGTCCTATTAAACTTATTATTTCTCGCACCAAAACTATTATATTATCTAATAATAACTTGCAATAATAATATCTGTTATCTCGTCATTAGTAATTTTTACATGTCTAATGGCATTGAAAAATATTTTATGTTAACGTAAACTAACATTAGCTAAAAGTGGGCATGCATATGTGTGTTTACCGACCTCATTAGTCTCAACTGTAATAAAAATAACTTTTGCTTTTTATAATGAATTTTATTTATTTAATTCATATCCATAATTGATATTCATAATTTTATTTATAGTTAATTTTTTTATTTGTTTATTTGCTTCAATTTATTTATTGCTGTTATTTCGTTTATTTTATTTATTGACATAATGTTTTAAACTTTATTTGTTTTATTTACAAAATTCATTATGCCATCAATTTGTTTTGGATTTGTTCGGGTTGTTTGTTTGTTTGGGTTGGGTTTTTGTTCGGGTTTGTGTACGTGTTGCATAAATTCCATTACTAACAAAATATAACCTCTATGTAAAAACTTTTTATTCATTTTATTCATGTTATCTTTGTGTACTTGGTTACTTAATTTTTTTATTCGATTTCTTATTTGATTTGAATAATTTACTTTTTTGGCTGTAATCCTTGGATTTATTTCGTATATTTATTTACTGTATTTATAGGGTAGTATGAATTGTTATGAATTATTATTGAAATTATGTTATAATAATTAATGTTTTACAGGTATGTTCAATTAATTTTGGGCATTATATTTATGTTTTAAAAAGCGGAATTCGATCATGCGAACATCGTATCGCAATAGGGCCGTCAGCGGAATACGGGAGGCGGGCGCAGCAGTTAGATTCCCCACCGCAAGCACGTCGTCGAGAGCAGTAGACATCAACAGTGCGCGCGAGGCTAGTAGGCGGAGCTAATCGATCGGTCGCCAGTAGCGCCGTCGTGCGGCCATAAAAATCGCTCAGAGCTTTGCTTCAAGCGAGCTAGACTTTGGAGTTCTATAGGACTTGATCAGACTTGATCTTCATTGCATCATATAGTGACATGGGTTTTTAATATTGGACTGACCAGTGATACTGAAAGGGCAACATCAGGTGAGATATTTTTATAATGAGTAGTGTAGACGGGGAGTTGTGTGCAAAGCGAATAGGGAGGCGACGTCCCCCAATTTATGTATATTTGTTACATACGTTTGGAATAGGAACTTTTTGCGCTTCTATTTAGACAGTATAACAATGATCGCTTGTTGGACAAAATTCGTTATACAACTCATTACTTTTTTTGTTCTTTCATTAGAGATATAAAGTTCTGGATATACACATATATTGATAACGACGTATAAAACAATCCTTATTGCAACTTTTCTCACTAATTTTTATTTCGTGCGAAATATTAAACCAACAGTAAATGATCCTTTGAAATTCATAGATTTTTCATCAAATGTTGCAGATTTTCTAGAGTTGCACGATTTTTTGAACGACACGATAATAGTGTTAATTACCTAACATTAATAATTCAATTTATATTAAATTGTTGAACAATGGAATGTCATGAATTGTAGCAATAGAATTTTAATTGATGTACATAATGTACTTTTTCCTCATTAGAATTAGTTATCGATCCAAAAAATAGCATTTAGCAGCGAAATTCAAGAATTTTTGTTCAAGTTTAACGATGAACAAGATTTTCCAGAAACGCTCTGGGTACTTTGCCTTGCTGACTGCCTCTTATCCCCAACAGATAATCCTCATCACCAGGGATTTCGTTTATGCAAATTATCTGTAATATTAATAAAGTGTGTGTTAATTTAACTTAATTCATTTTCTTAGTAGAAGCTTGTTGCTTCTTCATTCTTTTGGCATATCATTCACACAGCTTCTTCGGTGAGTAATTACACAGGTTAATTTTGGTTATCTCATACAGAAAGCTTTGTGGACAATGAGCCAAAAGAATGATGAGGCAACATGCAAGATTTTACTATACAACTTCTTTTTTTAGTTTGAACAGACTAGTTATATGTTTTACAAACTTCAGTCCAAAGTAAAAAATTTTTAAAAATCAAAGGTTCATTGAATCTTATTGTTCATATGTATTTTAACAAGAATTGCAGAAGAGCGCAGGTGATCCTCAATCAAGAGGTCTTTCATTTTTGAAAACAAAAGCCATGTCGAAATAAAAAATTCAATCACATTAGATATTCAAACACCTTTATCAATTTTGGCGAAATTTTATACTTAACTTCCTTGAGCACTATTAGGTACGTGTACACATTTTTAGTTTGTTGTATCACAATTTTTAGAACGTGGATTGGTGTTGAATTGAAAAATGTAATATATCATAAGATCTAAAATATTTTACTGAAATTAAACTCTGTATATGTAGAAACTTTTGGATTGCCAGCTAAAGTTTTACAAAAGTTAGTTCAAAAACGTTTATTTTTTAAAAAACTCATCTTATTAAATCTGAACCTCTTCGAACCGATATCACCTAAGTTCAATACTAAACCACCAAGAGATTATCTGCAATTATGAAGAACTATTTGGCTCAATAACCAAGGTTTTATAAAAATTTCCCTTTCTAAGAAAATGTCAAAACATCATAAAATCTGAATGTATGCATACGTTGTTTCAAAAATCACAACCGAAGCAAGGTTACTGATTCCCTTGTATGCCAAATTTCTGCTCGATTCATCAAACAGTTCTTCAGTTATAGACTATAGATTGAATTTTGGAATGCCCTGCAGATACAAACACACATACACATGAACGTTTTTTCTAAACCACTTCTTTCAACGACTTGGACCATGTTGAGTATCCTAACATTAAAATCCCACAAAAAATTCGCAGAACAAAAGTAAACTTGGCAAACAGAGGCAGGAATAGTAAAAATGACGAAATTCAGTTGAAATTCACCATTACTTTGTGGCTTTAAGTTTTGCTTAATAAACAAAATCTTTCGAGTAATAATATCAAGATAAAAAAGTATTTAGTAAAACTAAAATTGCTGTTTATTTATTACAGATTGCGGTATTTATGTTGGCACAACAACAATAATAATAATCAAAGAAATGTATCTACGGAATATATGAGTATATACACGTAATTAATCGCTCGGATGGCAAAAGCGCCGTAAAACTATGACATCGATTTTCCTTACGCTCGCAGATTACTAAAAAATATACAAACAACGTGAACAACGTTCACTAATCGATTTTTTCTTTGTTTTTGATTAAAGGGAAAGTGGACCGAATCTAAATTAGCGCAAACATACAAATTGTCGTACGTATGTAATGCCTATTATAAATTTCCTTCATTTCGTACGTTGAGTAGTTTCCAGGCTCTTTTCTTTTTTTTTAAATTTCGAAATTTGTTACCTCGTCCTGCATAAGGCTGAGCTCACTCGGATCCCTCGCGTCGTAGTCGCAAACAACTCTCGCTTTTTCCTGATCGTTTTCGGTTGCTCCCGCGCCCAGTTGCTGCTGATTGCCACCAGCAACGTGATTCGTCGTCATTGCCGTCGACTGACTTGTCGGATGATACGAGCCGCCGATCAAACTAGCGAGGATTCGCACAAATAGTAAATTAAGGGGTCTTCATAATTTTTTAAAAATCAACCACAGTCAATAATTTAACTTATACTCTTCAGCAGGTTGTCAACAGTGTACAGTGATAGCTGAGGGAAAGTTACTGGGAGTTTCTCCTTTTTTTTTAAGAAAATGAAACCTCTTTCTTCAGACAGTAGAATTGTATCAATAATGACCTAATATTTTATCAATTTGATAAATTAGAAAACATACAATTTTAGATAAATATGGCAACTTTCAAAATGTGCATTTAATAAATTGCATTTTTTAACCACATTTAAAAGCTTCGCGTTATTGTAGTAGTTTTCATTCCTTAATTTTCTAAGTTTACTAATGATTCTAAGTATCCAAAATTGACTAGTCTTATCGTCGCAATGTGTAAAATATCATAAACATAAATGTAGAAAACTCAACAGAAAATTACATATAACATTGACCAATAAACGCTAACATGCAGTCCCAAACAAACTACAAATTATATATACATAGGGATAGGAACAACGTCTATAGACAAATTATTCATTTTAATGCCACTAGAAGGGCATTGGTTCAACAGTAAATATTTTTCGCCGTACACCACTGGACATTATTTATTCGTCTATAATAGATATTTATTCTTTTCTTTCAATTCGATACTGGTCTCGATAACTACTAACAATGGTAGAATTAGTCGTTACTATAAACATATATACATGTATATAATAACGATTTATACATATATCGCGTAAAATTCTTCGGCTTAGCGTTTAGTGTTGGAACAATGATGACAACACTTATGTTGAAACGACTTGAAAAAATTATTGCATTTGAATAGAATAGAATAAATAGAATGGATAAGGGAAGGACCGGGAGCCGAGGCAGCAGAAAATTAAACTTTGGAGATATGGGTGTCGAAAGTGGCAGTGACGAAAACGGACGAACTCGCAAGCGGCGAGTGTCGACTCGGGAAACTCGAATGATTGTTATTAGTTTGAATGTGCGTGCTGGGCGAGGGGGTTGTTAGCTCGACAACTTCCTCGCTGTTGATCCGGAGCAAGGGACTCGGCTGACGCGCCCTGCAAACCCAATCATGCGACAACCCAAGATTGGGAATTCCATATTAGAAGAAAATGAAGTGAAAAAAAGAACATGAAAATACTTAAGCAAAAGCGAGAGCTAAAAGCGATCGAAACACTGGAAAACACACTAATAATATTCTGAGTTGTAATGAATGTAAACATTTTTCTTTTATATCATCATTTCGAAAATAGCGCCTAAAAATGTGGCTGATGATACGAATGAGTAATGACTGAAAAGTGCACCAAAAGATTACGCAAACTTTGTTATCTATCGAACATTACTCACTCGGGTCACCACAAAGTGGGATACCTGCGTGCATAAAAGTCGGAGATATATATATTCACACATACATATATAAAATAATGAAAATAGCGAAAGTTTTGCAGCCCGCGTATTTTTTTGTAAAATTTTAGAATTGAATTTATATACAGATAGTATTTCAGGAATTAAAATTCATTAGCAGGTTTGTAAAGCGGTGAATTCTCATTTTCATAGGTGTCTTTGTTTCAATTTACTTTCGACTCACCCAGCAATCTCGCGCTGAAGATCCTGCATAGTAGCGTGGCACTGGGCGTAATGGCGTGCTTGCGCTTCGGCAAACTCGTGGAGACATCGAAGATGTCCAGCCTGCGAACTGGAGACTCCTTCCAGTAGCAGCTTCGTTATTTCCGATTGTCTGTCGAACTCGGACTGTGCCACCCTCAACTCACGCTCTGCCTGAGTTCAGAAAATTTTATATAAATTTTATTAAATTAACTTAATTAAATAAGTTTGAATAGGGTAACGAGTATTGTAGACGTATTGCAATCAATATCTGTAAAATGTAAAAAATATGGTCCAAATTACCTTACATTATATTTTCTTTTTTTAGGAAGTATGTATTTACAACACACGTAGACCTAAATATCGTTAAACTAGCAATTTGTATTTTTTTATTGAGAAATGAATCTAATATGGATGTATTTTACACGCTTTCATAAACTATACGGCATCTTGAATAAAATTGAGGTGTACCTGGTCGAGCAACACTGTGGGTGACACGCCAGAGTCCTGTCACCATTTTTTGTGATAGAGCAGCAGGTTTTAAACCAGATCACACGTTTTATATCCCAGTTATAATAAATAGGATTACAATAGCCATACGAAAAAATACTTACACTCTGCTGTCCCAGCATGCTCCTTGCTTTTCTCACACGATTCTTACTCGCGTCCAGGTCCAATCTAAGGTTTAAAAAATGTGATAAATTTGATAAATTTGAAAAATTCGATAAATTTTCATGGGACGATATTTAAATAAAGTGTTTACCTTTTGGTTTCCAAAATAGCCATTTCTTTGCTGATAGTTTTCATCTCACCGTCAAGAAACTTTCTTAAAGGTTGAATGTAACAATTTGCCGCGGTCCCGATAAAGTCTCGCTCGATCTGCCCGAGTTTTTGTTGGCATTGGCCAACCTTTATAAGAGCGCTGCCTGAACACATAATAAAAATTGTCGTTTGGTAAGTATTGGGCATTGATGTATGCGAGACTGCGATTAAATAGTTCTTTCAATATTCGTGTGTCAAAATAATACCGTACAAAGTTTAATTGCTGTAAAGGAATTATATTAAACTTTATTAAGCAAAGCTTACCCGAATTTCCCTTGTAAAAAAACGACGTAATCAAATTATGGATTTCTATAATTACCATAGGCAATACCAGGTCCAAATTCATTGCCGGCTTCGATCATATCAATTCCCACGTATTCCAAATTGCTCAATCTATTGGGCTTCTTCTTGTCTATCTTTTCATAGAAAAAATCTTCAATTCTATTGCCTGTATGAAGATGGAAATGGTAAATTAGCATTTTGGATGTCACATTCCTTTTTTCCCTACATATCCAAATAATTGGGTAGCTAACCAGGATTCGGAGTGAGTACTGTCTCCATGTTTCTCAATATCTTTTCAGTCCATGTTTTTGTCATGTTTGCGCGTTCTGCAAGATGTTCAAAATGGGCATCCAGCTCTGTTTTTTCCGATGTGCCAAGTGTTTCTTCAGTCAACTGTAATTACAAAGTTATACATTACAGTTAAAATCAAGATGTAAAAAGATACGATAATCATAAATGTTTCAGCCTCATGAAATAAAAAAAAAATTAATAAAATTTATTACTTTAATTATGCTTCAAACTCAAAAATTGTTCAAACTTCTTAACACAGATGGCTTAATGAATTTTGTAGTTAACTACATCTTTTGAATTATTGAATTTTTAAGTAAACTTAGTTCTTTACTAATTTTTATTAAATTTAATGGAATTATCAAGCTTTGGATTTAACCCTCAGCAGCCACACAGGGTAACTCATTCTTGCTGAATTTTCATATATATGACCAGTTTTTAGAACGCCATCTATAAATTGACGGATAAAAATCATTTGAAATGTTAAAAAACTCTTCAACAAACATGAAACAATCGGTTAGGAGTCTTAAAACACCCATATGTCTTGTACAACTAAGTTCTTCAGCATGGTATAATGAGTTACCCCATGTGGCCGCTATGTGGCCTGGCTGAGGTGTGGCCGCTAAGGGTTAATAAGTTGTGGGTGAACCAATATTGCAATTACAAATTTTATAGTACATGAAGTTAACTGAACTAATTTAGGAGTTAAATAGTTATGTTAAGAAAATACTGCAATTGTGTATGCTGAGTCAACAAATTTTAGAGTTGACCCAATTAAGTTGAACATTTTTTAATTAGATTCACTTGACATAAAAGTTTTGCATCCAGCTTGATTAAATTAAAAAATGTGGAGGTAACCCACAATTTAAAATTTTTGAATTTCTTATCACATTTATAAGCTTGTTTGAGTTTATGAATTTTGCAGTTGATCTTGAGAATTCTATCACTTTGATTAAATTTTATTTGAAATTTTATTCTTAGTCAGATTCATTTTTATTCTTATTTGAGTAAATTTGTAATTAACATAAACCGAGCTAACAAATAATGGGAATTCTGACAAATACTTTGATATTTTGTTTTTAACTGGAACTAAATTAATGAAACAGAAATTAAAGATCAATTTTTGACGTATAGTTATTGCGAAACAATTTGAGCTAAAAGTTATCTGACAGTAGCAAGATGAGTAATAACAATTATGATAAAGACTAGAAGTAAATGATGAGAGCAGCAGTCCAAGATTGGCAGAGAGCAATAAAAGGAACGCAGGGATATTGGTCATTGAATGTAGTAAGAATTCGTCAACGAAATAGCCAGTAATTAGGTTATGAGAAGCCTTAAACCCTTATAAATTACAAGAGAAATAGCTAGAATTGATTTTAGGAATGTCACATGACTGACGACGAAGTCGTTAAAGATATGTCGAAAGACGGTTAATGAGTTAGCCAGTTTAAATCGATTGCAAATTGTCAGAAATGACAGTATCATGAAACAGAATCACGTACGCAGTGTTTGGCCCAGGATAAACCTATAAAAATCGTCACTCCTCACCTGTACGACTCTGCTCAATGCAGCCCCAGCATCTTTGACCAATTTCTTCACGTTGAAATCCATCGCTCTTTTGTCTTTTGCATATATGTATATAAATTAGCGAAGAAGAAGCGGATGAACACAAGAGTGTACGGATAATGAAAAAACAGCAAAACTGTTCTATTCGCACTATTTTCGAAGACTATACCTTATATGGAACCGCACGCCCCATGTTATGAAGTAGCAGGGACGTAGGTCAGATATCAGCCCATAGATGGCGCGGCAAAATATCATGTTGTGGGGAAAGGATAACCCAACACAGAACTTATTCAGACTTCGCTGGTCGGTTGGAATTAGTCGTTCGTTATTAGCAGAATTACATGGATATGTAAGCTCTCGCTGTATATTCGTCACATGGCCTTAACCTTTATGGTCGGAAACGGAAGTAGTAGAAGTAGTTCTCTACGCTTTTCGTAGTAACCTAGTTCCCTCAAAACGGGTGTTTTACCAACTAACTAATACATTGTAAATTTCTCGCGGTGCCTGATTTAGCAAAAAATATATCGAACATTTGGACTGCCCTGTCAGTAAGTAGAGTGTGACTTTATCTACGCGTCGCCACACTATTGCCCTGTGAGTGACTTAAGAGTCATCGAGCGAGGGCATACGAAGCGCCAAGTGGCCAAATAGCAAACTACGATTTCGTAGTTTTCGGATTTCGCCGAAAATACAATAGTATTATATAAAAAAACATTAAGAGTCATCGAGCGAGGGCATACGAAGCGCCAAGTGGCCAAATAGCAAACTACGATTTCGTAGTTTTCGGATTTCGTCGAAAATACAATAGTATTATATAAAAAAACTTTAAAAATGAATTCTTTCATTTATTATGATTTGCGGTCTGGTCCGTCTCTCGATGCAATTTTTTTCGCATAGACACAATAAATTATCGAAAATTCGTGGCAGCTGTCGTTGCCATGACGCTTTTCTCGCGAACTCATTAATTCATTTAACTACAATTTTCACGCATATCTGCTGCACTTCACTGGACCAGACCGCAAATCTTACCATTGCACTGCACTTAAACAAAAAAATTCTAACTTGTTTCATTGCAAATCCAAGCGATAATCCGAAAAGTACGAACGGATATGTCAAAGTCGTGTTCGCGGCCATATTGCAGTCTATGCTATCTAATTGTTAGTTCAAGCTCCTGACGGTAGATTCGCGATTCACGGTTGTCGGTATAAGCGGATAAGCGGGCGTGAAGGCATAAGCGTAAAGCGGGCCCCGAGACAAGACATTTTTTTATTCTGACTCAATGTTGCTGTAGAATCTATGTTGGTTTCTCGATTGAAAGTTTATTTACTGTACCCGGCCACAAGGATCGGTGGGATACGACTCGGCGCAGAACCAACGATACTTGGGAGTTGGAGGCAGAGCTGCCAGAAAGCGGCCGCAGCAGCACGACGCACACAAGCGCACACCCGTGTACGTGCGACCGCCCGAGCTCGTGGAGCATCGGACAATAGAAGGAGACAGATATATGACTGTCTGTCTCTTTCGGGCTGCTCGCGCTGCTACTGCTGCTAGTGCTCGGGCTGTCGCGCGATACATTTAACTCTGACTGAGACGAGCGCGTAACGTATGTTAATTTGCGGTCGATGATAATTCGAATCCACGCAGTGACAAATTTTTTTTTCAGTAATTATTGCATTTTACGATTAATTAATTATTGTTATTTTATATTTTACATCATTTTGCTATTTCTTGTTTTAATACGTATGTGATACGGGCCATGTTATACCTCATAAAAACCGTATCAGTACTATTGCTGCAAAGAATGGACTATAAAATGTAATGGTTGCTTAAAAAATTTGACACAACGAGAACTCGAACTGTCATCGGCCGCGGATGAGAGATATAACGCGCACGCTTCACTGATTATCGTTGTTAAGCTGCATTAGCAAATTAAGATACACAAATTTGATTCAAAGCTTCTGAAAACTAAAAATATAACAGTTAATCTAACCAACCGCGTTAACGATTGTTGGAAGAATTACCAAAAGAACGCAATCCACTCTTGGCCAACGTGTACGTTATTTTCTTCTTTAGTATATATATATGTTTGGCAATATACTTAATAATTTATTAACACGAATTAAATGAAAGCAACGTTATGTTCTTTTTAATTATATACATGTGTTTGTTATTATAATATCGCATAAATGTACGACGTACATGTTGTTGCTCGACGGAAACCGCGAGAAGGTGGTGGTTTCTTCTTTTAATAATAGAACACCAATCTTTTAATTTCCTACTCAACAGTGTAAATATAACGTATATAAGTATCACGTATAACGTTGTGATTATAACGTATATGTAACATCACATTATCGAATAGGAAAGTATGACATTGATGCTATTACTTTTATTTGATGTTCGCTGGAAATTGTAATGTATATATATACATTGAACTGGAATATATTCAAGTATCAATAAATGAAACAAACAATTATTTAATATTTTCTTACGTTAGTTCATAGAAACGCGAAAGTTATGCAAGAGCACGATAGAGTTCTCATTACTAACATTGAATAAAGCGTTCATACTTCACGTACTATATCTAACATGATACTTTAAGTAATAACACGACATTAAGCACCAGATTAGCGAAACACATTACATAAATAAAATTGACTGAAGACAACGGAGATGAAATACAATTTATTTAACACGTATCACTATGCATTTATTCATTACGCTTAATAATCCGTGCAAAATAAATAGTTTTTTATTTTTGGTTTCCAGAAAATTTGTTATGTTTGTATCAAACACTTTCGCGGTGAATTTGTGGTTTCTTTGCGGTAAATAAATTGCATCACTAGGTTAGACATGTGGGTTGAAGTCATGTTATTGATTTATAATCCGATGCGTTTTGTGAATATGTCAATTCACTTTATTTGAATTAGGATCAACCTGAAAAAGTAAAGTAAAAAGAAATCTTCACGAAACGTCGGTTGCAAAAATCATGTACACACTGGTCCAACTCGGACGCCATACCTAGTTTTTAGGTGTATGTGTGTGCTTCGCCAATTATTCTTTTTTGCTTTAAATATTTTTTGATACATGTAATCAAATGCTGTATCCAGCAAGAAATATCATATTTGTGTACGTTTTAAAAATTAACAATTCTCAAATAGCATTTTTAAAAAGTAAGTTTGTATTGTTTAGTGTTTTTATAATTACGCTTTTTCCTCATAAGACTGCACATTATGAAATAGGAGATTCTTCTCCTACAAAATTAGCGTTTATTGCACATTCTTATTGAAAACATTTTCGCATGATATGCATTGCAACTAAGAAAAAAGTTGAAGATTGCGATATCAAATATTTCGTTTTATATGTAAACATTTGATTTATGAAAAAATTGAATATCTTTTTAGCCAATATCTTTTTAGCATAAATGTATGTCACTAAACGTTACGAAATCTATACACTTCACGTTGCTCGATTTAGTTATATTCGAGTGTCTATGGATGACAATAATAGGGTGTCCCTTATTTCTTGAATGAAACGTCGTGCTTCTTTTCATAGCAATCACGTAGTCCTAAGGTTGTTCCATGTTTTCTCGAAGTTGTTTCCTTGGATGTTTGTATAACGTTGCATGCGATTTTTGTGCAAGTTTATCGTAGGATATACATGCATAATTCTTCATGGTTCTCTCTTATGCTATTTTTTTTCTTGTCACATACATCCAATGAGATTATGCAGCTGTTTTGCTTGACAAAAGTGCTACAATAAATGAAATCGCACCAAAAATAGTGTATATCCTCACGTACAATATGTATGTATCTGTAATGTATCTTGATGTTGGCCTCGCTGTCTTACATTATGAACTGTATGTGCAAACTACATTTCATATAATCTGCGTGCAGGTTGTTGCAGTCTTTATTTTTGCGTAGTTATCCGTCTTCTTATGAAAAATCCACACGGAGCGATGATTACAATTGTTAGTTTTCTTGGGCGCTTCAATTGAAATAATTTCCATTGTTACTCCCTCTTGTTTCTTGAAGAAACACCAATGCACAAATTGCGGATTGGCTGATAATAAGAATTATCTATACAAAAGTAATGAATGACACATTTCTACGTTGATTCTTGTAAGTTGTGCTAAGCGACAGTGCGAACAGATCCTCTTCTTTTAATTAACTCTTCAACTTCTATTGTTCATGCAGATAATATTATATATTCGATGTATCGTCTTGATAAAATGCTTACTCACCACTACATGAACGTTACAAACGCGCCCTGGCAACATATCAGCATCAACAACAAACATAATACTTTTTATGTGCATTATGTCGCATGCATCTCTCCATTGAAGCGAAGTTTGTCGAAGTAATAGAGTTTATTCTGTGATGCGGTCCAATAGTCGATAGAATATTTAATATCCTAGGCAATGCAACAATTATCGTTCATTTGTATGTTGTTGTATTCGTAGTGTCCGTATTAACGTTTTAAAAGGATAACAATAACGATGGCGATATACATTTTATTCGCTAAAAATATCTCAATAATTGTTTATAAACATAGAGAATTCAATTTCCTCTTACTTACAAAGCAGTTGTCGAAAAAGATTTATTAAACATCACATTTATGAATTATCATTTTTTTAAGAATATTGCTGATTTTATTTCATATAATGTTCACTTTTATGAGGGAAAATATTTATTTCAAAATAAGCTATTTAAAAAAAACGCTTGAGAAACGTTCAATTAAAAAGTGCTATATAACAAATTGTTCCATGTAGTTTTTTCATCACATTATTGCATTTTAAAATATGATATTTCTTGTTAGGAACAGTTTTTTGCATTTTTCTTGAAATATTTTTAATATTTATAAGACGTATTATATAATTTATAATACTTGTGTGAACCATGAAAAAATGGTTTAGAAGTGAAACAATTCTTTAAGTATATATTTCAACAGTATTATTGTGCGTGGATATACAAAGTCCTGAAAAATACTAATCTCTAAATGTCATAAAAAAGTACTAGCCGGAATAGTTATTCTATACATTTATATTTAAATTGAGATACTGGCGTGCAAATATGTTATAATAATCTGTTTGTCATTTCTCATCAATATTGCCCATGCTTTTATGCCACAGACTGTAATGCAATGTACACCGAGAAACATTTGCATTTTCTAAATTAGAGTACCTATTGTATATTCTATAAGCTCTTTTAATATATATTCCTTCCAAGTAACGATATTTTTTGTAGAACTTAATGTTTATGGAATTTTCTTACTTTTAGTATGCACAACTTAATCACGAAAACTCAACTTCTGCAAGGAGAATTAATTGTTTAAATAGATTTCCATACACTTTATGTCAACAGTGCATATACCCAAGGAATACATCGCAGTCTAAATGACATCATTTTGACTTCAAATAATATAATTTTGACAGTTAAGTGTTTCTTAGGTATTCCTTAGGTATACGTTTAATGTTTGTTCTGTGTATTTTTTCTAAAAATGGCTTACAAAGTGGCTGGGTGCCTGAAGGAAAATTTGACTGATATGATAGCAACATTTTTCTATTATACTTTGTTTTTGAAATAGAAATATTCCTGCTTGAGTTTTATCTTTAGAACGCCTAACAGCTTATGATTTTTGGCTTATGAAATTTGACTCTAAAACTATTTGTTGAAAAAATATACTTCGTACACTTTTGTTTATCGTAATTACTTTTCTTTTTGTCAGGGAAGCTCCTAAAGGATAAATTCATCTTTTATTTTCAATATATTTCAGATCATTGTTTTACTATCAGGAGTACAAATTGAAAATGCGGGATTTTTTTCTATTTTTGAACGTTTATTCTGAAAAAATGGTAACAAATGAATTATTCAAAGTATTGTCCATCGCTAGCCACAACTTTTTCCCATCTTTCTGGCAATTTACGGATACCGTCGCGAAAAAATTCGGCCGGCTTGGCTGCTATCCAGTCATCGACCCATTTTTGGGCTTCTTCGTAAGAATGGAAGCGCTGGTCAGCTAGGCCATGTGTCATCGATCGGAAAAGGTGGTAATCGGAAGGAGCAATATCTGGGCTATACGGCGGGTGGGGTAAGACTTCCCATTTCAGCGTTTGTAGGTATGTTTTGACCGGCGCTGCAACATGTGGCCGAGCGTTGTCATGTTGCAAAATTACTTTGTCGTGTCTTTGCTCGTATTGTGGCCGTTTTTCTTTGAGTGCGCGGCTCAAACGCATCAATTGAGTTCGGTATAGTGCTCCTGTGATGGTTTCGTTCGATTTCAATAGCTCATAATACACCACACCCAGCTGGTCCCACCAAATACAGAGCATGAGCTTGGCGCCGTGAATATTTGGTTTGGCCGTCGATGATGATGCATGGCCGGGGTAACCATATGATTTTTTGCGCTTCGGGTTATCGTAATGGATCCACTTTTCATCACCAGTGACAATGCGATGCAAAAAACCCTTCCGTTTTTGCCGTTCGAGCAGCAGTTCGCATGCAAAAAAACGGCGCTCGACGTCTCTCGGCTTCAGCTCATACGGCACCCAATGTCCTTGCTTTTGGATCATTCCGAGGGCTTTTATACGATGGGAAATGGCTTGTTGTGTCACTCCCAATGAATCTGCGAGCTCTTGTTGAGTTTGACACGAGTCTTCATTGAGTATTGCCTCCAATTCAGCATTCTCAAACTTTTTCACTTGGCCCGGCCGCTCTTTGTCCTCAACGTCAAAATCACCACTTCTAAACCGCACAAACCATCTCTCGCACGTTGAAACCGATGGAACATGACTCGGATAAGCCTCGGAGACCAATCGATGTGCTTCAGCAGCACTTTTCTTCAAATTAAAGAAGTAAATTAAAACTTCCCGCAAATGCTGTTTTGTTGGCACGAAACTCGACATATTGAGAGCTCAAAAAAACTATGAATTTGACACTGCGACAAATTGACACATACTGAAAATTAAAGCTATAAGACGTAGCTTTGACATGAACATAGTCACAGTACTGCCTGATGCGTATAGCGTTAGTAACGCCATCTGTTATCAAACCCGCATTTTCAATTTGTACCCCTGATATTTTGCAATTTGTTTCAGCGAAATAGTAATAAAACAGGATTTTATGTGGTTAAAAATAAACATGTCGTTCATGATCCTGAAAGAAGGAGATTCTGTTTTTATTGATAAAACTTTACACATCTGTGGAACAAAACATAATTTAAATGTTTCATTTGATACGCAGATCCTGAGACAATATAATATTCGCAACTTGTAAAATCGATCAATATAAACGTGAAAGATTGTAGTAAAGTTAATACCATGGATTGAACTGTCAAATATGAAAATAGATCTCCTTTTTCAATATTGTTACTATCATACATAACGAGAACTGTACTGGTGGCTTTGATGAAGAATGAATAAGAACAGCAATTTGCGTTACCTGTCAATTTTACTGCAAAGATCATTTCTAAATTTAATTTCGACGATATGTGGAAGACAATCTTGCAGCGACACATGTCAAGTAAAAATGCCATAAAACTCGATAAACCTTTTTTGTTAACGTATTGTAAACAAAAGGAAATTTAAAGTATTCTCAATGTTTATGAATGGCTTATTAATATACTTTTCAAGAGAAAAGAGATAAATGTATATAGACTCACCGATATCCTTTTCAAATAAATGCAAACAGCACAACTTAAAACGAACGATCAATTATCGTTGGGTCGTTTAAGATAATAATTCAGTCAAGTATAGGACTGAATTACAACGAAGTCAACTGCGTTACTTCGGCAAACTTCGCTTCTATGTGCAGTCTGCACATATATTGTAAAAAAATATATATACTAAAGAAGAAAATAACGTACACGTTGGCCAAGAATGGATTGCGTTCTTTTGATAGTTCTTCCAACAATCGTTAACGCGGTCAGTTGGATTAACTGTCATATTTTTAGTTTTCAGAAGCTTTCAATCAAATTTGGGTATCTTAATTTGCTAATGCAGCTTAACAACGATAATCAGTGAAGCGTACGCGTTATATTTCTCATCCGCGGCCGATGACAGTTCGAGTTCTTGTTGTGTCAAATTTTTTAAGCAACCATTACATTTTATAGTCCATTCTTTGCAGCAATAGTACCGATACGGTTTTTATGAGGTATAACATGGCCCGTATCACATACGTAATAAAACAAGAAATAGCAAAATTATGTAAAATATAAAATAACAATAATTAATTAATCGTAAAATGCAATAATTACTGAAAAAAAAAAAATTGTCACTGCGTGGATTCGAATTATCGTCGACCGCAAATTAACATACGTTACGCGCTCGTCTCAAGTCAGAGTTAAATGTATCGCGCGACAGCCCGAGCACTAGCAGCAGTAGCAGCGCGAGCAGCCCGAGCCGAGGGAGAGCGAAAGAGACAGACAGTCATATATCTGTCTCCTTATATTGTCTGATGCTCCACGAGCTCGGGCGGTCACACGTACACGGGCGTGTGCTTGTGTGCGTCGTGGTGCTGCGGCCGCTTTCTGGCAGCTCTGGTTGGAGGATCAATCAGGGCGACCAGGGCCCACATGTACCACGGCCCGCCACTGAAATCCTTACATCCTGCAATACCGATAACTGTTACTTTTCGCTGGATGCCTTGGTCTACACACTTGCCACAAGCGGCGCTAGCTACAATGTGTATTTTTTCCGCGAGAGGCGCTACCCTCGATTCTGAGTTGGTCACGTGTGCTCGATGACTCTTAACGCTATCATTCAGTAACGAAATAAACTCGTTTCCTTCGAGTGTACGTCTTGAGCGGAACTCTGTAGTGGCCTGTACACGAAGGAGGCCCGCCTGCCAGCTTGGGCTGGGCCTGTGTTTCTTGTGCCATTTACTGTGCAGGTGACGCCGCTGATCCCGCGGGGGTGTCGTCCTGTGATACGCTCGGTTGCGTCGGCGGCTGCTGAATAATAAGAGACGGTGATTGACCGGCGAGGCTGGGAGGCTGTGGCTGTTTAGACAGCGCGAAAGGCCTGGCGCCGCGGAAAGGCGGGCTTTAAATGCTCCGTGCTGATCGTCGTTGGTACTCCGCTCACGTTAACTCGGAAAACAAAATCGGTAACTTGCTCGATGACCTCGAAAGGTCCGTCATATGGTTGCTGTAGCGGCTTTTCTACGCTATCGACGCGTTCAATAACGTGCGTACATGTGTAAAGAGTTTTATGTGCAAAAACTCTAGCTTTATTCTGGTGTGCGGACGGAGCTGAGCAAATTTTGCGCATGGTTTCTAGAAAAACTCTAAAAAAATCCTTGGATCCGTAGAAGGCTCCTCGTCGATAAAAAACTCACCAGGTAATCTCAACGTAGTCCCGAAAACTAACTCCGCTGCCAATGCCTTCAGGTCGGCCTTAAAACTTGATCGCAACCCCAACAAAACGACGGGCAAGACATCAGCCCACTCTTTGACGTTGTGCCACATTAAAGCAGACTTCAGGGAGTGATGCCACCTTTCGATCATGCCGTTTGAATCGGGATGGTACGCGGTAGTCCTTGTGCGTTTACTGCCAATAAGGTCCATCAAAGCGTCAAAAAGTTGTGACTCGAACTGGGCGCCCCTGTCCGTTGTGACGACAGAAGGAGCTCCGTATCTCGCAATCCATCCAGAAAAAATTCTCTGACGACGGTGTCGGCAGAAATGTCCACTATGGGAACTGCTTCTGGCCAGTGGGTGAATCGGTCGATTATTGTTAATAAGTATCTGTAGCCTTTTGATGGAGGAAGCGGTCTTACGATGTCAATATGAATTTATCAGAATCGTGCGTCTGGAATTTCGATATGTTGAGGCACGTTCTTATTATGCCGGTGTGTCTTGCTACGCTGACACGGTAAACACGTGCGTGCCTTTTCCGTTAGGTCGCGATTCATTCCGGGCCACACAAAATGCTGGCTTATGAGTTTTTTTGTCGCGCGCCCACTAGGATGCGAAAGGTTGTGAGACGCGTCAAATACTCTTTTTCGGAGGGTTTTTGGCACAAAAGGTCGAACGTCGGTTCCTGCCACATCACAATAAATTGTCTCTTTCCTAGTCGTCGAACCTCAATCTTCGCAACTCGAGCGATGATGACGATCCGCGTTCAAGCAATTTCTTTAGTTTAGAATTACCAATCAAATTTTGGCTCGCACAACCCGCTAGGGCTTCATGAGTCTTCTGTTGTTCGGCAAGTTCCTGAGTAGTGATGACAACTAGCATGTCGATAACCTCGAGACGAGAAAAAACGTTGGCCATGTGATTCGCCTCGCCCGAGACGTGTCGAATTTTTGTGGAATATTGTCCAATGAAATCGAGTTGTCGTTGTTGCCTCTGGGATGCTCGATCTGATCGCTGGAGGAAAGCATAGATCAACGGCTTGTGTTCGGGCCGAATGGTCAGTTGTCGGCCTTCAACGAGATACAAAAAATTTTTTAACTACTAAAAATACCTTGCAGCTCTCGATCATATGTCGAATAGCGGGTCTGCGTGGGGCTAAATTTTCTTGAAAAAAATCAAGGGGTTTCCATTGCCCGTCGTGCAACTGCTCCAACACTGCTCCCATTGCAGTATCCGAGGCATCCGTCTGTAGTCGAAAAGGTGCGTTCAATAACGGTTGAGCAAGGAGCGCTGCCAGTAGTATGTGTATACCTTTGCTCCATTACACTCCTATCCCCACTCCTTCCCTCACCACCCCACTTTTCCATCGCCGCGCTACCCACTCTGCTTGACCAGTGTCGGTAACGTGGAGATGGTAAAGTGAGGTGGTGTGGGTACCTTGGTGATCAAGGAAGAGTAGAGATAAGAGCAGGATGGAGCAAAGGTGTACACATACTTGGAATAAAATTTTTAAATCACCCTTGTGTTTGAGGCATCTACGACGACTCTCCAGGGTGGCGGGGCACAATATTTACGTCGTGGCACACTCTCTCTTGCACACACACACACACGCGCGCGCGCGCACGCAAATTCTCTCACTCACTCACTCACTCACTCACTCACGCATCAAAATCCACAGCTAAGCGTCCGAGTAATATAGACTACCCGCACCCATGGAGCGTAGGCACCGTCAGGGGTACGCATCCGTATCCCGATGAGTGCATTGTCACCGCACGTTTCCTCGATCCGATGTAGATCTCCGTCCTCGTCAATTAAATGTTCGAGGCCGAATCCTGTACACTTCACGAGCAACACCGGTAACACACTAATCGGCCGCTCGGGGTGAAATAGGTGAGGCCAGTCGACGTATATCCATTCCTCGAAATCGACCAGCAACACCTCGCAGCACCAGTCATCACTCACGTCGACGATCTCCCCGCGCATAGCCCTTTGATGCCGCACAACTACACAACCCACTCAAACGCGCAAGTCCTCGACCACAAAACGACTCCTCTCAATAAACTCCTGAATGTACATCCTGTCCAAATTATCCTCCAGTTCGGATAATACTACGCACATTTTGTCCGTCCGCAGACACACGGTATTATCACTGCTACCACATATTACTCGATACACAAAAGCTACCGATAGCTCCTCGCCTAGATACCTCGGATACATTTTGTTTTCGCGATTTAGACTTTCGTCGTGCACTGCTAAAACAGACTGAATGCTCCAGATGATGCTGGCGGGGATCACAGCGTTTGAAGATAACAAACGCCCCTCTGAATCATAACTAGGTGTGCAACGCTTTGAATGCAATGTCAGCAGTTTTGCAGCTGTGCTTCTCGTGAAGCGAATACTCTGCAGTAAAAGACGCAGAATATGATACCATACCGCGAGAGACTTCGATAATAATTTATATATAACTAGCTGATTTACCCGGCGTTGCCCGAGTGCCACATCATACGGGGAATAACAGCTAAATTTGATTTAAGAAATGTTATTAAAAGCTACATTATTTTTTGTGGTATGATAGAGGGTATTTTGTCAGGGTGGTTTTAAGGTGTGAGATATATCGAGTGACCTTGCTTAGGTCTTATCTATTTGTTTGTGTACCCGGGCAACGCCGGGTAAATCAGCTAGTCTATATATATAAAAAGAAAAGTCCTGACTGACTCACTGACTCACTGACTCACTCATCAACGCCCAGCCCAAACCCCTGGGCCTAGAAACTTGAAATTCTAGGGATATATTCCCTTCGTGTCGTAGACGCTCACTAAGAAGAGATTTTTTAAGGTTCCCCTCCCAAGCGGAAATAAAGGGTTAAATATGTTGTTTTTCGTTTTTTCAACTTTTCTTAACCCCGATGAGATACTGCATTAGTTTTTACTCACGAAGGTTGTTTACGCTTATACTGCAAAGCATAATTCAGCATTTTGCCCTAATCGGCCCTAAAGGGTCAAATCCAGATTAAGTTAAAAAATTTAAAAATCAAATAAATATGCATAAGACTGTACCAGGTGTATGCATAAGTTTTTTCCGGTTTTTTGGTTAAAAAAAACACGTAATTTTCAAGGGAAATTAATTTTTGTTTTATTTAAAATATTGGCCATCGGCTTCTACACATTTCGCCCATCTTTCAGGTAACTTATGAATACCATGCCAGGAAAACTGCTTGTCTTTTGCGGCAAACCATTCGTCGAGCCATTTTCCAACTTCCTCGAAATTGCTGAAGTGCTGCTCTGGGAGCGCGTGCCCCATTGATGCGAAGAGGTGATAGTCAGATGGCGCCAGGTCTGGCGAATACGACGGGTGCGGAAGGATGTCCCATCCAAGCGATTTCAAGGTGTCTTTCACTGCTTTTGCTGTGTGAGACGGCGCATTGTCGTGTAACAAAATCAGTTTGCCATGTCTTCTGGCCCATTCCGGTCGTCTTTCGATTAATGCGTGGTTTAAATTAATAATTTGTTGGCGATAGCGTTGTGTATTAACGGTTTCGCCGGGCTTCAAGAGTTCATAATACACAATACCGCTCTGGTCCCACCAGACACAGAGCATGGTCTTCTTGCCGAAGCGATTTGGCCTTGGTGTTGAAGGACCGGCTTCGCCAGGTGAAAGCCACGATTTTTTCCGCTTCGGGTTTTCAAAATAAATCCATTTTTCGTCACCCGTCACAATTCGATGCAAAAATGATTTCCTTTCGTGGCATTGAAGCAGCACTTCACAAGTGACTTTGCGATTTTCTATTTGACGTTCATTCAAATCGTGTGGGACCCATTTACCGAGTTTATTGATCTTCCCCATTACTCGTAAACGTCTGCTGATTGTTTCTTGTGACACATGTAATGCTTCTGCTAATTGCCGTTGAGTTTGAGTTGGGTCATCATCCAATAACTCCTGCAATTGCTCGTCTTCGCATTTTTGTGGTCTACCAGAGCGCTCACTGTCTTTCACATTGAAATCACCACTTTTAAATTGTCGAAACCATGTCCCACATGTTCTAATCGATGGAGCGTGTTCACCATATGTTTCTACCAGCAAACGTTGACTTTCAGCAGCCTTTTTCTTTTGATTAAATAAGAAAAGCAATGCGTGCCGCAAATGTTCTTTTTCAGGCACAAAACTCGACATGATCACTGAACGATAAAACAAAGACGCTAGTTTTTGGCGGACTCAACTTGTGTGTGTTTGTAGGTTAATGTCAGACAAACAAAATGACGTATGTGTCAAATTAATACGCTGCGTACTTTTCGCTGGCGCCATCTCTTAGTTAAACCGGAAAAAACTTATGCATACACCTGGTATACAAAAGTAAAAAAACATTTTTTACTTACCATTGTCTGAAGCATCGTCGTCGTCATCGTCATCGTTGTCCTCAAACTCCGTGGACGCCTCGTCGATGTTTAATGGCCGCTGAATTATAGGCTGTTCCACCAGCTCAGCGGCCTCCCTGTCGTCGTCGTCGTCGTCGTCGTCGTGGTCGGTACTTTCACCGTCGTCATCATCGTCGTCGTTGTCACCCATGTAGGCATCATCGTGTTCGTCTGCCTTATCGTTGTCATCATCACCGATGCAGTCAGTATCGATAGTGCCAGACGCCGCTGCTTCATCGACATCCATTTCATCCGTTGTGTCGGTGTCACTGGTGTCGCTTGAAGCTAATAAATTGCGTCGTGCTGTAACGAAAATTATTTTCTATTAGAAATATTATTTGCAAACATGTTATTTAATAATATACAGGGTGCGCCATCTCAATCTGGTCGATGGAAGTATTGAATAACTTAGAGAATTTTCAACAGATTTCACAAAGTCGTATTTTTTTATTAAATTTGATTCATTACAATTTATTTTGATTAGTTTCCAAAAACCACATCGATCAAATGTCCGCCTTTATTACTGAGACAAAAATGAGCTCTTTTTTCGGCATTTTCCATTGTATTTGCCAGCGTCTCGGGCGATATCGCTGCGATTTCGGCTCGAATGTTGTTTTTTAGCTCCTCTATGGTCTTCGGCTTGTTGGCATAGACTTTACTTTTCAAAAATCCCCACAAGAAGAAGTCCGGTGCAGTCAAATCCGGCGATCTTGGTGGCCAGTCAATATTACCTTTCTTTGATATCACACGTCCTGGGAACTTCCGACGCAAATAGTCCATTGTTGAGCGCGCAGTGTGACATGTCGCACCATCTTGTTGGAACCAAAATTCCTTAAGACCTTTTTCACGCATTTTTGGTAAAACAAAGTGTACCAACATCCACCGATATCGATCCCTATTGACAGTTTCACCAGCTCTGAAGAAAAATGGTCCAATGGTGGTTTTTGAGCAAACACCGGCCCAAACTGTCACTTTCTCATCGTGCAATGGAGTTTCGTGAATAATATGAGGATTATCGGTGCCCCACATGCGACAGTTTTGTTTGTTGACAGCGCCAGAGAGGGTGAAATGAGCCTCGTCGGTCATCAGAATTCGCTCCCAAAAATCCGGCTCAGCTTCCTTAATTCGACTAACGTTATTAGCGTAAGCCAAGCGCGTTCTTTCGGCGTATAGCGATACATGATTAAAATTGTACTGAAATAACCTATACGAAACGTGTTGTACGACGCTGGTCGGTTAAAATCTGTCAGAGTTATTCAATACTTCCATAGACCAGATTGAGATGGCGCACCCTGTACATTTCAAAACATAACACACAATTCACAACATGGTTAATTTTTTCGGTATAATTCAAAACGTGTTCACTACTCACCATTAAAGTTTTCGACTCTCATTATGAGGTCTCGCAGTGGTGGGTGAAG
The DNA here is from genome assembly GCA_963942595.1 of Cylloceria caligata. NCBI lineage: Eukaryota > Metazoa > Arthropoda > Insecta > Hymenoptera > Ichneumonidae > Cylloceria > Cylloceria caligata. The sequence continues at coordinate 31,176,265 of OZ012705.1, read as the reverse complement.
CATCCCTGCATGACTCGCTAGATGCTCCACAACGAAACGTTGTGCAAACTCTGATCCGGAGAAGACACTCCTGTTGAAGGCTACAGAAATACCTTCAACACCACCTTGACGAAACACTCCAGTGAATTCCGTGGTCAACCGATCGAACGTAAAGTTCGCGATATGCGCAAACCACCGCACCGTATACCATCGCACAAATCGTCAATCATGTATAATAAAAGCACGGGCGTTGCACGCATTACTTCCAAAAGTGAACGACGCAGAAAAACCATTTTTAAAAAGCGAGATAAATTGAAAAAATACAAGAGCAAAAACAAAACTGTGGTTGCACTGGTGCGTTTGAACACGGAATTAGACGAAAATTTTAATTCCGTTTGCTTTTATATTTTGACCATAGCCCCCTCTTCTCTAGCTATAAATGCATCTTGACTTTTCACCCTATACACTGTATAATCTAAGAACGGTAGCGAAAGTTCTTTTAAGGATGGTAAAAGTTGAAGCCTACGATGTGTCCTGGTATATTCAGGGTCTACGGTCATATTGCCCCTGGTGTCTATTCATAAAGATACCTTCATATCGTATTGTGCATTACACAATTGTGTGGTAACCATTTTGAAAACCCTCTAAATACGAGTCTTCGCATTCCTACGTTTTCTGTAACAAGCTGTGGGGCGAGCATTCGTCATTTCAATTTTTATATACATCTGTTCACAAGCCAGTAAATACGAGCTCTCCTACTTCTACATTTTCGAAAGCAACCTGTATTGTCAGGACGAGCATCCCTAATTTAATTTATGTAGACACCTGCACTTTCCGTCTACAGTAGCGTAGACTTGTTTACATAACAGTAAATATAAGCCCTCGAACTCCTTCATTTTCGGTAGCAGTATGTATTGTCAGACCTCGTATCCCTAATTTTAATGTATGTATTGAAGTATTCATTTGATTTCGTAGAGTGTCGATTAAGCTTGTCAGGTGAGGAGAGGAAAAGGTTGAGCAACGATGGTAATAATTCGCGAACACGGCTTTAATAATTGTAATGGTTCTTCGTTTATTAATTAAACACTACACACAAACCTCTCGTATCAACGGGTGTTGCAGAATGATCTGCATATAATATATTTCTCTTTTTACGATAAACTTTGCATGACTTTTACTCAACGGCGTTCAACGCCAGACTAGACCGAGGAACAAAGCTAGACTAGACCGAGGAATAATGCGTTAATCGAGAGCTGCCAATGGCGCAGATGAGAAGCAGACGCGCTTCTTGTGCGTTCCATTTACTGCTCGCCTCCGATTGGCGACTATAAGAAGGCAGACCCGCGACGAACTACTTCAATACTTCCGCCGTTCTAGCGCGGTCCACGCTCTTTGACTCCGATATCTTCTCTCAGCTTGCAGAATTGGTTTCTCGGCAAGGCCTTGGTGAAGATATCTGCCTTCTGCTCTTCCGTTCGACGATACTCGATGTTAAGTTCACCAGCGTAAACTTTCTCTCTGACGAAGTGATATCGTCCATCGATATGCTTCGTCCTTTTGTGAAATTCCGGGTTTCTCACAAGCCGAATGGCACTCTGGCTGTCCACGTAAATCGTCGTGGCTTCCTCGCATGGGCATTCGATCTCGGAGAGGAGTTTTCGAAGCCACACCGCTTCTCGCGATGTGATCGATGCTGCCACGTACTCTGCTTCGGTGGTGCTCAGCGTCACGAGTTTTTGCCGCTGACTTGCCCACGTTACGGGACCTCCAGCCAGCTCGAAAACGTACCCGGTTGTCGATCTTCTTGTCTCGACGTCTCCTGCGAAGTCGGCGTCTGAGTGGCCCTCTAAAACCAGACTGCTTCCGCCGCTTCGATACTCTATCCCGTGCTCGATTGTTCCTCCAACATACGAGATAATGCGCTTCACAGCGCGCCAGTGTTGCTTGCCGTGTCGCTCGAGGAATCTGCTCACGAGGCTGACGGCGTACGATATGTCAGGCCGTGACACTATCGACAGGAACATCAATGACCCAATTGCTTCCCTGTAGGGAACGTTCTCGATCTCTTCGTCTTTCAGCAACGGCTCCAGCGTTGAGCCCGGGTCACACGGCACGCTCATTGACTTCGCGTCAGTCATCCCGAATCTCTCGAGAATTTTTCTGGCATACGGGCCCTGGTGAATGAAGATGGATTTCTTTGTTCTATCTCGTTCTATTTGCATCCCCACAAATGAGCTCGCGTCTCCGACCGTGATCTTGAAAGCCTCCTTCAGATGTCCAATAACCGTGTCGATTGCTTCGTTGTTCTCCGCTGCAACCAAGCCATCATCTACGAATAGGGCCAAATACACAGTACTGTCTCCTATCCGTCCAGTGAATATGCATTTGTCCGCGCTGGTTTCTCGGAAATTATATTGTTTCAGAAACGAGCTGAATTCTCGGTTCCAGCAGCGTGGAGACTGCTTCAAACCGTACAACGACTTGTCCAGTCGGCATACCCACTCTTCCGATGATTTTTCCTTGATCTTCAGACCCTCAGGCGGTTCCATGAAGATTTTCTCTTCGAGTTTACCGTACAAAAAAGCTGTTTGTACGTCAAACTGAGCCATTTCGAGATTCCTTGAAGCGACGATCGCCAGTAGAATCCTCAACGAGTCGTATCTCACGACTGGAGAGAACGTCTCGAAGAAATCTATGCCCTTCTTTTGCATAAAACCCCTTGCGCATAGCCGAGCCTTGAAGCGATGAGTTTTTCCGTCCTCGATCTTGATTCTGAAGACCCATTTCGAGTCCACTGTCTTCATTTTTGCTTCTCTCTTCACGAGAGTCCAGGTTCCGTTTTCTAGATGTGAACGCAGCTCCGAGTTAATGGCCTCTCGCCATTCGCTCGACTCTCGACTTCCGAGAGCTTCCTCGTACGTTTCCGGAACGTTGTACTCAACCACGTTCGACTCGTATCTTGATGGTCTTCTTATTTGCCTCCGGTCTCGGAGATTTCGACCGTCTTCTCGACGCGCTTCCGGCGGGTTCTCTTCTCGAGGATGAGCTCCGATTTCTTTGGCCTCCTCGAACACCTCGTCGTCCTTTTCTTCGTCAGCATCGTCGTCCTCCGGAACTGGAACCGCTTTCTTGAGCTTCGGTAAAATTACCTCTTCCGTCTCGCCGCTCGGTACAGGCACTGTCGGTCCAATCGTCTCTCGAAATGTCACGTCCCGTGATACAGTGATTTTTCTCGTTATCGGGTCAAAAACTCGATAGTTCGACGAACTGCTCTCGTAACCCACGAGAATCATCTTTTTTGCACGAGCCTCGAGTTTCGTTAGATGCTGTTTCGGCGTGTTTACGTAGGCTTCTGATCCGAAAATTCTGAGATGCTTCAGATCCGGTTTCACACCAAACCACATCTCGTACGGCGTCTTTTGACTCTTCACACTTGATGCTCCGGCTCGGTTCATCAAGTACACAGCGGTGCTGCACGCTTCCGCCCATAGAAATTTCGGAAGATTCTTCGCCAACAGCATGGTTCTCGCGCTCTCGATTAACGTACGGTTATCCCTCTCGGCCTTACCGTTCTGTTGCGGCGTGTACGGAGCGGTAAATTCCCGTTGAATTCTTCTTGCATCCGTATACCCTTCCATGGCGTGATTCTTAAACTCGAGACCGTTGTCCGACCGAAGAACTCGCATCGTCCTGCCGAATTTGTTCTCGACCAGCTTGTCGAATTTCTTGAATTTTTCTAGCACATCGCTTTTGTGCTTCAAGAAATACACATGTCGAAAACCCGAGGCGTCGTCCTTGAGGGTTAGTAAAAATCGAGCGCCCCCAGGAGAATCTACGGACATAGGCCCACACACGTCTGTGTGTATTACTTCGCCTGGGACCGTCTCAGCACGTACTCGAATTTTTCGAAAGGTTTTTCGATGAGACTTCCCTTCTTGACACGAACCACAAAATTCTTCGGCACTTCCGGAACACTCGACTCCTCGTACCAAACCGTCTGTTAAAAGCTTTCGCATTGCTCGACCGTTCACGTGTCCTAGTCTTTCATGCCATACTCGAGAATCTACTTTACCGACGTTCGCTTCGTCGATCCTTGTCGCGCACTTCGTTTTAAACGCCATCCGATATATTTCGTTTCCTTGTGCCACACCGTATCCCACGACGAAATTCTTGTTGTCGATGCGAACGAGATCTCCGAGAAACAACACGCCGAGTCCTTTCTTCGCGCACTCACGAACCGAGAATAAATTTTTCGTCATGTCCGGGACATACAAAACATTTTCAATTCGTGACGATTTCCATTTGCCGTGCACGTGCTTCTCGATTTCGACCGTACCGACTCCTACTACGCGACACTTCTTATCGTTCCCGAGAGACACAGTGTTACCATCGGCTAACTCGCGAAAGTCTATCAGCCATTCCCGTCGGAAGGTAATGTGGCGCGAGGCTCCGCTGTCGGTCAACCAGCTGTCGCGTTTATCGGTAGCTAGCACCGCTCGTACCACGTCAGTTGGTACACCCTCGGTTCCGCTCTTACCGACACTCAACGACGTTTCTCGACTCGTACCCTCGACCACAAACGCACAATCGCTCGCATCATAATCGCCACGATTCTTCTCGTGTTTTTTGCTTTTACACTCTCTCGCGAAGTGCCCGAATTCTTTGCACCTGAAACACCGTACTTTGTCCTTGTCCTTTTCTCTGTCCTTGTCCGATTTCTTTTTCACTTTTTCGTCACGCGAACTCACTTTACTTTTACCTTTAGATTTGTTCGTTGCCACGAATGCACTCTCGATACTGTCGTTCGCTGACAAGCGCGCTTCCTCTCGAAGCAATCTTTCTTCCAAGTTGTCTAGAGTCTGCATCTCCGGAGGTACATTGTCCCACGCCGTTTGAAAATACGCGTATTTTGGTGAGAGACTCCCCGAAATTTTCGCCATTATTGTCGTATTCGCCACTGTTTCTCCAACATCGAGGAGCTGTGCTGCCATGTTGTTCACTTTCGCAACATGCTGCATGATAGAGTCGTTCGCCGACATCTTATACTCGTACAGCCTCGTGGAAAGTAACAATTTATTCGACGCCGATTTCTGTTGGTGAAGAACCGCCAGCTTCTGCTACATCTCGTGTGCAGTCTCGTAGATGAGTAACGGTCTCATCTGCGCCGGCTCGAGCGTCGACGCCAACAAAAACATTGCACGCGCGTTTTCTACTTCCCAAGTTTCGAGATCCGCTGTGCCAGCCGCCGGCCTCGGTTTCGACCCGTCAACGATACCCCAGATACGATGCGCCACAAATAATGCTCGCATCTGAAATTTCCATCCCTGATAGTCATTTCCGTCGAATTTCACGACACTCTTCGTTGAGATCGCCTCAGCCATCGCGGATTACTTTTTCCAGCACCTCACACGCAATCGCGCACTCGGGACTTGACGCCAATATAGCCACCGTTTACCACGCCACGTGTTTTTCACGCCCCGTTTTCGCGCTCGACAAAACTTTTCCGTTTCGCTCTCACAGCACTCACGAGACCTCGCTTAATCGACTCCACTCGATTTATCAATCGCCGTGACTGGGCCCATAACCTATTGAAGTATTCATTTGATTTCGTAGAGTGTCGATTAAGCTTGTCAGGTGAGGAGAGGAAAAGGTTGAGCAACGATGGTAATAATTCGCGAACACGGCTTTAATAATTGTAATGGTTCTTCGTTTATTAATTAAACACTACACACAAACCTCTCGTATCAACGGGTGTTGCAGAATGATCTGCATATAATATATTTCTCTTTTTACGATAAACTTTGCATGACTTTTACTCAACGGCGTTCAACGCCAGACTAGACCGAGGAACAAAGCTAGACTAGACCGAGGAACAATGCGTTAATCGAGAGCTGCCAATGGCGCAGATGAGAAGCAGACGCGCTTCTTGTGCGTTCCATTTACTGCTCGCCTCCGATTGGCGACTATAAGAAGGCAGACCCGCGACGAACTACTTCAATAGTATGTATACACCTACACAGTCTGTCTACAAAACAGTGCATATGACGTCTTGGACTCTTGCATTTTGGAATCAAGCTGTATTGTCAAAACGAACATACATAATTTAAATATTCATCTGAACAGTCTGTTTACAATGTGACTAATACGATGCTAGCAGAGGGTCGCGCAGGAAGCTGTACACCTGTTTTCCTCTGCCCCTCCATTCAATAATATACAATATGGTTATCCATAATTACCTATAAAACGAATCGTTGAAAGGGCTAACCGGCAGTCAGGCCCGTGACACACTAGAAACTACAACTAGCAGCGATAGATTTCCGACCACCATCTCTTTCGTCAAGTTTACGCGTGTTGCTCAATATGAGTTCCGCCGATATGGGTGTGGCCGCCATGTACCGGCTTATATCTGCCGATGAGAAGAAAAATCTCGACATACCACCGCTTCTCGGTACAACATACAATCTGAATTATTCAGAAACAAAGAAGATAAGTGTGGGACTTCAACCGCGTATAAACGGCGATGTCGCGGTCGTACCAATCATCAAGCTACAGAATAATAACTCATCGGGAGGAATCATCCTCGATATCACTACCTGGGGTAAACTACAAGATGCACTACCTGAAATAGACTCATATTTCAAGGAGTGTAAGAATTATGGTAAACGGACAGCTTACCGTACCCCAAACACCCTCAAATTTGGAGACTTCGAGGTATACTTTACAACATCGTTCGGTTCCAAATCTATTGTGTTCGATCGGTGCATTGATGAGCCAACCACTGAGGACAGTGTCGACCAGAACGAAGAGAGTCAAGTGGAACCACCGACAGCGAAGAAGAAGAAAAACATCTATTCACCGGCTATAGTGATGCAGAAGAAATCATTTGACGGGTTATGTGGCATAACAGTGTGCGTCGAGGAGCGCTTGAGACGGCTCCAACGCTACACCTCTTATGTGAAAAACTGTATCGAAATTCTATGTGGTGAATTACTTATTCATATTCCCGCTAAAGAGCTAGCCAAAAATGTGGATCAAGTGCGCGTTAGAGAACTCTTAACACAGAATAGCTCTAATCTGTGTAAAGCTGTACACCATCGAGTCGATCCTTCATTCATTGAATATTTCGATATACTGTTCCTGGAGTTGAAGGTATTTTGTATTTCATCCATAACACATGAAGTGAAAAAATCTCTCACAGACATTTCTCTAGTAGCTACAAATCCGATCGAATAATAATCGGAGAACGAGTGTACAAACTAGTTAAAAAGTAGTATTTAATAATTCACATAATAACACATGTTTATAAAGATAATAATTAATTTTACTAATTGTAGATGATAAGATAATTATCGTATCACTTTGTATTAATTATGTGCTGCCCCGTCTCGTCGTCATCCCATGTTTCGCTTAATCTAAATTAGAGTTATTAAAGCTGTATACATAATGCTATTGTTAATAAAAATATTTGTTCTTCAATTGTTTTTACCTATTATTATCATTATTATTACTATTAATATCAATAACTGGTTTTAAAGTTTCGAAAGATTTTACTTTTAATTAGTGTTAAATAGTAAAAGGCAAAACCTCGTATGTGTAGGGCCCAATCTGTGGTATCGCCTGTAGGACCCAATTTACTTATCGATAGCTGCACCAAATCTACACTACCGACCGTCGGTAAGTCGCTTTAATTACCCGCTGTCGGTAACATATTCTCGGTGGATTATTTACAATATATGGCGCATCGGCAACAAGAGTCCGACACATGGCGCACGCGTCGCCTAGGTGGCGCGTCAGTCGGGATCTCAGAGTGGGGCGACCAATCAGGTGCAGTGGAGTAGTGGAGGTAAGGAGGTGGGGGATCAATCAGGTGCACGGTAGAGGGGGGGTCATGCGGTGGGAGGCTTATCACAAGCCAGCAGGGAGAGGGGAGGCCACGCCCACAAGTCTCGCGATCCTTGTACCATTCTACTCTACCCGCTTAAATACTATTCGATCCAGTATTCCTAGAAATTGTTTCTGAGATCTCACTAGTTATTTTTCTTATTAATTAGACCACTCGCCTGTTTTTTTTCCTTCCTCTGTATCCGTTTTTCACTGATCTTAATATCTTAATACCTTTCGATAATACGCTGACTTGCTTTTCTTAGCTACTTCGAAAACGTCGATGTGAAAATGGAAATTTCGACACGTAAAATCAGAACCACGTAAAACCAAATTGCAGGATGCACGTAAGAAACACGTAGTATCACAGAAGCCAAGAGGCACGTATGACAAAAGACAAGTCAGCGTTTTCTCTCCTACAGGCTCTTTTATAACCTTCCCCCCTGCCTCATTCCCTTCTACATCATTATCGGCTTCGATTTTGAAATGTAACGCGGTTTTATAATTTTTCGGGTTGCCGCAGTCGCGCCACCCGCCTTCCCCTCGCCGCAAGCGAGGCCAGCTGGTCGCTGACCTGCTGATTGCTCCCACTCATCAAGCAACACCATAACTGTCTACGGCGAAACTGTCGAAGCTACGAGTGGAACACACAACCCCTTCAATCACTCAAGTCTAAAGTATGTGATGAATACTGCATTATGTTTCTTGATTTTATGGTTCGTGGTTATACTCTGGATGCTTTTATTGAACATTTTGCGACGCACAGTTTTAAAAATGATCGCATAGCTGCACAATACTACAAACGATTAAAATATTAAAACCGCAAAAAGAAACGTATGAAAAATGTAAAATACAATAATATAAAGAGCTACGGATGTAATAGAAACACCTGTGTACAAACTTGTACAGAACGATTTGGATACTACTTGTGAAATACTATGAATAAATTCTACGCTTTGTATTTTTTGTCTCATTATTATTCGAAAATGTGCTGTTGAAACATTGGGGAGCAAAAATATATATTCTGTGGGACAAACTACCTGAACACCTTAAGAAGGACCCGAGGTTTCCACGTAGCTGCCGTGCCGTTTACATCACAACACATAAAGTTTGAAAACGCATATCGACGGTCAAGCACCAGCTCGCAGGACCTGTACAGGATGTAATTATAAATCATCAGTTCCGCGAAAATGAGACAAGCATTTTGTGTATGTCTGGCAATCTTTTTTAATAAACAAAACAGTTTTTATTAAACTTCAAATAATTACACATGTTTTTACTTACTATAATTATTTTAGCTGCTTTTAGAGTTTCGAAAGATTCTATTTTTAATTAGTGTCAAATAGTGAAAAGCAAAACCTCGGAAGTGTAGGACCCAAATCTGTTTAACGGTGATAGGACACGACCGGACGCAAATCTTTTTACCAATGACAAGTTACAATCTTATTTTTTTATGGTAGGACCTAATTTGTGGTATCGCCTGTAGGACCCAATGTACTTATCGATAATTGCACCAAATCTACACTACCGACCTTCGAATAGTCGATCTGTTTTACCTGCTGTCGGTAACATGCATCCTGTGGATTATTTACAATAGATGGCGCACGTGTCGCCTAGGTGGCGCGTCAGTCGGGGGCTTAGGGTAGGGTGACCAATCAGGTGTAGGGGAGAGGTGGGGGACCAATCACAAGCCAGCAGGGAGATTGAAGGCCACACCTACAAGTCTCGTGATCTTGAATCTATTCTACTTTTGGCGGTAGCTGTTCGACCACCACAACAAAAGACGTTAGAATAACTTCCACACTCAAACCAGAGACGAACGACGGCTCTATCGGAAGTTTGCAGTAACGGGAGCTTCTCGAGAAGAAGTCGGTTGGCAGGTGTCGGTTCTCGTTGGACTGACATGGAAGCGGACACGGTTATGACGTCTTGTTCGACATGCTACGCGAGAGCCCTCGACAATACGTTGACTCTTGCCGTTTGAGCTGACCAACTCCCACCCTCAAGATTTTGGCTACCAGTAAAATTTAAATTGCCCAATGGTACTTGCGCGTGCCTTAAATCTGAGGACCGTCAATGGCACTAGCGGGAGCCTAGGTTCCTTGAACGTAGCAGCAGCATGTCACATCATGGACTTAGCAGGGTAGAAAATATCGAATGCTGCTGAGGATGGTTGGAACCTCTGGTCCCGACGAGATGATCTGGTTTTGGAGCCTCGAGATTGTTCCTCCGGTCGATAAGGTCCTCTTCCGTAATCGTTCTGTTGCTTTCCTCGTTGTCGCTTGGAATGCAGCAATAAGGTCGCTGTATGCTCGGGAGTAACTGTTGGAGAATCAGCTGGCACACGGCGATCGATATTCGTCGTGCGCCTACCTGTTGCGGTGCTCTAGCACACGTCGTGCGGTTGAGCCGAAGATAGCCGAGGCAGGGCTTCGCGAAGCCGAGGATGTGCCTCGTTGGCATGCCGCGTCGAGCGAGAGGGTGTCTCTCTCGCTTGACTTCGGTTTCGCTCACCGGCTATCTCGCTCAACTAACTTCAGCGCTCAACGTTAATTTCATATTCCGCAGCCATATTGAAAATTTGACACTTTTTGGCTACACACCGGTAGAACAGCACGTACAAAAGGACTCTCGGACTGTTTTCATTGGCACCATACACCGGATTCACTCAACTTTCAAGCTCAACGGGACTCAAATACACGGTAAGAGTACACCGTCACAATTCAGTGCAATTCAATGTTGGTGAGGAGTAGAAAATAGTGGTACATCATCATTCTTGTCTCACTCTGTGGCGTGCGCTGCAGCACATGCTGCACCATGTTCTCCTCGCTGTATTTTGCCGGCTTAATTAATAAAATTAAGTATGTGTCTTATATTCACTGTATTTTCCCCCAGTAAATCTGCTAGGAAAGTACAGTGAATACTTTCTGCTCAACCATGCATCCTCATTCTATGTTGTATTGTGCTACGCAGTGCTGACTGCGTAGCTGTTCTCACATACAGTCACAGCACTCCAGCAATGTTAATTGCAAGTGCTCTCATTAATTCATTGCAACCTCTCTGCAATACACTGCTAAGAGTTTGCAGTGAATCACTGACATACACTTTCACACTCATTACTCACAGCGTGTCGTGCTACGCACTACTGACTGCGGTACACGCACTGCTCTCAAAGCTCAAGCTATTGCATCCAGCACACAAATTAATATAATTGTGTGTTGCTCAAGTTTCATAACAAAATTCAACTAAATTTATTTACCTGGAAACTTTCTGATTTTTGTGACAATTATTTTATATCAATTTTGGTGTTTTACAAATTTAACTTATTTTAACATTTAACATTTTTCTCAAAATTATAACTAAAATTGTATTTATTTTTAGCTTTTATATTTTTCCAAATTATATTTAAATAATATTTTGTATACCACATAATGAAAGGTAGAATAAACCACTTCCTCAATATAACATCTCTGTGTCTGGTTTACTTTCCCTCTTGTATCGAGTGAGGCTTCATTCTTTTCCAATATATTCGCAGGTTCAAGATCTGTCAAGGCACATCGGACGGATTCTCAACAGTAACATATAAAAAAACGAAAAACCAAACGAAACTAATTTTGTGTGACGGTCCGCCCTAAAAATGTTTTGTTGGATCGCCACGGGTTGGACTTTCAGCCGAACAGACTCTGGGGGGAGGGATTGTCAAAGTAATACTAACAATTAAAAAAGGGAGGTGGTAAGAATGTAACAAGATAATAATTAAAACAATAAGTGGGAACGGTAGTACCAAAATAAAGCGGGAGTGATAGCGCAAAAATAAAGGGGAAATAACCACGCAAAAATAAAGCTGAAAAGAAAGGGTAAAAAGGGACGGGCGAAAATCTTAACGCAGGCTTAAACTATAACGCAAGCATGCGGGCAACAATATAATTTTCGATACAAGCGCTAACTATAATACCATTTAAAAAATGTAAAATGCAGCCTGTATAATAATGCTAAAATCCAGCGGGAATACGAACGCAAAGTATGACTCGAATTTTTGTACCTGGGCGCTAGCTACTTTTCGGTGTAGCACCATTACAGTCTTCTCGCGAGACGTGAGGAGACACTCTACACTTAAAACAATACGCACGACATTAACAAGAGGATTGCGCGACCTCGTAACGGCCGACTAGCTAGCGTGGTGGCACGAGGGGGTATCTCCAAGGCGTGAATTCCCCAACTCGACGGCTACTTAATTATTACCTCGGTACAAAGACAGATTCTGTTTACTGATGGAAATGGGAACGAAAAGGAGACAGGGAATTTATTGCGAAATGCTCGACAATGGAATTAGGGTGGGGAAACTGTCACTATGTTACCTGAACCATAAGCTATGCACAACTTACCACGCGTGCTAACAATCGTTACTCGACAGACTAAAAATGGTGATGGCGGTAACAAGTGGCAGTAAATTCTCAAAATTAATTATCTATCACTAATGCCAATAAAAAGGGAGGGAAACAAATATCAACGGGTAAGAACACTCACGCAATCTTCACTCGAAATGCACTCGAAAACTATATAATCTAAATCCATACTCAACTCAATAGACTTTACAATCATAATCCCGGAGACTCATACGATGTGCGCTCGGGGGAACGCTCGGCTCGACGCTCTCGACATAGTCCTCGTCGTCTTCTTCTTCGTAGCTGGACATCAGCGATTGGCTGAGGTGGGTGAGAGAGACACGCGCGTCGGTTTTGATCGGCGATCGAAACGGTGGGCGGCTTCGGCAATGTGGCGGTAGGTGACGGCAATGGTCTGGCTGGATCGTCGCTCGATATTGCATAGCTCGGATCTCAGCAGGCAGCCTTCGGCAGGTATTACCGGTTTCTGTGCAGGGCGGCGTCGGCGGCGTTGTCTGTATCGAAATGCAGCTTTACCCTCGCGTCCCTCTCGCCTCCCGCAGCTTCAACACCACATCTTTCGCCTCCTGAGGTTCTTGTTGCTTCGTCGTGTTCATGGGAGAATAGTGTTTTTTCGTCCTTGAGCCGTGCGCGATAAAATGAAGAACGGGGGGGGGCTTTATACTTGAAATAATAATATATTGCCTCAAAATAACGTATCGCTTAATTCTATGGTGAGGGGCGGGCTCGAGCTGAGGCTCCGGCGGAATTGGTAACATTTTTTTTTACAATATATATCAGGGGTACAAATTGAAAATGCGGGTTTGATAACAGATGGCGTTACTAACGCTATACGCATCAGGCAGTACTGTGACTATGTTCATGTCAAAGCTACGTCTTATAGCTTTAATTTTCAGTATGTGTCAATTTGTCGCAGTGTCAAATTCATAGTTTTTTTGAGCTCTCAATATGTCGAGTTTCGTGCCAACAAAACAGCATTTGCGGGAAGTTTTAATTTACTTCTTTAATTTGAAGAAAAGTGCTGCTGAAGCACATCGATTGGTCTCCGAGGCTTATCCGAGTCATGTTCCATCGGTTTCAACGTGCGAGAGATGGTTTGTGCGGTTTAGAAGTGGTGATTTTGACGTTGAGGACAAAGAGCGGCCGGGCCAAGTGAAAAAGTTTGAGAATGCTGAATTGGAGGCAATACTCAATGAAGACTCGTGTCAAACTCAACAAGAGCTCGCAGATTCATTAGGAGTGACACAACAAGCCATTTCCCATCGTATAAAAGCCCTCGGAATGATCCAAAAGCAAGGACATTGGGTGCCGTATGAGCTGAAGCCGAGAGACGTCGAGCGCCGTTTTTTTGCATGCGAACTGCTGCTCGAACGGCAAAAACGGAAGGGTTTTTTGCATCGCATTGTCACTGGTGATGAAAAGTGGATCCATTACGATAACCCGAAGCGCAAAAAATCATATGGTTACCCCGGCCATGCATCATCATCGACGGCCAAACCAAATATTCACGGCGCCAAGCTCATGCTCTGTATTTGGTGGGACCAGCTGGGTGTGGTGTATTATGAGCTATTGAAATCGAACGAAACCATCACAGGAGCACTATACCGAACTCAATTGATGCGTTTGAGCCGCGCACTCAAAGAAAAACGGCCACAATACGAGCAAAGACACGACAAAGTAATTTTGCAACATGACAACGCTCGGCCACATGTTGCAGCGCCGGTCAAAACATACCTACAAACGCTGAAATGGGAAGTCTTACCCCACCCGCCGTATAGCCCAGATATTGCTCCTTCCGATTACCACCTTTTCCGATCGATGACACATGGCCTAGCTGACCAGCGCTTCCATTCTTACGAAGAAGCCCAAAAATGGGTCAATGACTGGATAGCAGCCAAGCCGGCCGAATTTTTTCGCGACGGTATCCGTAAATTGCCAGAAAGATGGGAAAAAGTTGTGGCTAGCGATGGACAATACTTTGAATAATTCATTTGTTACCATTTTTTCAGAATAAACGTTCAAAAATAGAAAAAAATCCCGCATTTTCAATTTGTACTCCTGATATTTTTACAGTATATATATTATTCTTTGAATCTGTGGAAATTAGAATCATTTTTTTTATTTCAAACGACCGTAAAATTGGTATTTTTTGAGGCATGTTGATCAAATTTGCAGTAAATAAAGAAGTTATGTAGATTATCACCTTCATGAAACGAAAGCACTGCAGCTCAAACCGCTCTGGAGTTATAGACGTTTAAATTTTACAGTGCCAAAACATACACACACACATCCGGACATTTTTTCTAAATATGATTTTTCGAAGTTTTGGAACATTTTGAACGCGTTGACATTGAAAACTGGAAAAAAAACGATTTCATCGTCACAAAGCTTCCTCTACGAGAAGCAAAAATGTACTTTTAGTATGATAATATAACTTTCGTATGATCGGATAGTGTTTGAGAATGCTTGAGAATTCTGCTACGCGTTGCTGGATTGCGCACTGTAGGCTAGCGTGGGCACTGCTGTTGCTACTTAGCGGCAGCACCTCTCAGAAACAGAAAACTCGCACTAGGTCAGCGTGCCAAGCAACAGGTCGCTGCGCGCACGCGCTCTATGACTGCTTGACTAGACAACGGCTGCTTTGTATAACGTAGCCATCTTGCGTTTTGCTCTCGCACTGTTTTTCATCGTCACCGTGATTCGTGCGTGCTAATCATAGTTCTGTGCATCTAAATAAGTCTCATCGATCAACTCTGCCGACCTGAAGTCTCTACAAACTCATCCATCATATCAGCATTGATATATTGACGTCGGCCAACCAGTACATCAACATATTGGCTCATCGTGTCATGCACCTGGCGTCAGCTTCACCACGAGGCCCGGTTGTGACAGCACATCTCATCAAATTACACCGATTAATATAATCGTGTGTGGTAACTAGCTCACCGAAATTCACTCTTTTTTACGCTTATTTTGTTATATTCTTTTCTACATTTCACTTGTGTTATTTGTGTTTTCGTCCACAGCAGTTGACAGGTGAAGCAATAAATGCCACTGTAAACTACATCTGTGTACTGCGTGTTAATTCACTTGCCACAGTTTTAGTCCACATATCTCCAACATCTGAATTCTCGAACAGATACTTTTATGAAATTTTGAAAATGACAAAAATAGCAGGTTGTAAAGAAAAGTTCTATTTATCAGGAGTACAAATTGAAAATGCGGGATTTTTTTCTATTTTTGAACGTTTATTCTGAAAAAATGGTAACAAATGAATTATTCAAAGTATTGTCCATCGCTAGCCACAACTTTTTCCCATCTTTCTGGCAATTTACGGATACCGTCGCGAAAAAATTCGGCCGGCTTGGCTGCTATCCAGTCATCGACCCATTTTTGGGCTTCTTCGTAAGAATGGAAGCGCTGGTCAGCTAGGCCATGTGTCATCGATCGGAAAAGGTGGTAATCGGAAGGAGCAATATCTGGGCTATACGGCGGGTGGGGTAAGACTTCCCATTTCAGCGTTTGTAGGTATGTTTTGACCGGCGCTGCAACATGTGGCCGAGCGTTGTCATGTTGCAAAATTACTTTGTCGTGTCTTTGCTCGTATTGTGGCCGTTTTTCTTTGAGTGCGCGGCTCAAACGCATCAATTGAGTTCGGTATAGTGCTCCTGTGATGGTTTCGTTCGATTTCAATAGCTCATAATACACCACACCCAGCTGGTCCCACCAAATACAGAGCATGAGCTTGGCGCCGTGAATATTTGGTTTGGCCGTCGATGATGATGCATGGCCGGGGTAACCATATGATTTTTTGCGCTTCGGGTTATCGTAATGGATCCACTTTTCATCACCAGTGACAATGCGATGCAAAAAACCCTTCCGTTTTTGCCGTTCGAGCAGCAGTTCGCATGCAAAAAAACGGCGCTCGACGTCTCTCGGCTTCAGCTCATACGGCACCCAATGTCCTTGCTTTTGGATCATTCCGAGGGCTTTTATACGATGGGAAATGGCTTGTTGTGTCACTCCCAATGAATCTGCGAGCTCTTGTTGAGTTTGACACGAGTCTTCATTGAGTATTGCCTCCAATTCAGCATTCTCAAACTTTTTCACTTGGCCCGGCCGCTCTTTGTCCTCAACGTCAAAATCACCACTTCTAAACCGCACAAACCATCTCTCGCACGTTGAAACCGATGGAACATGACTCGGATAAGCCTCGGAGACCAATCGATGTGCTTCAGCAGCACTTTTCTTCAAATTAAAGAAGTAAATTAAAACTTCCCGCAAATGCTGTTTTGTTGGCACGAAACTCGACATATTGAGAGCTCAAAAAAACTATGAATTTGACACTGCGACAAATTGACACATACTGAAAATTAAAGCTATAAGACGTAGCTTTGACATGAACATAGTCACAGTACTGCCTGATGCGTATAGCGTTAGTAACGCCATCTGTTATCAAACCCGCATTTTCAATTTGTACCCCTGATAATAAAAATGTATTTATTTTAATTAATTAATTAATTTGATTCATTAAAAACTTGTTGAGAATTCCTGTTGATGGTGTTAGATGGAATCTGTAATATATTGAAAATAATGAGTATTCACTCGAGGCAGGGAAACAAAAACCAGACTGAAGATGTTGAAAGAGAAAGCGGTCTATTATACCTTCACTATTAATTTACAAAATATAAAAACAACAAATAAATATAAAAATAAATTTAGAATAATCAAATTATGATAAGCACACAATTAATATAATTGTGTGCTATGTGCGCTTGAGAGTGGAAATGACGCAGCCAGCGCTGCAGAGCATGCCACAGAGTAAGAAATGTGAGAGCGTAGAAAATATCGCTCATTCCCAATAGATTCTCAGTAAATTTACATGCGAGAAACTACAGGGAATGAGTGAGAGCACTTGCACTTGAATTGATTGAGTGCTGAAATGTGTAATGTAAAAACGTGGTGCAGTCAGCGCTGCAGAGCACGGCAAAGTGAGAGTTTGAGAATGCACAAATGATTAGAAAATATTCACAGTATTTTCCTAGCAAGTTTAGTTGGGGGAAAGTACAGTTCCACTCCTCACCGTCATTGAATTACGATGAATTATAACGATGTACCCTTACCGTGTATTTGAGTCCTGTCGAGCTTGAAAATGCTGAGAAGATCCGGTGAGCTGGTGAAAAATCCGAGAGTGTGCGAGAGATGTGTGCGCTGTCCAGGTGGGTTTTCACAGAAGTGTCAAAATTAGCAATATGGCTGCGCTTTACAAAGTCAAGCGAGCGAGATAAACTCTCGCTTCAAGCAGCATGCTTGCGAGGCACTGCCTCGGCTATCTCCGCTATAGCCGAGCGCAGCACGCTACCCAGCAGCAACAGGTCGAGGCGAATATCGATCGCCGTGCGCCAACGAATTTTCCAACAAAACTCAATTTTAATAATTTGTTATTTAAAATGAATAAACATATAAAAAATCATCCGGTCATAAGATAGAAAATGTTATAAACTATGCTCTATCCTAATTTGAAGTGAATCGGACGAATAGATTTTGAGATACGACTTACATCGCTTCATAAAACATAATTTCGAGAAAAACGCAAAAGAAGATGATTCGCGGTAGCGCAATTTTTGGAATTTTACAAGATATTTATTGCAAATAAAAATTAAGATTGCAGGCTACAAAATCATACAATTAAAAAAATGAATTCTTTAACTTTTCATGCTTATGCCAACCCCTTGAAAGGAATCTGCCTAAATCGTTTTTATCACCCGAATATTAGGCTGTATATAACTATAATTTAAAATGTACAAAACTACAAGTACATTCTTTCATCACTGGAACAATAATTATACCATTATATCGTGCTTAACGTGCGTTTTTCTCATGGAGACGAAATAGTGAACACGCGTGTAAAATCGGGTGCAATATTGGGTCTGGGAAAAGGTGCGTGGCGTTTCTTCCGATAGATGGCATGCAATTAAGTCAGGAAACACAGATCGCAGCGGCACCACTAAACGCTCGTTGGAAAGATGACACTTCGAGCGTTAATTTGAGTGTATAAACATCGAAATTGGTGCAGTGGTTGGAAAGTTGTTTGCGTTTGAAAATGGAGAAAAGTAATGAAAAGTTGCGCTATATTTTGCAATATTATTACAACAAAGGGAAGAACGCTGCGCAGGCTTGTGAAAAAATGTGTGCTGTGTACGGTGAAGGTACTTTATGTTCCTTCACTTTCGTTCTGGTAATTTTTATGTGAAAGATGAGTCACGCTCTGGTCGTCCGATCACTGAAAAAGCTGATGAAATTCTTGAAAAAGTCCAGCAAAATAAGCATAGCAGTGTCGATATAGGTATGTAGCTAGGCATTGACCACAAAACTGTTCTGAACCATTTACACAAAGCTGGTGTTATGCCGGTACCGAGTAATTGGATTATTCGGTAGTCGGTATAATATTAAAAGTTATTATTTTTTGGGATCGTTTGCCGATAAGGAGATGGATCTCGAGTAAAAGATGGAAACGCGAATTTATATAAAAGGAAGTATTTATTATAAGCCACGGTAACTTTCCGTTGCCTATTTATATATCAAAGTAAGAAGTACAATAATGCGTTGTTTCGAGTATTAAACGAGGAACCAGCCGTTCTCTTTTCAATCTAATTTAATACTGTCTTTTCGTAAAGCAGTTGCTAACTGTCTTCACGAAAATCCCTTAATTCGCAATTTTAGCGTTAGCCTTTCGCCCGAACGCCAAGCGAGTCGCTCATGCTGCGTCAGCGTTCTTGGGGTCGTTCATACGATCGGGCATTGGACTTCGTTTCTTGTCTTGAACGAATTCCAATGTTTCTTTGCTATGGAATATTCCCAAATATACTAAATACGGAGTGGAATATTCCGCGGCACAACACTGGCTACAAAAAGAAGCTCGATGTATGGGTTCCTCATGAGTTGAGCGCGAAAAACATGATATACCGAATTAACATCTGCGATGCGCTGCTGAAACGCAATGAAATCGCGCCATTTCTGAAACGTGTCATAACCGGTGATGAAAAATGGATCACTTACGACAATCGGAAGCGTCAAAGATCGTGGACAAGGGATGGTGAGCCGTCACAAGCGTTCGCGAAGCCAGGATTGACGGCGAAAAAGGTGATGCTGTGTGTGTGGTGGGACTGGAAAGGAATCGTCCACCATGAGCTACTTCCAGTTGGTCAGACGATTGATTCTCAACTCTACTATGGACAACTAGAGAGATTACGCCAAGCAATTGAAAGAAAACGGCCCGAATTGATTAATAGGAAAGGTGTTGTCTTCCATCATGACAACGCCCGACCACACACTTCTTTGATGACCCGTCAAAAATTGTGAGAGCTTGGTTGGGAAGTTTTTATGCATAGTCCAGACATCTCCCTCTGTCTATAACTTATTCCGATCTCTGCAGAACTCTCTCAATGGAAAACCACGTGATTCTGTTTTTCAACCAGAAACCACAGAAGTTCTTCACCGATGGCATCATGGCTCTACCCGAAAAATGGCGAAACATTGTCGATAATAATGGAGCATATTTGGTTTAAATAAATTTATTTTCACACTATAAGAAAACCAGTTGAATCTTACTAAAAAAAAAAACGCCATGAACTTTTTCCCAGAGCCAATATATTGTTTCTTTTAAAATTTTAATTTGGTTTCTACCTTTTTCTCATGTATTCATTTTAATTTATGTTTCAATTTGATTTATTCTCCATAATTATTTGTTACTGAATGTTATATCATAGCTGTCGTTTGTTGAATACACATACGCATACGAAAATACGTATCCCTGTGCGAGTCATGTTTTTGTATTGTTTTTTGTTCTCGTTGTAAGCCAATACAGTTTGTTTTTATCACAAGAGTTAAGTTTTTATTGAAGATTTATTCGCGACAAGCACCGACACTTTATCTTTCACTTTCATTTCGTCGAAAGATGGATTAATCTTTTGACAAATAATTGTCGCAATGATTGTATTCAGTCAATAAAAATAAATAAATGAAAATATTTCAAGAGTAAAGGAAAACACCTCTAAAAAGTGCCAAACAGCGGCAATTGCAAGAAATGATTCGTGCTATTTTCTCAGGAAATATAAAATGAAGTTGTTGAAAATTCGTCTCGTTGTTTAAGTGGTCGTCCGAGGGAAATCGACTAAAATCCAGGTACCTTTGCGTGGTCGTTAATATAAATATACATAAAAATTTAAAAATCTGGTCGCTTTTCCAGCCTTCCATGCGGTCAAAATCGATTCGACAACGACCAGTCGTTTTCCAGGTTTTCCGTGCTGCAGCTCGACTTGCTAGGGATGCTTCAGTTGGTCCGAAAATAAGCCCGCGGATATCTTTTATATAGAGGGTTACGCGGGTTTTGCACCCGACAGCTTTTACTACGCTCGCCCGCCAACCAGACCGGTAGCGTCACGCAGTAAACTCACCCTTAATGATCATGCCGGCTTTTAAACTTGACCGTAGACAAAAACTTACTAGATATTTATCCCGGTTTATTCAATAATTATCTTGTAGCATACATGTCGAACAATGAAATATGAGTAATAATTATGCAGAAACAAGATGTGTAAGAAATAGTAGCAATAAGTCGTTGTCTTTTTAATCTACA
The DNA here is from genome assembly GCA_963942595.1 of Cylloceria caligata. Classification (NCBI taxonomy): domain Eukaryota; kingdom Metazoa; phylum Arthropoda; class Insecta; order Hymenoptera; family Ichneumonidae; genus Cylloceria; species Cylloceria caligata. The sequence continues at coordinate 31,155,361 of OZ012705.1, read as the reverse complement.
GTTAGAGGCGCCGGCTGAGTCGTGGGTTTCAGACCTCGTATACTCAGATCGTAAACGACCTCTTCTATCTTCTTGACATCATACTTGAGGGCGTCAAAGCGTTTTCTAAGGTTGTCATTCTTGAGATTAAGCAAACGGAAACCCGCGTTCAATTCGTTCACAAATCTCGCGATCTCAATCGGTCGATTGTAGTCGCCGCAGGTCACGCTGTTGACGGCAAATCGACTCTGCAACGTTTTTTCGTTGGACAGTTGAACACGTTTAACTAAATCCTGCGGATTAAAGTTTTATAAAAATTGTACCAATTCCGCGGACAACTGAAGCAAGCCCATGAGAAATTCTTCAAGATCCAAGTGGAAACCGTCCTCCCTGTTGACCTTCACTATGACGAAAAAACAAAGTTCACATGTCTGCCTTTTGTCCAAATGATTTTTTTTTAAGGACATTGTGTACTGACAATGTTTCTTAAAAATATATCCCTACATTGCTATTCAAAGTCAACTGAGGTCATATTAGTGAATCAACATTTGAATTATTATTGTGGAGGGTTATTTTAACATTCACTAGACATGCAAAAAAAATTGGTATAAGCATTTTTTTTCTTTCAAGATAGAGCATAACTTTTGTTTCATACTGTACGTGCGTCGTTCACACGCATATATTCCATCTACACCGATACACATATTACCGGGTTAGACAATGTGGCAACGGCTCATCATATATCGAAGGGTCCTAACTTTTTAGTCATATGGTCATCGTGAACTGTGACAATGCCTCCAAATCAATTGAGATGTAAGGGTCGGTTTATAAAAAAGTTCATGAGAGGCAAGTAAAAGCTAAAGCTGGTAAGATTCGTTTTCGACAGGTTGTGTTAGTGTTGGGAAATATTATTAATGTAAGTTGTATTGGGCCGAGTATATACCGAATTTTAAAAGGTCCGCGCTGTACCCCCACCGATCAAGCTATGTTATGCTGTAAAGTTGTCATCACTGCTTCCACCACGCACAAATCAAATATTTTATCTTATCAACATTAATAACATTAAAACATATCGTGACGGTTAATAAATTCCATCTGTTTCCAGCAGGTTCGAATAATTATGTTTTATCTCTTTTTTAAAATTCATGCATGTCTAGGATTTCTTCCGATTAATAGAAACTTTTATGTGAATTGTGTTTATACTTTATGTGTTAAAAGTGACATTTTCATTCACGATTATCTCTAATTGAGACGGTGAATCCCATTTTCTTACATAGAAAATGTTAAAATAGTATCAAGAGTATGTGATTAAAAATTCATAAGTCTGTAGGATATATTATTTTAGTACACAACGTCCTTAATATCTCAGTACCTCCCAGGATCTCAGCTACAGTTTCTTTGGTAATGAGAACCTTTACTTCGAGATAGACGACCAGGGATGCCAGAAAACAAAGCCTTGACGTCACGAACCGCCATTGATCGTGAAAACGATAGTACCGATCTTTCGGAACCACTTCAGCCAGTTTTGCATACTGTTTACGCACTTCCTGGAAAATCTCGCGTGCTCTCGTGCAGTACTGTGAGATAACTGGAAAGAAGCAAGTATCGCATATCTAACATTTTATTTGTAACACACACAAAAAGTCCCTCTTTCCGTGCATGTGAAGTGTGGCGAAAGTGGCTGTTATTAGTAACGTATGCGGAGAAAATGCTGCACATGCGTAAATCACACTGGTTATTGTATTGCACACTTTTTCAACACTCTAGTTACTTTTTCACGCGCTTTTACCACACTACAGGCATGAAAACGGATTTTTATGTACTATAAAGATATTCTTTTATGGATTCTAGGATAAAAACACGTCTCAGTGTTAATTGTACAAGCCAACTAAACAAAAAATTCATATTTAATATACAATTTCAATGAAGGTAATTGGTTAAGTCATGATGTAAATGGATCTAGTTAGTCCATTCATGATTCAATTGAACTTAGTGTGCTAATTTTTTCCACAATTGCATAATCATTTTAGATAAAAATGTGCCCATCAAATTGATAAATTATGGACTATCAATTAAATCATAGACCATTAACTATTTAAATTGAAAACCATATATTATTCAAATTACAATTCTTACTATATACTATATACTATTTATGATTTACATTATGATCTAACTATTTAATTGCATATTTTTATTTAAAATGTTGATCCAGTCATTACCTAGTAAGAAAATCATGCTGACACCTGCTGGCAGATGCTGTCATGTATGTCCGTGCCAGGACGACATTACGACAGCACAGTGTGCCAATACCATGCCTGTACAGTTTCAGCAAGTCATGAGGCTCTACATCATGCTGCAACTGTGCAGTTAGTGTTGGCACACCGTGCTGTCAGAAAGTCGTAGCAGCACGGAAGCGACTATGTGCGAACATATCAAGCCAGGCTGCACAGTGCCGCCACTGTGTAGTCCCTCTAGTATCACAAATTTATCTAGGTAGTTTTTAGGGTTTTCATTTACATAAAAAATGGTTCATAAGTTTTGTATTGTTATTCAAATAGACTAGTCTGATCCATTTATTTATTAAGTGGATCCTAGGGGCCCATTGCCCTAAAAATAGAAATTCTTTACTGAAATGTATCAGATGCCAAATAAATCGATAGTCAATGATTGTGGTATTATATTAATTTTTTAAATAAAAAAAACAAAAAAATATCTAATTTCTTGGAAACATACTTATATTTTCCTCCATAGCATTTTCGTTGTGTATATTCTGCAATATCATGAGTATATCTCTGGCGCTTTTCTCGATTTCCTTTACGATAACGCGTATTTCCTTGAAACAAAGAAACAGATACATTTTCGCAGTGTACCCGTGCTAGTATTAAAAAAAAGTATATATTTATTCTAGCGTAACTTGTAATTGAGAAATTGCAGGTAATAAAATTTTATCTTTTGTTTGTGAAAATGTCGACCAGCACTCGCCGAAAGGTAAGAACAACATATAATCTCAACGTGGCAATGCCCAATGTTTATTTGGTTACGAAACAAAAGATAAACACACCTCGCGCAACTCCTGCTCGTTATTTAAGTAGTCCTGGAACGAGTTGAATATCTGCGCGACTGCTTCACCCATTTTACAAAAACCTGTTTTAATATAAACACCGTTGTTTATAGCGTCTCGAGATAATTTTAGCACGTAGTCAAAGAACATATATCACATGGAGACTAGATGGAAGGCGTGTTATCTTCGTATTCTGGCGTGTACGTAAGTATTCCGCGGCGCTTCGGATGCCAAGAATTGCAGGTGCTATATAAACACATGCTTTGCCTATGCGTGTTATCAGCTGTCATATAAGCTGACAATTCTTATTTCCTTAACCGTAATCCTTAATTCACTTTAGAAATTAAGGTATTTCTACATTCAAGTGATAGTGCAATTACCCAGCTAAATCCGCAAAAAACACCTAAAAAATGACAACAATTTATATACGACAAAGTAACCTTCGTGTACAAGTAGCCGGATTGCTGAAAGAGACTGGAATCGAGACACTGAACTGATTGCACGTACTGAGATAGTGCCGTGCAGTGCGCACCAGTTAATAAATAATTTAGTTAATTAATAAAAGTTAATAAAAGCCAAGTTACAAATTTGGAAAAAAATAAATTGCTATGTATAATCAACGGTATTATATTATATCTTCCTAAATTAATAAATAATAAATAAATATATTTTTCTTTTTTGTGCCGTTATTATACTTGAACCTCTTTCCCCGCAAAGCAAAATCTATAAAATGACGGGCCATAAAATACTGCCATAAAGCAGTTATGCGCTGATGTGGGAAAATGCACATAATTAACGATATTAACGTCAGCACGGTTAAGTGATATTAATTGTGCCATATCGAATCCCAGAGAAGCTGAGTAACATAGTGGTAGCGTTCCAGACTGATAATCCAAAAATAGCAGATTTGAATCTCGAGCTAGTCAATACGACATTTTTTTCTCGCAACGATTCACTTTTGAAAATGAATTGTTGCGACAAAAAGACAAAATCGAAAAATGTCGTTATACGACCTACTAAGTATCCATGTCATTGACACTACAAGATTTATTTTCCCGACTCTTACTGAAAAGCCCCTACAACGTCATGAATTTCTTACAAATACTAATGGAAAACACATAAAAAGATCGACAATTTCAATAATCAATGAAAACAAACATTTTATTCATCAATTAAGAGTACACAGAAATAATAGTACGGCTAATGATTGTATTAATTTATTTTGTACTTTGAATGTTTGAACAGCGCGCGGCGTAGTGAGAGACGTCCGCGCTGCCTTACTGTTGATTGGTCGGTGCGCCGGGTGCGCGCGCAGTGGGCGCTAAAGCAGACTCAATGGAGAGGGTACTCAAAAGTGAACAAATTTCCCTCATCTGACATCACTGCCATGCACCCTTCAAACCAGTGATGCCAGCCGGCGCGATAGGGTATTCTCTCGCTGCCTCCACCACGCTGCCCGTGCTAGGTGCGTCAGGGGAAGGCTTGCGCCGCTCGTAACAAATCTCGTCTCGATCTCAGCCACTGCGCGGGCTTTTATGAAATGAGTTATGGAAGATTTTTTAATGAATATATATAAATATTATATAAATAAATAAATAAGTAGTGAGATTAAAGGACTATATAAAACGCTCACTAATTTTGCAGCCGTCAGCAAATGAATAGTGCATTACAATATCCAACACCAAATTGTAGTCCTTTACACGAAAGGTTCATTACAATTTGTTGATCTTCAACAAATAGGGCATCCACAAAATTGTAACTATAATAATTATTTGAGACAGTACAGAGGAATTATTTCATATCAGCAGCAAGCTCGAGTAATAGAGAGTCATAAATACAGTATTTTCGCATATAACCGTCTTCGCTATGTTCTCAAGGTGTCTCCTCAGTCAGTTTTCGTATAGTCAGCTACAAACATGTAGCTACTTATAATTCAGAGTTCGGTTATTTTAAATCAAAGTGATTCCGCAGGAATGTGGGATTACAACACTTTATTCATGATTTAACTTCATTTTTCCTTTTTATGGGGGAGAGAAAAAAAGAAATTATTTTTAAATCAGTGGTAAGTATTATTTATAGTAGTAAAAAATATTCTTATTGACTAAGTTTATTTTTAAAAAATTGTTTTACTAAAAATTGAATTTTCTGGAAATTTTGTTTTAATCTCTGACATTTAACAACAGACTTGGCACTAGCCTACCAGCGGGTAAAAAAATGCACTGCTTAGTGGTGTTATTACATTTGGATGTTAATAAATTGACAAATACCACTTATTGACACATATGATAGATGATTATCTGTCACAATTGTTTAGGTTTGAAATGAATTGAAATCGTCTAAGATGAGATTGAAGTAACTCTGAGGACTAATTTATATTAATTGAACATCACACACAGGTTTGTTTACGTCATAGTTATTGATACTTTTTTTAGTTTTTTCTGTTTTGGAAATGCACAATTTACATACTAGAGACAAAAGTCATAACATCAAACATGCACTATCTTTGTTAACATTTGTTGCTGACGCATTGTATTACACCTCTACAGCTTCAATAAAATAATTTCTGAAGATGGTCTACAAATCTGACGGAAACGTTAAATATGAATTTTATTGCTCCTGAAGTTCATGGAGATGGCCGACGCATAGCCGCATATTTAAAAACTACGGGTTATTCAACAAATTGTAATGCTCTACTGACGTTCCAGGTCCTACCACGTGGAAACGTTAAATATGAATTTTATTGCTCCTGAAGTTCATGGAGATGGCCGACGCATAGCCGCATATTTAAAAACTACGGGTTATTCAACAAATTGTAATGCTCTACTGACGTTCCAGGTCCTACCACGTGGAGGTCGCTGCATAAGGACCCACCCGTGGGGCCGTTGCTGTGTTTGTATATCCAAGCAAATACGGACACAGGAACCCCTTGTTGTAACCCTGCTATTTTCCCGGATTACTGCGTAACGATACTCGACTAACCTTGACGAACAATGCCTGGACCTGTCGAACGGACGCCTCGCGGCGTTGGCCGAGGGTCTGATTCCCGCAAACGAGAGAGAGAGAGAATAAATGTATGAACAAAAACGTTGTTCATTTAATACACAGGTTAATGAAACTAATAATGGTAAGTAATTAATGTCTTAATACATAAACCAATAATACTTCGACGATCAATGCGTTAATCAACGCCAACGATAATTTATCTTACACGCGGTATACTGAGTCACGTACTCTCTACTAACGCGTACTTCGAAACACACGGAAATACTCTCAATACAATTCTCAATACAATAACCAATGCACACAGCAAAATTCTTTTTAACGCGATCTACCAAGCACACAGCAATGGTCTTTTCGTTAACTACTAAGCACACAGCAATATTCCTCACGGCTCGGTGTTCAACGCAACCGTAACCGTTCTTTATTCGCTTGTCTCTACAACGGCAGGGATGCTCCCTCAGAGTTCGTTGCTAACTGACGCCGGTCCGTGTCTTCGCTTCTTCTTCGTGCTCGTGCTGCGCGGGCTGACGCATGCGCTCGTCGCTCATGTGATCGCTCACCCCGCACTGATCGCGTGCCCAGGGGCCGTGGTTCACGACACCCTCTTCATCCCTGCACCAATTAAACGTCTTATTTCTTCATTAAGCTAAGAGCAACAAATAAAATATGATTTGGCAAGAACAGTTGTTTCTTTTCAAATGAATAATAAATAATGTTTTGAAATAACAAAATAAATAAATTTCTTTTCTTTGTTTCAGGTTAATGGAATGCGTTATGAAAATTTAATAAAAGCCAAGTTACAAATTTGAAAAAAATTAATTGCTATATATAATCAATGGTATTATATTATATCTTTCTAAATTAATCAATAATAAATAAATATATTTCTTTTTTTTCTTAGGTCTATAAAATGCATTATACACAATGTTATATTCATTTTTATGTAACGCGTTCGATTTACTTTATTTGCAGTTTTTTAACGTACCCATTAAGTTATTTATTTATTTTTATTTTTACTTATTTGTGGTTTTATTTTTATATCGTTTATTTGTTTCATGACCGATTTATTCCCGAAGAACTATTTAATTATAATATCACAAAGTTTTAAGGACCTATTTAGTCGTTATATCACAAGTTATTTCGCGAGGGAATGATGGTAATTTAGTTTAAGCAATCAATCTTTTTATTATATTCACTTATTTATTCGACATTACGTTGAGATAAAAGCTTTCATCGGTATTAACACGCAAGTTGGATAAGAAAAACTTGTTTATTTGACGTTCGGCTGTCCAGTCGAATATAAATTGTTATTGGAGTGAAGCTCGAGGTGTCGAGAATCTACTTTAAAAGTTTTACAAGTAAGGTTTGCACTTTGAAAAGCTGATCTAAGTGGACAAATAGCGTTCAGGCACTTGTGGCCTATTTTATTACATTTTTTTATCTCGACATCGGTGACGATTGAAAAAATACGTTCGGCCTCTGCGTTCGAATAAGGAAGCGACAATACTGCTTGCACTAATTTTTCTAAAGTGGGGAACATTTGTTCTTCCAACACATTTTTTATTTCCACAACCTCTTTCCAAAATGAGTCTACTTCGAGAGTGAGGAATTTCTGTTTTGCTTCTTCGGTAAAAAAGAAGGGTAATGAATGCCATTCGAACGTCAATTTTGCGAGGTCGAAAGTCCCAAAGCGCTCAGCAATATTAGATAAATCTTTAACTCTTCCTCTGTCTTTCACTTGAAGAGCGATACTAGGGGTCAAAAATTGCAAATGGTCTTACATTGAATTTTTAAGTGGATGTCGACGAGTCATCTCTGTCAGACGCGTGATATAAAATTCTAAACAAGTTTGTCTTATTTCATTTGCGTGGACGAGCGATAACTTTGTAACGAGTGTCTGGCACTCTGGACCGAGGACAAACTTATCGAGGGCGATGCGATTCTGAGGATGAGCGACGTTCAAGGCGCCTTATATAAGATCTTTCTGAACTTCGAGTTTAAAAAGTTAGACTCGAATGTCACGATGAGCTGCCTACTACTCGCTGCCAGCAGGTTGATTAGGACTTTTCTTCCCTAGATGAGGGCACATAAGCTATAGAAAATGGATAACACATATTTTAAGAACAGCAAGTATGTTTTAATAACATCGTTACTTAAATTCGACTAAATTGTTTCTGCTGACTTAACTCTGTCCTCACTGATGGCGAGCGCATAATACATTTTTAACATATCCCAATTTTCTATAAGTCGGTTGACGCATTTCTGCATCGAGAGCCATCTCTCGTATACGACAATTTTTTAATTCTTTTTCTCTCTATGTCTAAAAGTTCTTGAAACTCTCGAAGTACTGCAGTGCGTTTCGCGCTGCCGGACACGTACGTAGCAATACTTCTGATTAAATCTTCGTAGGAGCGAGGCAACTTAGCACATGCTTTAACGGCAATTAAAGCAGATGTCATAAATCGAGTCATAAATGAATTTTGTATCCCTGCCATGACCGATGCATTGTCAGATGCTATGCCGACAATGTTAGCAATATGGATCTCTTTGGACTCGAAGCAAGATTTAAAGGCCGCGCATACATTTTCAGCCGAAAAGATAACAGCTTTTAATTCTACTAATTCTAACAGCTGTGTGACTACTGGCTTAGTGTCGGGCGATACAAATGTAACTAAAACACACTGGGATTTTGTGTTGTTGATGTCAGTGCTCTAATCGACGAGCACTGAAAACTTTGTAACTTTTAAAATGTCTACCAATTTCTCTAGTTCTCGCCTGCCGAGGCAATTTGTAATAATTTTTCTACATTTCGTCCGGCCGAGCGTTATGTCTTGCAAGATTCGTGAGTCTTCATCAATTTCTTTAAGGAGCGGTACCAACTGTTCTACGGTCTCGATTGCAATATTATGTTCAGCAAAAAATGCTGACAATATAATTTCCGCGGATTTTACTTTAATTTTATGGGCATTCTCCTTATCCACCTCTTGTTGAGAAGCAGGCTCCACATCGGCAGATGCTGCGAGTGCCACTTTCTACATATGACTTGGGTATTAATAGCCACTGATTTTGAAAAGATTTTGATCTTACTCGTTTTGCCGGTGGCTCTCCTTGAACGTCCTCTCGAGTGCTGGCTCCAACACCATACTCCACCGAATTCATCGTAACTTTCAACTCGATTCAGTAAATACCGATTGATACAATTGACACTCGCGACTTGACAATAATGAAAGCTTTTATTTATTGTGTATTTATCTATATATGGTACTGTAACCAATTAAGCTGCACTACACTGAACCTCGACCGGCGACGGTTGACTGTTGATTAACATTCACCCAACCACAACTGAAAATGTTCGCTGTTATCGGTTGCAGTTGAATGGAATCTATAAAATGACAGACCATGCTGCCACCAAGAATTTCTATGCTGATGTCAGAAAACTCACATGATTGACGATATTAATGTCAGCACGGATAAGCGATATTAATAGTGCAATACTTAATCCCAAAGAAGTTCCCTAACGCACTGTTAGCACTCGAGCTGATACATTTTTTTTGTCGCGATAATTTACTTTTTGACTGCATTGTCGTGACAAAACACCAAGGTCTACAAGAATTTATTTCATGTTAAGGAATCTAGAGTTGAATATGATAGAATAAATGTTTAGTTATCGTTACCAAATTTTAGTTAAGCTAATGTAACATAGTCACACTCTCTAGCCCACTTTATTATGTCAAACGGTATAAAGAGCCGAGGGACACGCAGAAACACCTGCAAAATTAGACTCGGTACAGGCGTACCGAGGCTTGCGGGCACTAGGTCATCGAACTCATGAGAAAAACGAGCACGTCACACCATCGGAATTCCCTCGCTGACATAAACAGCAGGTCAGCGACCAGCTGGCCTTGCTGGGAGGTGAGGGGAAGGCGATGAGCGCGGCAGCGGCAGATCGCTAGAGCCGAAAAGATGCGTTAAATTTAAAAATTATGATGAAAAGTAGGCAGAGGGGACTGAGGAAAGGGGAGGCTTATAAAAGGCCGCTGCGGGGAGAGAGGAGCTCTCTTGGCGTCATAGTACCGATACTAGAAGAAAGTAAAAATCGATAATTAAGGGAGTTAGAATCACAAGTGAAAATTCAGTGGTTTTCTCTAAAGTACGTATTGTAGAGTCGGTGGTTGCTCGAAAATAAGAAAACGAGTGAGTAGCATCCAGAGGCCATAAAGAAAAGACAGGCGAGAAATCTCGATATAATTAACAATCATCAGTTAAACAGTGAGGAAATTGTCAAATATCGAGATTTAACTAAACTATAAGTGAAGAGAATAGGCGCATAGGTTTAATTAATACGATTAAGCGTGTAGTTTTTAAGAGTTTTCGATTAAGTGAATAGAGTTAGGTATAGGAAAGGAGGTGCATCGGAGTAAGCGGATAGTAGAATATAAGGAAATAGAATTTGTTGGATTTGCTTAACGTACCTGACGCAACGTATGTGTGTGTGCAGCCGAGGCTTCTAGATAAGCCGAGTATCCCCACTCTCGATGCGACGTGCAATACCGCGATCTCGGCGAACAAAGCTGATTAGTCTGTAGTTGACCGCATGAAAGTTAGTACGCGCGTCATCGTGTTCAATAAACCGAGACAAAGGTGTATCTTAAACAGTGTTCTGATAATTTATTATTATCCTCGCTCTCCTTCCTTTCTAGTAATTCACACAGGTTCCAAAGAATCGCTAAGATTCAAAAGGTTATGGGCCCAGTAGCGAGTCCGGTGTGAAAAGTTTGCTAGAAGGACTGAGAGAGTCAGGCGGCAACAAAGATTCACGAGACAAAGCCGGTCGTTGTTTAGTCGCGAGTGATCTACAGAATCGATATAGTTACGCGAGCGAGGGAAAGACTGCACAGAAAATGCCGGACGAATTCACAGTGGGGCACGTGCCGAAGTTCGATGGGACGAATTTTCTCGGATGGAAATTTCAAATAGAAGCGGCGTTACGAGCGAGCGGGGTTTACGAGATCGTCGACGGGACGAAAGTGAAACCAGAACCGCCTGAAGAAGAGCCGGTGAAGACGTGGGTGAAGGACAACGCAAAGGCGATGTACATCATTTCGAGAGCGATGGAATACAGACAACTCGAGAGTTTGTTGGTCTGCACCACTGCAAAGGAAATGTGGAACACACTCACAAGGATTCATCAGCAAAATTCAGAAGCGAATAAGCTCGTTTTAATGCAGAAATTTCATGAATATCGAATGAGCTCGACGGATACGGTCGTGCAGCATGTTGCTAAGGTTCGGAATATGGCAAGGCAGCTCTTGGATCTCGGAGAAAACGTATCAAATTTGACGATCATGGCGAAGCTGTTAGCTAGTCTCACGCCAAGATTCAGCACGTTACAGACAGCCTGGGATAGCGTCGATCCTGCTCGACAGACCCTGGAACACCTGGAAGAACGGCTTATCACAGAGGAAAGTCGACTGGAAGCTGAAGGAGGTGAGATAGCAGCATTTGCGGCAATGAGAATCAACCATGAAAAAGCCGGAAACTCGAAGAACAAAGAAAACTCGAAGAACAAAGAAGACTCAAAGGACAAAGAAGAAGAAAGGAAAGCACGACGCGAGAAAAAGAAACTAAACAGTAAGTGCTATATCTGTCAGAAGAAGGGGCATTATGCGAGAGCGTGCCCGACTCGTAATCAAAACAAAGGAGCCGGCAACGAGGGTGAATCATCACGTCCTGTCGCGTTCATGGCAGTGGGCCCAGAAAGTGGGAGAAACGATCGAGGTTCGAGCCAGCAGAGTGGGGTGTCGGCAGAGCTCAAGAATAGATGGCTACAACTGGATAAAAAAGAAATCTGGTATACCGACAGTGGAGCTTCAAGGCACGTTACTTTCCGACGCGAGTGGTTTATAGAGTTCCGTCCGATCAAAGGTATGACAATATCAGTTGGCGACGATGGCGTCTGCGAGGTGGTCGGTGAAGGAACTATAATAATCGAGAAACTCGTGAATGGCGTGTGGAACGAGGCAAGACTTGATAACGTGCTCTATGTACCGGCCGTGCGTAGTAATCTGTTTTCCGTTGGTGTATGTACCTCGAGAGGTTTCGAAGTGAGATTCGCGGGTGATTCGGTGGACTTGTTGGACAGAGGCAAGGTTGTGGCGACTGGCGTCAAGCAGTCGAACGAAATCTTTCGAATGTTTTTCCGCGTAAAAGGTACACGAAGTGTCGGCGAAGCTAACGTGACGACAACGAGTATAAAGGTTTGGCACGAGCGCCTAGGACATTTGAATCAACGTGCACTATGCGATCTCGTGAGAAAAGAGCTCGTAGAAGGAGTGAAAGTGATCAACGAGAAAGATTTCTTCTGTGATGCGTGCCAACTAGGCAAAGCGCATAGATTGCCCTTTAAAACAGAATGGAAGGAAGTGGACACGAAGCCGGGTGAACTCATTCATAGCGACGTGTGCGGGCCGATGTCGGAGACCTCGCCTGGAGGAGCGCGTTATTTTATAACGTTTATCGACGACGCGTCCGGGTTTCAGTATGTGTATTTCCTCAAGCAAAAGTCGGAAGTGTTCGAGCGTTTCAGAGACTTCGAGCGACTGGTCGCGAACAAGTTTGGGAGGCCGATGATGATGCTACGTTTCGACAATGGTCGCGAGTACGTTAACGAGAAGATGCGCCAGTACTTATCGTCGCGTGGGATAAAACTCGAGCCGAGTGCACCGTACACGCCAGAACAAAATGGCAACTCCAAGCGAGATAATCGCACCATCGTTGAGTGTGCGCGTACGATGCTGAAAGCAAAGAGTTTACCGACGTTTCTGTGGTCGGAAGCCGTAAACACGGCCGTATATCTTCAGAATCGCTTGCTGTCATCGGATAGAAGAGGAAAGAAAACGCCATATGAGATCTGGACGGGGGAAAAGCCCAATTTGAGCCACACTAAAGTGTTTGGGTCCGAAGCTTTCGTACATGTGCCTAAACAATTCACGAGGAAGTTCGACGCAAGGTCGAAAAAGGTGTTATTCGTCGGGTACGAAGGGGATTCCGCGAACTACAGAGTATTCAATCCCGAGACGAAAGCTGTAACGGTATCGCGTAATATTGTGTTCAATGAAAAACGAAGTGAAGTGAAGCCGTCGCCGGTCGACACAAAGATCGATGAGCTGACGTTTTCTGTGGGAGGACTCGGCCTAGACAATGAGGAGCCAGCGCAGGAAGATCGAGCGCAAGACCTGTTAATGGAACCTGCGGTCGATAACGCACCGGCGGTGCCAGCAGTCGGTAATGAAGGGGCGGAAGAAGCTCCAGACGATGCCGAGGAACAGCTGCCGCTTGTCGAGCCTCGTCGTCTCCGAGACCGAGCGACTTTGAAACGGTCAGTAAGGTACGGTCCAGAGTAGGAGTTAAACTTAGCAGTCCACGAAACACCGGCAAACTTCAGAGAAGCGATCAGCAGCGAAATGGATTGACGCTGTTAAAGAGGAATTGGCGGCTCACAAGAAGGACGATCACAACACTTGGACGATTATTCCAAGGAAGCCGACAAGAAGACTATCGACTCAAAATAGGTTTTCAAGAAACTGGTCGACCCAACGGGACGAGTGTATCGATACAAAGCTCGCCTGTGTGCGCGAGGTTTTCAACAACGAGAAGGAATAGACTACACCGAGACGTACTCGCCGGTGGTGAGGTACGACTCTCTACGCGTGCTGCTAGCACTCGTCGCCCAGGAAGACCTCGAACTTGTACAGTTCGACGTGAAGACAGCGTTCCTGTACGACAATCTCGAAGAGGAGATTCACATGGAGGTTCCTGAGGGGTTCGGCGGTAATCAGAAAATGAAAGGTGCTTCGAGTGTAGTATGTCAGCTTAATAAGTCTCTTTACGGTTTGAAACAAGCACCACGATGCTGGAACCGTAAATTTAGTGGTTTTCTGAAGCAATTTAATTTTAAGGAAACGAGCGCAGACAAATTTGTCTATACCGGTCAGTATGAGGGATCGAAGGTACATCTCGCGTTATTTGTAGACGACGGGCTTATTGCGTGCAAAAACAGAAATGTTCTCGAGGAAATAACCGCGTTGTCAAGTCAAGAGTTCGAGATAACTTTGGGCGACGGAAGCGGTTTCGTAGGTTTACAAATAGATCGCGATCGAGCTCGAAAATCGGTGTTTATTCATCAGAGTGGATACGTCCATCGTATCCTTGAGAGATTTAACATGAGCGAAGCGTACGAGTTGAGTGTACCGGCGGATCGTCATGCGAAATTGTATCCGGTAAAAGCGAATGAAGGTGTGAATGATGTGCCTTATCGAGAGGGTGTGGGTTCACTAATGTTTCTTGCAATCGTGTCAAGACCAGATATCGCGTTCGCAGTGAACAATGTGAGTAAGTTCCTGAACAATCACGATCCTAGTCATTGGGAAGCTGTGAAAAGAATATTCGCGTATCTAGTCGGTACAGTAGATCTAGGGATCGAGTACCGAAGCGGCGGAAGCGAGTCTAAGCTAGTCGGTTTTTCCGATGCGGATTATGCAGGAGATCTAGAAATGCGAAGATCAACGACCGGCTACATGTTTAGTCTTGCGAACGGACCGGTCACATGGTCATCTCGTCGTCAAAAGATGGTCACTCTAAGTACGACGGAGTCCGAATATATTGCCGCGTCATCTGCAGCCAAAGATGCCGGGTGGCTTAGAAATATGTTAAGTGAGATCGGACATCGCTGCGACAGTGCCACAGTATTATACGTTGATAATCAGAGCGCTATCAAATTAGCGAAAAACCCAGAGTTCCACCAAAGAACTAAACACATCGATATCCGATATTATCACATACGCGAAATGGTCGAAAACGCCAAAATTAAAATCGAATATATTCCGTCAAAAATACAAAAAGCGGACATATTAACCAAAGCCCTACCAAAGGAGGATTTTAAGCGTCTTCGTGAAAGCATGGGTATGCGTGTATGTGTGGACAAGCACGTAAGCGGCGGAAGTGTTGGATTTGCTTAACGTACTTGACGCAACGTATGTGTGTGTGCAGCCGAGGCTTCTAGATAAGCCGAGTATCCCCACTCTCGATGCGACGTGCAATACCGCGATCTCGGCGAACAAAGCTGATTAGTCTGTAGTTGACCGCATGCAAGATAGTACGCGCGTCATTCTGTTCAATAAATCGAGACAAAGGTGTATCTTAAACAGTGTTCTGATAATTTATTATTATCCCTGCTCTCCTTCCTTTCTAGTAATTCACACAGGTTCCAAAGAATCGCTAAGATTCAACAGAATTAAATAATGTAGATTTCAAATCGGAAATATAGACGGGAATCGCCCCGTTGGATGAGTAGAAGAGAGAAGGAGAGAAAGGGAAACAAGTGTGAAAGAGAAAGCATTATAAACAGAGTTTATACACTCTGTCAAGGAGTAAATCTGACGCGAGTGGCTGTGTATGTGCGTGTTAGAAGCTGCTGGCTCAACACCAACTAATTTACACGTAACAGATATTCGAGCCGAGAATACTGAGAATTTGTGCTCGAATAAGAAGAATTGATGTAGAAATAATCGCCGGAGTTCCCAAATTTCAATGCATAGATAATATAAAGAATTGGTTTTAGTGAAGTAAAAAGGAAACGAGCAATAGATTAAGATATAAATAGATATCCGTAGAATTAGGTGCATAGGATTAATTAATACGTTTAAGCTAGTAGTGTATAAGGAAAAAGAATAATCTCAAATCGGCAGTATAAACGGGAACTGCACGACTAGATAATCGGAAGAGAGGAAGAGAGAAAGTAAAACGAGAGTGGATGAGAAAGAATTGTACACAGAGTTAATACACTCTGTCGAAGGAGCGAGTGCGATACAAAAGAACTAGTGGTGTGGTTATATCTGTGCACCGAGCGTACAGTAATACCGCTATACAAGGAGAATAATAAACTCCCGAGGATACCGAGAATCGATGCGCGAATACGACGAATTGATAATAAAATAATCGTCGGAATTTCCGAATTTAAATGCACTATTCTGGATAATAGAGGGCGGAAACTGTAAAATAACTGTTATAAAATTATTCATTCTGTAAATAAAACCCTACTCTCACGCACTTCGAAGTCTAACATTAATTAGTTTTGTGTTCGAGCCCGAATTCCCACGGAAAATAAAAAAAATAATTGTTAACGATAAAAATTACCGTTACACTAAATAATATTGGTTTGGGTCAAATAAAATTAAAAAATATTTGCTAACAATTGAAAAATCTTATTTTGCTCGACTTTAATTTTAATTTATTTCGCTATATCCAGCTCAAGATTTGTTAATATTAACTAAATTATTTTCTCAGTGTACACTTCAATCACGGATAAGGGTGCCGTTACTATACTGGAAGCTCTTTCCCCGCAAAACAGTGTAATAAATGTTATTCTGTTTATAGATTTACATGTCTATATTTTCTCGATTCTGGATGCTACTGTAATACTCGACGTTTCAATGTCAATAGTTCTAATATGCGAATAGAATTAACTAATTTAGGGCTTAATCTAATCTGGGGCTCGATAGGTAAATATGAATACTGACCACACAAGAACTCTGAGCCGGTGATGTTAACAAAAGTTTGTTTTACGGATCTATGATTATTGGCTCACAAATCATAATTATAATTCTTGATAGTATTCCGCCAAAAAGACGAACGACTAGTGAAACTTTATCCGTTATCTAGACAGGAATTCACCAGGAGGTAAATTAATAAAATTCAATTCATGCATTCACGTACTGATAACGGGCTAATTATTAACATTCAAATTATAAATTTAAATGACACGGAAATGCGACGTTCAATCCATATCACACAAATTCGATACGTACATGTCTTTAGAGTAAAAGGATATACCAGTTTCTATATCAGACGAACGACGAACCCTCATACCTAATCATCTGGAGCCAACTATCGTCAAGGGATAACAACACAAGTATCCACTCGATCGTCCAGCATCGTATGGACAAGGCATCATACAAAATCGCAACATGAATTTATACACCTTCTATTATGAACAAACACGAGATAACCAGAGATGGCTAATACGTACACGTAATAAACATATTAGTAGTATGTGTACACCTTTGCTCCATCTCACTCCTATCCCCACTCCTTCCCCCACCACGCCGCTACCCCCACCACCATACTTTTCCACCGCCGCGCTACCCACTCTGCTTGACCAGTGTCGGTAACATGGAGATGGTAAAGTGAGGTGGTGTGGGTACCTTGGTGAACAAGGAAGAGTAGAGATAAGAGCAGGATAGAGCAAAGGTGTACACATACTTGGAATAAAATATTTAACTCACCCTTGTGTTGGCGGCATCTGCGACGACTCTCCAGGGCGACGGGCACAATATTCAGTCCAGGACACACACATATGCACTCTCTCTCTCTCTCTCTCTCTCTCTCTCTCTCTCTCTCTCTCTCTCTCTCTCTCTCTCTCTCTCTCACTCACTCACTCACTTACTCACTCACTCACTTACTCACTCACTCAGTCACATACGCACACGCTCACCCACGCATCAAAAGCCGCAGCTACGCGCCCTGGTAATACGAATTACCCGCACCCATGGAGCGTGGGCATCGGCAGAGGTGGGCATACGTATCCCGATCAGCGTATCGTTACCGCGCGTTACATCGATCCGATCTAGATATCCGTCCTCGTCAATTAAATGATCGAGGCCGAATATCGTACACTTCAGGAGCAACACAGGTAACTCGCTAATCAGTGTCTCGAGGTGATATAGTTGCTGCCAATCGACGTATACCGATTCATCGATATCGACAAGCAGCACCTCGCAGCACCCGTCATCGTCCATGTCTATGATCTCACCGCGCATAGCCCTTTGATGCCGCACAACGACACATGAGGCTCCCGCACACAACTCCTCAAATTTAAAAACACTCCTGTCTACAAATCCGTCAATATATAGTCGCTCCAAATCGTCCTCTAACCTTAGCCACGCAGCACACATTGATTCGGTGCGCAGAAATATCGTGTTATCCCACGCACCGCAAACCACCCGAAACACAAAAGCCGCGGCTAGCGCGAAGTTATCGTACCGCGGATACATTTTTCTCTATTTAAACTCTCGACGTGCACTGCTAAAGACAGACTGAATGCTCCGGATGAGTCTGGCGGTGATCACAGCGTTTGAAGGTAACAAACGCCCCTCTGAGTCATAACTAGGTGTGTGTACCGCTTTGCGCTGTGCTTCTCGTGAAGCGAATGCTCTGCAGTAAAAGACGCAGAATATGATACCGTGCCGCGAGAGACCTCGATTGTAAATTATATATAATTATAAAAGAAGAGACACAGTAAACCGATGTATTTGTTTTTAATTAATCAATATTTTATTTAAATCACTTTACAGATATTTACCGTCGTATGCAACATCTCTGCAAACACGGTAATCGTCGCTCGGAGACTCCTCTGCCGTTAAATTTATTTTTATCACTGTCTGATCGTCGAGAGGCAAAAGCATTGTAATATTCACGCACTAATCTGTCGTTTATCGTTACATTATCGCTAAAGAGATTATTAAATCGCGACATGGTGAAGCCGCACGACATAAGGTGTAGGAATACGATGCAAAATTGTCCACACACATCCGACGTATTACTCTGTAGCTGCTTGAGGCCGTACCGATAGAACTTGCAGTTTCTTCGTAGTCGTGCGAGATGTTGCGGTATAACCGGTGGTAGCCCGTAGCTATCAAAGTACATTCCTTTTCCATGATAGTTAACGTACATGGCGATCCAATGCTCTCCAGGTCCGTCGTGGTTATCCGTGTTAACTACGAGTCCGGCTGGTAACGACCGTACACGAGGAATTCTGTCAGCCGGGTATACGCCAACGGTTGAAAGTGGTAGATACTGCAGACTCTCGTAGATTTGTCTAGTGATCATGCTGAACACATAGTCAATGATTAAATGATGACCGATACGCTTTGAAAGACGTATATATATGCAAAATTTATTTCACAGCGTCGTCGATCGTGTCACGACCACATGATGAAGATTTCTCCTCTTTTTTATTCTCTTCCTCTTCGTCTGCTGACCAAACATCCATGTATGATTCTCCTTTGAATGGGTGCTCGCGAAGCCAATTTTTTATTTGGAAAGCCTGGCGCATTGCACAATGCGAAGACGCTGTATCGTTTATCATAGCGTGTCTGAAGCATTTTCGCAAAGATTTCGGCATAAATGTGTACGATGGGGCGCCTTTCTCATCCTCTAGGTTGGAAATTTCACGATTCGTGATATCGCAAAGAAGTATAGCCTCCTCGTGACCGCATGTATAGATGCGTCTTGATTTTCGCGAAATTTCACGCAAGTTAGCGTATACCTGTTTACAGCTCACATCGCCCTCGTACCACTCCAGACCGTGAAAACATTTCGAGAGAAAATTATTCTGGCTTCTCGATTGCTGTGGTAATTCGGCAAAGTGACACGGCGGTGCAACGATCCAATGAGCAGAGTACGGTCTATCCACTGCTACCACGGCATCCTCAAATCGTACCTCTATTCTCACACTACCGTGCTTTATTAAATTCCAATGTGTATTGCTGTTCGCCGAAAGATCGGGTGTCAAATCAAAAGCAAACAGACGGTATCCATCGCGATAATTATCGCGATCGATCGAATTACCGTCGTTCAAGAAATGTATTCCAGTTCCCGAAAACAACGTTTGAAAAGCATCCACATATAGATGATTTTTCGTGAAATCAGGTTGTAACGGTTTCGAAGGTATTTGAGCACCATCTACATACAACGAGAGATAATTTATCTTGTAATTTTGGAAATTGAACGGATTCATACTGAAGTCACCGTTAAACGCTTTGTTATCGACAAAACCGATAATTATACGCTTCGGCAACTGACCTAACACGATATTATCGATAGTCTCTCCATTAACACCAGAGTGTATTGAAACGGCTTTTACTTCGACTCTCGTAAGAGGATATTTAGCCGCAGATTTTGCCAGAGTTCTAGCATGTGAGAGCAGCACACCAGGAGCTATTTTTGTTCTACGAACGAGAAGCGATGCCTCGAGAATCTTTCAGCCGCATTGACCATTCTTTGTATCCCCCACAAGACAAAATGAATCTCTAGACCGAACCAGCCGTAGGCGCATCTCGACATCGTTTAATAGGAACCGCTCCTGATTGAATATATCGCAATGCAGATGATCGAGCAAGTCTACAGTTTTTTCGACATTTAAAAATTGTTTTCTCTTCACAAGACCCGTATTTTCCAATGTTATATCATCCATTTTTCCAGGTGTATCGTCGTACCAGAGAACGCTCGTGAGATGCGAATTTTTAGCTGCTGGACCGTAATTCAAAAGTGTTTCTATGTACGCTCGATAAGCGTAGGCATTATTTGGAGGTGAAACTAATTTTTGATTCAGGTATACATCCACCTGATTAAACATAGAATGCAAGAGATTGTTTACAGGGCCGGCACTTACTTTCGACGATGTGCCCGCGGCGATTTCCGTAATGGTAGGAGATGTTATTTTCACTCTCAGACTAAGCATAGTATGCGCGAGATCGATATACTCATCACCCTGTCCGGGAATAACAAATTCAATCGGGGAATCATCTGTTAGCGAAGATATTGGTTTGTAATACACCCAATTGGAGCCTTCGATAGTAGTTTGCGTCGGTGGGAGTGAAAATAATTTAAGTTCCGATTTAAGACACTCGCACGAGTGCGCATGTAGAAAAGCCATCTTGTTTCAGCTATCCAAAAATATCTGCAACTGTTCGTTGACGAGTCTTCTTCTTCTTATTGTTCTTATTATTCTTCTTCTTCTTTATTGTTTATCCCTTTATTACACTTTTATTTTTACGGGAGATACGTCGTGGCTTACGTTCGTTCGATGAATGAGGAGTACGTGAAATTTTGCGCTTTTTATAACCAGACCCCCGCATGAGAGTGTCAATTTTTTCAGATGCAGGCCTCGACCCTGTGTATTCGCAATGCGGTTCTATCATTACGGGCCTACAAGCCTCTTCCGAGAATCCTAGTAGCCTTGCGATAGCGGGCGATACGCGAAAGTCGTGGTAGCGTAGATCGTCGCATACGCGTGCCACTTCGACCTGCCCGCTCGGAAGCGATTTAAAGCGCAAATGATCGGCCACGTGAGGTAACTGATTTATACTCTCCAAAAGAGCGTCTATAGATTGATATACACCAGGTGCTACTTGGTCTCTATCAGCGCTCCTCCGTGTTAAAAGATTTAAACCCGATAAATCATAATCACCATCCTCAAAAGTTACGAGATTTTCTACAGTAGGAACATGTAAAAGAGTCATCGGATAAGCAATTTCCACAAGAGAAACAGACCATTCTCCGTGCAGGCGCATCTGACGCGGTAGTTTTGTAATAAATTTCGTCGTCGTATTATCCGGAAAATACTGCATACTACTGTTGCTCGGTAGTACGACAAAGAAAGAGCTATCCTTGGAGCTCATATTTATCACGGACGATGATCCCGAGCGTTCTTCTTCTTCTTTGTCCTCTTTTTCTCTTTCGTCTTCTCAGATGACGGAGGCACTCGTACTCGTGATCATGCTGCCTCGTAGAAAATACCGTCGATAGTCTCGTTATTCAGATCATGTAAAATATACACGAATGGTTCTCGATTCACCGATATTCGTTGAATCTTGAATAATTCGTTACTCCAACCACGCTTATATCCTTTCACGAAAGCTGCTTTAGCTGTACTGATACGTACCAAGTCACCGACGCTGTATTTAGGCTTTTTAATTCTTTTCGCGTTACGCTCGTAACGCCGTGCTAAATTGTCTCGGGCTATAGAGGCATTTTCGAGGGTTACTTCACTCGGAGGAATACGCGTTCCGCTGTGTCTAGTGTGATTATAAGCATATAAAAAATTTTGTAAAACATCGATGTAACGCTTATTTCACGTGTATGTAAAGTAGCGCCACATTCGCTCTTATATTGTTCGATTTAAGCGTTCGGCAATCGAGGCTTTCATATCAGGGTTACGAGCAGCGCGAAAATCGATATTCTTTTTCTTGAGAATTTGCTGAAACGGTGCGCCGATAAATTCTTTGCCTCGATCAGTTTGCAATTGTTGCGGGCGACGATTGTTACTGCGCGCGAGTATGCGTGTGAGACCGCGGGCCACGTTTGCGCTCGTTTTGTCACGCAAAGCCTCGACCCACGCGTATTTGTTCAACACATCGATAACAACAAGCAGATACGCGTACCCATCGTTGTACGTGGCTATCGAGCGAAGATCAGCTAAATCAGCCTCCCATACATCGTCTATATTACTCACGCTATACGTACGACGGGGAAATCGTCGTCGTACGAAGCGATGCATGTTATATGAATCCTGTGTCTCGAGCCATGGTAAAACATTTTTTCGCGCTACTCTTCGATCCACCCGGGCCAAATTTTTTGCTCGAGAATAGGAAGCAGGATGAGCGGTGTCATAATAGATTTTTTGAAGAATTTTCATAATTTTAGCGATGACCAGTTAAATGGATTCTTTTTCTTTTTCTTTTCTAACTGTGTGGGGGGTCGATATTCTGCTTGTGCGAAGTTTTGCAATTGCTCGTCCTCTTCTTCATTCCCTTCCTCCCCCTCGATGATGTCGTTTTCAGCCGTGAGCATTAAATCTCTGTTTGAGTGTGTGGTCTCGGCCTCGTCGTCGTTGTTGTTGTTGCTACCGTTGCTGCTGTTGCTGCTGCTACTATCGTTTTCGCGCGGTAAAATAAGACGTCGCTGTGGTGTCGAGGATGATGTAGGTGTAGGCTCGTGTAGTAACGCGGGATTACCGATAAATTCACGCGGCATCTGTATCGCTCGCAGGAGTTTGGCAAAGTGAGATCGTCCGATGGGTTTCTCGCGTTTTCTAGCTCGCATAGCATCGTTACCAAGATCAACGATATTGGAATTTGAAATTCTTCTGCCGTCTATGGAAACAACGCCGTTACGATCCCATGTCATTTTTTTACCAACGGCGCTGCGATGCAAATTGCGAAGCAACGATATTGCTTTAGATAAAAATTTTTTTGTTACGCTATCGATAATAAGTGTGTCATTGAGCCGAGATTTAACTTTGTTCATTAAAACGTCGTCGGATTTATTCTCGTGGCTATCGAGTATTGCTACTTTTCGTTTTGATGAAATATTCGGTACGGTATTATCGTACTCGACCATGTGAAGATAACGCTGTAAAACCTGTTGGTACGCTATCCACTTCTCTCTCTCGCTCTTGTACGAATGAGAGTTTAGAATTTCACTCAGCTCAGAGTCGAGGCGCGATAATGGCGTACCGGTAGTCTGTACGGAAGGCAACGGGTCTGCACTAGTAGTAGTGGCGAGTCCAGCGAGACAGTGTATGTTATCATGAGGAATAAGTACCATCTTTCTGGCATATTCCATGTCTCGCGTAGGTCAAGACAGGCGCAAAAAGCAACTTTAGAAATCCGACACAGTGCTCGACGATGAACTTCCTCTTACCGCTCCAATTTCCCCTTTTGGTGGCTAGTCGTCGAAGAGTTGTCGCGTGCCTCCGAAGATGATTCTTTTGCACGTTGTTCAGACTCACGTTTCCCTGTAAAACGTTTAGAGCACACTCGCATATACAGCGTACAAGCGCTACATCTGCTTTGCGCAAAATTGCACGTCGTTGCTCTTGCTTCAGATAACACAACGCTTGCAATATAATAATCTGCTTTTTATCGAGAGGTCCGCACAACGCCATTACAAGCGCATTACTGGTACATCGCGCGACGCATCGCGAACTTTTATTGCTTTTTGAGGCACGTAAACGTAATGGTATTGGTCATCGGGAAATATACAGGCGCGAAATCGACAATTATCAGGCGTCGATTGTTTCAAGTTGAATAATAGATAGCCGTGCGGTGCGGCTGTTGCATCGAAATATACTTCCTGCAAAAATCGCGGATTCTCGAGACATACCTGGCGGGCTAGGTGCTGAATTTGCGCGCGATCTCGCGGATTTTTGAAGACAACGATATAATTAGCGTTTAAGGAGATATCGCACTGCCCGTGACCCTGATGGAAGAGATTTTGCGTGATGAAAATGACACTAAGATTTTTATGATAGCTACCCTTGGTGAAAAGATCGACCACAGTATTGTTGGATGCCTCGCGCATTGAATCGTCAATGACCACAAGTTTAGGTCTTGCGTCATTCGAGTAGTCTACTGCTTGCGGTAAACCCTCGCGAAATTCGATTTTATCACCGTACTCTGGATACCCGGACTGCCACTCTGAGTAATAAAAAAGTATACGCTCGAACGGGACATCCGTCATTTCACGCATGTATTTAAAGAATTTTTTTACAAAATATGTTTTACCACATCCCGTAGGACCGCTTATCACAGCTGTCCACGGATGTTTCCAACGTGTATCCATATCGACGAGTGTCTATCAAAATCAATCAGCAGACTCTTAAATAAGCTTATACCGCGGCGGCGGCTGTGGCGGCGGCGGCGGCGACCCCACGGCATCAGCTATTTTTGCAGCCTTAAAGAGCTGATAAGATGCGGCGCGCCTGCACTAGCTGATGAGGCGCGGGCCCGCGGTATAAGCTGGTGTTTACGCTGTATGTAAATTAAATAACGTTAATTTTTATATTTCTCACAAATAAAGCAATATTTTTATTTCACTATGCATACATCTTTATATACAAATTTTACGAATCATCAAATTCTAAACAGCAATATTATATCCACGGATGTTGCACGAGAAAGTCAGAACAAAAAAAAACACTCGATAAGAAAGACGGGACAAAAGGAATCAACGATGAGAAAGTCAGAACGAAAGGGAACGGTAGACAGATAGCAGCTACTGTTACGAATAGCAGCACAAAAAGAACGATCCGATAACGGTTTTATACATAATAAATTAATTTTTTTCAATGTATTGTACACAGTAAATATGTTACATGAAATTAGACAAAAAGATTATTTTTAAATATCGCGAATTCAGCCGTAAAACCATATACTTTTTTGCGTTATACTAATTAGCGTATTTCACAAAAGCCATACGGTACAGTAGAGTAGAGCCCGTGCCGTTTTCGCTTCGTGTTAACAGGTTCGCATGATTTCGTTTCTTTACGCGTTACTACATGATGAAATTCCGTACGTTGAATAGCGTCGAATTTTAAAATAATAGGTACGCTCCTTGCTCCTGTCACGAAAGATCGTAATGCGTTATAATTTACGTGACGGCTATTCGCAAAGTTTAGCGTGATACCCTTCACTTTACATTTTTCAATAATCGGACCGTCGGGATTACGAACAAGGTATGCGTAAAATTTTGGTCCACCCGAGACGAACGAAGTTATATAACTACCAGGCCCGTATTCACTTAATTCATCCGTAAGATCTCCTAGAAATTGACCGATTGGCGGCTCATACTCGTTACCACCGGGATGGCTCACGTAAATACAGGAGTCCGTATCGCAGTACAATATTCGTCGCCCGAGCCCCTCAAGATAACTGTATAATTTTAGGCGTACCTGTGCCGTCGTGTATGCTGCAATCACGGCGTTTGATGTCGGTGATGGTTGGATAGCATCGCGGTTGCTCACATAGTTTACATACATAATCTTGTGATTAACCGGTAGCATCCCCGTCACCTCAATCTCCGGACTCGTTAGTAAATTCATTAGCTCCGCGCGCGTGAAAACGATAACGGTTTTCGTGAGATTCTCTCGTTGACCAAACTTTCCCCAGAATGAATTAAGAGCCAATTTTGCTAGTGAACGTAAACCCGGATTTGGCTGCAAAGCACTTCGCTCGAGATATACACCCTCAGACTCCTTGTACAATGCTATAAAACGCTCTATTGCTTCCTCGTCATCGTTACACTCTGTTGGCGGACCACTCGCCTCCTGTTTCATTTTTAGGAATGTATCGATGTACTCGGCAAAATGACCGCCTCGTCGCGTTGTCGAGTCATACTGCGTAACAACGTATTGCCAAATTTCATAGATACGCGTCACTTTATATCCGAGCGACACAGCTTTTCTCGGTTCGTCCACGACCCATGTGCCGTCAAACACTCGCTCAGTCGTGTCATCGTGTGTACAAACCTCGGATGTGTCCATATCTGTACAGCACGTTCTACACAGGGGGAACAGTAGTTTCCCATGCATGCGAACAGGCAGTACGGGTATATACAAATCGCGCGGTGCCAGCACGGTACACTTCACGAGACCCTCGACGACACTTAGATCGTTTTCAAGTCCTACGAGTTCTCGACACTAGTCACCTACGTACAATTTCGGGTGTCCAACGGGATATTTTTCATTCTTACATACCCACGGATACAGCGAGCAAACATCCACATAGCGTATCTGCTCCCCATTCGCGACGTCGTACAAGCTTACAAAATTTTCCGTTCGACCGCCAAAGAATGCATCGCGTGGTTCGAGAGGCGCCTGCTTGACCATGGCGTGATTTTTCACGTATATCGACATTTCCTCGTTATTCTCGAGTAATCTGTCAAAATCGCATTCCCATATTTCGGTTAGAGTGTACCCTTTCGATCTGATTCGCCCGGAAATAAGAACGGTACGCTCGTAACGCTCATCCATTGTATCGCCGAATTTAGTTCGAGCATCTCTATTCACGCGATAACATCGCGGACAACCGTGCCAAAAGCAGCCGTGAAATTGAAGAACGTGATGGGCCCCCCATCCACGTAGTAACCGTCCACAGCCGGTAGGCCGGCCGGAGGGCGATACTCTCTCGTGCGTCCAGCATGAGCGATAACGCAGTTGAGCTCACGCTCGAGCCATACGAGCCATACGACGGCCTTGCGCGATTGCTTATCGCCCCAGCGATATCCTCCTGGTGGTAACACCGCAATGCGATCTTTCTGTAGAAAATTCTTTCGAAATACTCTTATACATGCTGATGCTATAGTGCATGCTTCTGTAAAGGGGCACACGCTCCCACAACGTATAAGTAACTCTCGAAAAGCTAAACACGCTCGTCTCAAAACCGTAACATCTGTACGACAATATTGCACAAATTGCGTCGCAAAATCACATTTATAATCTACGCGACTCGATTCTTCCTCATACCATTTTAAAAAGCGCTCGCGATCCGCTGAGAACATGGTATCGGGTGAGTAAAAATGCAAAACCGGCAGAGGACCTGAGTAATTCTGATATTCCGGTGTGTTGAATAAATGGGGAAATGTACCTTTTGACACCTTATCAGCGAAACCAAAGGCCTTAGGTAAAGCGCTAAGAGCCATGGGTAAATAGTTTAGACTATCGAGAAAAACGACATCGCCAATTTTCATCGAGACAATCTTCGTACCATTCATAATCAGAGAGGGCAGCTGTGTTTTTTGCACCTCGATTAAATACCGTAGAATAAATTGTGCGTCGAAACCTCTAGCATTATGGGCGATGCAGATGGTCTTTTTAAATTTTTGCGATAATGCCAATTTTACGAGATCCCCAACAGGATCATCGATAAACACGAATTCACGTTTACCACAGTTAGCACAATCGGTCTCTATATCTGTGATATCCAGACATGCCATACATACGCATTGTGCGACACATAAATTAGGCTCGTGAATTCGTGTCGATTTATCATCATGCAATTGCTCGTGTTGCTGCGTCTCAAAATCATAAAATAAAAATCTCACGGAAGACTTGTCTTTTTTCTTCTCCTTTTGCGCATCTGATTTCTTAAGAGGTGCTATAAAACATGCATGCGTAGTCGGCCGCGTTTGTTTGCATGTAGTACAAAACGATATACCACATACATGCATCTTTTTATCTGTGGTTTTAATCATACGCGAGCAGCCTCTACAGATTTTCAATGCGTTACAGACGCTGTACCGTCTATATTTACGAGACGTGATACCCGCGGAGCCCTCACTCTTGTGATGAGCGAGGCAAAAAGCACCAAAAAACGAACGATTACAGTCTGCCCAATACTCAGGCTAAGAGTGTCTATTACCGTTGCAATAAGTGGATTTACATCGAGCACATTGATAGCTACATCGATGCTCGAGTACTCGAATATACTTGGAGATACATTGTGTGCAGAACTCCCGACTACCTAGCAAACCGGCGAGATTTAATATCGGTTGATAGTGATGAGAACGCTCGTAATAGAGAATAAAGAGTGTATGATTAATTTTACCTGTTACAGTGAGTACGTATTTTCGCCCATCGTACAGAGCCGGAACGCGTTTTCCGAAGGTGAGAAATTCATAAACAACAATCGCTATACCCTCGTGAACCAAGTACTCCTGAAAGAGCTGAATTTCGCGCGCACCACACCCTCTAGACGGTGTCGTTACCCCTGCATTACGTGTGAGCTCTATCGCTGCTGTATATTGCGCACCTCGAAGCCCGTTCCGAATTTGACACCATCGTCGGTGTAGCACACCCGCACGTATTTGACCGCGTTCGGCATGCGCTCGGGCAGTGACAAGGGATCGTTGTAGACACAAATTATCGCGATTACTTATGCGTAAAATTGACTTTTTTGCTATAGACTCGTGTGTAAGCCTAGTGCCCACACCAGCTCCTTCGACGTCTCGTACTATACATGTCGTCATTCTACATGTACCAGCGTCTATTCGAAATTCGCGCGCGCTCTGAGCTACACTATTAATTAGTCGCCATATATCGTCGGGAACGATGTCACGAGCTGGTCGAAATGATAACCATACAGGTCCTTGCGCAAAAGACGGTACGCTCAGAGTCATACCCACATAATCATGTCCTTCGCACGATTCTGTAAGACGTGTGAGAACATCTCGTACACCTCCCTCGAACCATGTCAGATGATCGATACCGACCGGTGGCTGACGAAAATAAAAATCTGTCTCTTGACCCTGCATCCTAAAGCGTAGAAAATAACGTCTCTGCTCGTTGTCGATACCGAAACGTTCACCAGGAGGCAAAATATCACCACCCCGTGCAGCAGTCCTTCCATCGCCAGTCTGTCCACCTGCAGGCATAATTAAACCATTTATTAGAATTTTTATTTAATTTACTTTAAATTTTTGTTTGTCGCTGGCTATATACTATGCATATAATTCGTGTAACGTAAGAATTACAAACTTATATTTGCTTCTAGTCCTTGA
>OZ012705.1:30827876-31125943 GCA_963942595.1 Cylloceria caligata | reverse complement strand
CTTCTTCCTCGCTGTCTGTATTGCTGTTGGTATCATCGTTTGAACTGTATTGTCGCGATGGGCCTGCGACGGATTCATCTGGTTCTCTCGAGGGGCCTGCCATGAAAAGACCGTTTGTATAATTAAAATAAAAGTAATTAGCGCTGTATATTACTTACGTCTTTCATTGAGTATGGGCTGCAGAGCAGTCTCATTCAGCCAACCTCGTCGACGAATAACACGCACCACCGAATCAATAATTATTTGATTATCAAACAATCCAATATTATACGCGTCAACTAAATCGCGTTGATGACACTCGCACAGCATACCGCGAATTTTACGAACAACCGCCTGTGTCGGAAGTTCCCATAGGGTGATCTGTAAATTTCTTCTACCCCAGCGCGAATGCAACGACGGTCTACGCTTCAATATAAACTCTATCAATTTTCTTATCAATGAGCGCTTTTACCACTCTGACCATGATTGTGCTGTTAGAGTAGTAGTAGTAGTAGTAGTAGGTAACCACAGTAAATCAGACAATTAACTAGAGAATTTTCAAAGCGGCTCACTTTTATATATATTCCTTTAACAAGCTCTCTCTCCTCTCTCTCTCTCTCTCTCTCTCCTCTCTCTCTCTCTCTCTCTCTCTCCTCTCTCTCTCTCTCTCTCTCTCTCTCTCTCTCTCTCTCTCTCTCTCTCTCTCTCTCTCTCTCTCCTCTCCTCTCTCTCTCTCTCTCTCTCTCTCTCTCTCTCTCTCTCTCTCTCTCTCTCTCTCTCTCTCTCTCTCTCTCTCTCTCTCTCTCTCTCTCTCTCTCTCTCTCTCTCTCTCTCTCTCTCTCTCTCTCTCTCTCTCTCTCTCTCCTCTCTCTCTCTCTCTCTCTCTCTCTCTCTCTCTCTCTGCATATACTGCAACGATGTAATGAATACGACTAACCAAGAAGATGGCCGCACGCGATCGCTTTACAAAAACAAGACCTAGGGAAATATTTAGCGATGGTGATGTACTTAGTTATCGAGTTTCGCTGATGAAAGTCATATTGTTTTCATCTAATTTCAGGGCACTCGGCCATGAGGGAAATCATCAAATTTCACCGACGAATATTATTTAGTTTTCATGGTGCATTTTATCTGTATGTCGATGTGTGCGTGTGCGCATAAGTGTGCGAGAGTATGCAAGAGTTTTGGGATATATTTGCATCTGTTACTAGGCTGTTGAGGAGAATGCGACAAATATCAAAGGTTATTGGCTAGCAATTTTCAGGCGTATGATTTGCAGTATCAAAAGAAGAGGCAATGCAGTTAGGTGGTGGGGGAAATCTGTATAAAACGGAGTATGAACACCACCGACGATTCATTCGAAAAGTTACAGTCTACACGAAAGCAATAAAAATGGCAAATAACGGTGCTAAGCCTCGTGCGATATCGCTGTACATAGCGAACCCCGTTATGTACGGTTTAAATAAATCATTTGGTAAAATAATCGTAGCCAGGTTTGAGTTGAACTCTTCGTGTACGCTTACACCGGTGGTGAAAATATTGTCGAATACTTTTACCGGAATTACACTCAGTGCGGACGAGTGGCGAGTGTTTAAAAGTGATTTTTCTCGCGTACAACAATATTTCGAAGCTCATGGGACTGATGCCGAGAAAATGTGTAATACCCGCATAGAGCATACAACGCATTACACACTTTTAACCTCGTGTTACCAGCACAGAGCTGTGTCATTTGGTAAAATAAGCGGTAGCGCTGATGAGGAATACGAGAATCAAGAGGAATCTGGAGAATCGAAACGGAAACGCTTCCGAAAATACTCTCCAAACATTGTTCTTCAGCGGTCTACATTTGATATGCTCGTCGAAATAAGTAGAATAATTGATATTCATATGCAGGCTCTAGAGAGCAAAAGTGAAACGATTGAGAGGTGTATGAACGAGGTGGTATCATACGTCCGTGAAAAGATAGTTGCCAGTGAAATG
The DNA here is from genome assembly GCA_963942595.1 of Cylloceria caligata. Classification (NCBI taxonomy): domain Eukaryota; kingdom Metazoa; phylum Arthropoda; class Insecta; order Hymenoptera; family Ichneumonidae; genus Cylloceria; species Cylloceria caligata. The sequence goes on along the minus strand of OZ012705.1, from coordinate 31,123,984 downwards.
CCTCGTGCAGTAGCGTATGAGATCATCGGTTCCAAGGACTTCTTTGAAGAAGCGCTCGAACACATCGCGATCTTGCTAACGCCAGAGGATACGGAGTTTATGAAAATTATTTTGTCCGAAATAATTGTGCTGTTTCGTGGTCATATCGCTGATCATGCATCGGGTGTTGCGTTGCGAACGCAATAATTCTACGTATGTGCAGCTATTTGTGATAAAGAAACTGTTGTAAATAATTGTAAAGGGTGGTTAAATTGTAAGGGCCGATGTTGAATGTGAACCACACCTAAACGTCAAGTTTTTTTCTGCATTTCATTTGACATTTCTCAATTTCAGACTAACTCAATTTGAACCATGGAAAGATACACAATCGAGCAACGCGTTAAAGTTATTCAGGCTTATTATGAAAATGGGCGTTCAAATCAAAATGCATATCGTGCACTTCGTGATTTTTTCGGTCAATTTAATCGTCCAAATGTGCGTACAATCGGAAAAATCGTGCAAAAATTTGAGCAAACCGGGTCTGTAGGAGATATTAAATACCAGTGCATGCTCGTACAGCTCGTACTGCAGAAAATATTGCTGCTGTTCGCGATAGTGTGGCTGAAGAGCCATCCACCTCAACTCGTCATCGTGCCCAACAATTGCACCTCTCACGCTCGTCGTTGATGAACATTATGCACAAAGACTTGCATTTACACGCTTATAAGGTGCAATTGACTCAAGAACTAAAGCCTCTTGACCATTCCAAACGTCGTCAATGGTCAGAATGGTGGCAAGAAATGGCAACAGTGGATGATCAATTTTCGAAGAAAATCATCTTCAGTGATGAGGCACATTTTCACCTCAGTGGATTCGTCAATAAGCAGAATTGCCGCATTTGGGCGAATCATAATCCAACAGTGATTGTCGAAAAACCAAGAGTGACTGTTTGGTGCGGTTTATGGGCTGGCGGCATCATCGGGCCGTATTTTTTCCAAAATGAGGCCGGTCAGGCAGTTACTGTGAATGGTGTTCGCTATCGTGAGATGATAACGAACTTTTTATGGCCTGAATTGGAAGATATGGATGTGGGCGATATGTGGTTTCAACAGGACGGTGCCACTTGCCACACAGCTAACGAAACAATGGCTCTTTTGCGCGACAAATTCAATGGCCATGTTATCTCACGTGGTGGCGATGTCAATTGGCCGCCAAGATCATGTGATTTGACACCGTCGGACTTCTTTCTTTGGGGTTATTTGAAAGAAAAGGTGTACGTCGATAAGCCAGCAACAATTCAAGAGCTAAAGGATGAGATAATTCGGCACATTAACGGCATAGAACCTCAATTATGCCTAAGCGTCATCGAAAATTTGGACCATCGGATGGAGGTGTGCCGCCGCGGTCGCGGCAGCCATTTGGCCGATATTTTGTTCCATACATAATTGAACCATACCATATTATCATAATAAAAATAATTGACAATAATTTCCTAAATAATTTGTGTTTTATTCAAAATCAACATCGGCCCTTAAAATTTAACCACCCTTTATATAGTGTACATTTCGCTCGAAATATTATAAAGTATACACCGATGTCAGTCACAGTGAGAGAGAGAGAGAGAGAGAGAGAGAGAGAGAGAGAGAGAGAGAGAGAGAGAGAGAGAGAGCGAGAGAGAGAGAGAGAGAGAGAGAGAGAGAGAGAGAGACAGTCGTAAAACCGAAGCATCAGCAAAGGTCTGCGCTAGAAAGAAGACGGATCGCTCGTCTCTGTTTCATTAACACAGCAGATCATGGAATACGTGCCAATGTCGATTAGCAGCAAAGCAGCAGAGCTTGGTAAGTAAAAAATATAAAATAATTTAAAATCATGTGATATTTATTTTTAATTAAAAAAATAATGTTTTGCAGAGCGAGTAGCCCCTGCATATGAGCCGACACCGAGGGTTCGTTATTCGTGTCATGGAGAGCGAGAGGAAGATACATATACTGTACAGATAGAGCTAACTTCGGGAAAGAAAAGTGCCACCCGACATCCTCATCCACAGTTGTCGTTGGTGGCAGAAGATCATCAACGCTGCCAACTTTGTATAATGAGGCGTGGCATATCAGGTAAGACAATATCGATTATTCTGTACACGATGTTTTTTATTGATCAGTGCGCTCAATTAAATAGTTGTTTCGTTCTTTTTTCAGAAGTACACTATGATGACAACGTCCACAGCGAAAAATAATTTAAAAGTAATATTACTAGTGATAATACAAATTAATTCCATATAGCGATAAAAATAAAATTTACGGTGAAGGAATCTCCGAGCGTGGATGACCGTGTTTGCAGGGCTGTTGCATACGACGGTAAATGTATAAAGTGCTTTCCATAAAATATTGGTTAATTAAAAAATATCTGATCTTACTGTGTCTCTTATTTTTATAGCATAATAATTAGAGAATTATAATTGAAGTCTTTCTCTCTCTCTCTCTCTCTATGTGAGGGATCATATTCTATATATTTTACTGCAGAGCAAGCACTTTGCGAGGAGCATAGCGCAGGGCTATGCATGCTCGAAAACCTCTTTCGTTGCATTCAAAGTGATGGATACCTAGTTATGATTCATAGGAGGCTGTTATCTTTATGCCCGTGATACTCTCTAGCAGCATCTCGAGCATTTAGTCTGTCTTTGGCACTCTACTTGGAAACAATAAAAAGCAATATGTATCCACGATACGGCAAGGAGATTTTAAGCGACGCGTTTTGGTGCCGATTAATGTTTGTCGAGAGTGTGATGAGTGTGTTTCTGCGTACACAGGAAATGTGCGATGCATACGACGAGCTGGAAGAGCTCCTACGTAGTGTGTATTTAGTGGAACGTCGTGGAAGACCCATTGAACTTGGGGAGTTACATATCGGCATGACCTGTATTGTGCCTCGTTTCAATAACGTTGTCCGCGGCGAAGTGGTTTACCCGGACTTTGATGGGTACTGTGAGGTGTTGCTCGTCGATTTTGGCGAAACTATTCACATCGACTGGTCTCACCTATTTCATCCGGAGCCTCTAGCAAGTATGCTGCCGGTTCTTCTCATTGAGTTTTCCATATACGGACTCGAACGCGTGGATGTTGCAGGTATCGAGCAGCTCGTCGAAGAAGCGTGCGGTGGAGATGACTTGATCGCTGTCATGATGCGACCTCTTGCCGGCGATAGCGTTCCGCGGGTTCGCTTATCGAACGGTGAACGCGTGGATGTGGCGGCGTTTATTATAGAAGCCCTCGGTGATGAGATAGATATCGGCTACGATATCGATGCCGTGGACGAGGGCTTTGACGAGGACATAGTAATGAATTAAAGACGCTGTGCATGTGTATGTGTGTGTGTGTGCGTGTGTGAGAGAGTACATTCGAGAGACAGGAGTTTAAAATCGCTTTGGCAGGAGGGTAGATGCCTACAACAGCTGCGGTGGTGGTGAGTACTTAATTTTATTCATTTTTCCAAGTATGTGTACACCTTTGCTCCATCCTACTCTTATCTCTACTCTTCCTTGTTCACCAAGGTACCCACACCACCTCACTTTACCATCTCCACGTTACCGACACTGGTCAAGCAGAGTGGGTAGCGCGGCGGTGGAAAAGTAAGGTGGTGGGGATAGCCGCGCGGTGGGGGAAGGAGTGGGGATAGGAGTGGGATGGAGCAAAGGTGTACACATACTACTCATATTCATATACACGAATCATACACAAATGGGCGAAATATCAATTATGTGTTATTTATGGCTATAGCAACCCAAAGTATTACAGAAATGTTCCACGCGAGTGCTCTTTGCACTCTAAGGGTAATTCCACACATGATATGAACGACGATAAAATATATTGAGCGTAACGCGAAATCGAATTCTGATATTCTTATAGTAACGAAGTAAAATTTTATAAGCAAGACACTATAATACAAATAGGCGAAGTCTAGCAATTTATAATGCGAACCAAACATGGTAATAATATGATCGCATACTACAATTATATCGTACGAGAGCAGGTACTTAGCTTCGTGGCGCGTTGTTTACATCTTCCGACGGTTGGATGTACGGTGTAGGAGGTGTGCGGGGAATTGCTTGAGCAATGCCCGTCATGCTGACAACTACATACCGCACGGGCTTCTATAACGGCCCGGTATATGCCTGCGGTCAATGATTAGCTATTGGCCCGTCGATAAGATCCGATGGTATAAACGACGAAATAACAGTTGCCTTGGAAATGATGTGCGACGATTATTTATCGTTGTAAAACGCTACATTTGTGCATTTGGCACTTTGATGCCTTCGGAAAATTCACTTTCTTTAAGAATTTGACTGATTTAAGGTGTTCAGCCACCGATTCCCTATAACACAATAGTCAATAACTAAGTACGGCTGTTTTACTGTACTGATATTTGGGACTAAGTCCTCCTATGCACGCTGCATAATATGATTTATAATGTTCACAAATACCTGTTTTTACTTCAGGGCGACGGATTTTGCCGATCACTTTTATACACAAATGAGATATTATAATAAAACAATTTAGTATGTTTGTACAAAGGCGAGTGTGCTGTGCAGCGGCTCTACAGCGACTAAGTAAATTGCGATCTTCATATAAGTACTTACTCTGTACTCATAGTTCGCCTACCGGTGCGCACTATGTACATTACCCACACATATTCCACACTTAACTCGTTACAATATACTTCGACGCGCTTGAACGTTAGGAAGTTGGGGGCCACATAGGCGAATCCACGGTACGCAGAAAGTTAAATAATGTATTATACTAATACTACAACAGAATATACAAAATGACAGGCTATACTGTTGTTGGATAATCAGCTGGCGCATGACAATCGATATTCGTCGTGCGCCTACCTGTTGCGGTGCTCCAGCACACGAAGTTCGGTTGAGCCGAAGATAGCCGAGGCAGGGCTTCGCGAAGCCGAGGCTGTGCCTCCTTGGCAGGCCGCGTCGAGCGAGAGGATGTCTCTCTCGCTTGACTTCGGTTTCGCTCACCGGCTATCTCGCTCAACTGACTTCAGCGCCCAACGACGCTTTCATATCCCGCAGCCATGTTGGATATTTTGACACTTACGTGAAAACCCGCACGGAACAGCGTACGCATTTGGAAGGCTCGGACAATTTTCACATCTCTCAACCGGATTATCTCAACCTTCGTTTGCTCACCAGGAGACAAAATCAGGTACGAGTGCATCGTTATAATTTACCATAAATTTAATTGCAATGAGGAGCTGGATTCTCATCGGTACATCAACATTTTTTGGTCTCACTTTATGGCGGGCATCGCAGCACATGTCGCGCCACGTTTCCTCTCAACATAATTTGCCGGTATAATTAATATAATTATGCAGGTGTACTATGGTCCTTGTACTTTCCCCAGGACATCTGCTGGAAGAGTACAGCGACTATACACTGCTCATTTTGTGCATCCTCATTATGTGTTGTATTGTGCTACGCAGTGCTGCCTTCGTAGCTAGTCTCATGCGTGTAGAGCACTCAAGCAATTTCAATTGCAAGTGCTCTCATTTGTTCACTGCAACCTCTCTTCATTAAGCTGCTGAGAGCTTGCTGTGAATTGTTATATCGCCTTACGCACTCATTGATCTCATCGCGTGGCATGCTCCGCGGCACTGGCTGCGGTGCGTACACTGCTCTCAGCACATGCAGCACAATTAATATAATTGTGTGCTGCAACAGCTCAAATTAAATTCAGCTTCGTTAATTAAATTCAATTATTAATTCTCAGATTTGTGGTGCATTTATTTATATTATTTTGTATTCTTTCTAAATTTGGTCTTTCTTGTATTTATTCTCACTTTTAGTGTTCTTTCAAAATTATGTGATTTGTTGTAGTTATGTGGAAGGTGTAATAAACAACTTTCTCTAATTTAACATCTATGTGTCTGGTTTATTTTCACCCTGTCTTGAGTGAAGCTTCATTAGTTTCAATATATTCACAGGTCTGTCAAACAATATCCTCTGGACTTCTTAAACAACTGTCATAAAGCAGGTATGTGCTGATATGGGAAAATGCACATAATTAACGATATCAACATCAGCACGAATAAGTGATATTAATAGTGCAACATCAAATGCCAGAGAAGCTGGGTAACACAGTGGTAGCGTTTCAGATAGATAATCCAAAAATAGCAGGTTCGAATCTCGAGGTAGTCAATTCGAATATTTTTTTCTCGCCACGATTCACTTTTGAAAAAGGAATTGTTGCGACAAAAAGACAAAATCGAAAAATTTCGTTTTACGAGCTACTAAGTATCCATGTCATTGACACTACAAGATTTATTTTCCCGACTCTTACTGAAAAACCGCTACAACGTCATGAATTTCTTACAAATCCTAATGAAAAACATATAAAAAGTTCGACAATTTCAATAATTAATGAAAACAAACATTTTATTCATCGATTAAGAGTACACAGAAATAATAGTACGGCTAATGATTGCATTAATTTATTTTGTACTTTGAATGTTTGAACAGCGCGCGGCGTAGTGAGAGACGCGCGCGCTGCCTGACTGTTGATTGGTCGGTGGGCAGGATGTGCGCGCAGCGGGCGCTAAAGCAGACCCAGTGGAGAGGATACTGAACGACCTTGATGTGGGAAAGAATTCCTTCATCTGGCATCACTACTTCGAACTTCTATCGCCTCACTCGAACCAAATATATACGAGTACATTACAGCGTGAAACGTTAGAACCCGGCTGGTTTAACTCTATACAGTGCTAATACACCCTGGACTATTTTCAGCACCATTATTCAAGCTAACGACAAAGCACAGCTAAAATGCGCCAACTGCGCCTCTCTGTCGATTCATTTGGCGCATTATTGCGACCAAAAACTTGACGTAATTGACGAACTGTTTTCGCAAAACTTTCACCATTTTTGTCATGCGTTTTTACAATAATTAAACGTTGTTGGTTTGAATACTTCTCCATATTTTTAAATCGCGTGGTCTGTACGTGACAAATGTAAAAAAAAATCACCGTACAACTCGTATTAACAAAATGGCGGCAAATTTAAATCCGGCGCTCTTGCTGGGACACCTTTTACAATAGATTTTATCTTCAACTCTATTTACGGATAGTCCATCTATAATGCTTAACAAATTAAGAATTGCAGCAATTAATATTAATTTCATCGTTCGTAACTACCGAAGACTAAAGCTTATGGATTTTATTCGCGCACACAAACACGCCATAATACTCTTATCTGAAACTAAACTAACACCCCGACACAAACTTATATTTTATATTGACCACATAATGCACCGACCGACCCAACTCGATTCAGGGCCGAGAAACTGCTATATTAATTAATAAAATAGTCAATTTCGACACTATTAGTCACCCCTCATGAATCAACAATAAAATAGTAGCATTCACTATCATGAACTTAACAACTCAAAAGAAAAACAAACTTCATAATTAGTATCTACGCTAAACAGGACAATAGAATTCTTTTTATATCTAAGTTCGATAATTTATTCACTTCCCTCAAACTATTTATAAAAATGACACGTATATAATAGCTGGTGATATTAATGCACGCTGCACTGAGAGGGGAGACCGCATTAACAACCAACGCGGTTCTCACTTTAAACGATGGGAATTAAACAACGACATCACCTACAAACTAAGCACCTACTCTCCTGACTCCCCTTCATTCAAGCCAAATAACGCATATCGTAGACATCTGCATGGCCGACGTCCGACTCACACCGGTCAATAGACCCAACCATAATACATACACAATCACTTACGATAGTGATCACACAGCAATTGCGATCGAATTCATAATTCCTCACCACAACCTCAATCTTCAGAGAATACAACTAAAAAAGAACCGTCTTAACTTTAAAAATACTAATTGGAAAAAATTCCAAAAAAAATTCAACCTAATATATCCTACTAACCTCGTTGATAATAGAAACTTAATTATTCCCGAAGTACAAAAATTTAGCCGACATTACAAAAGCAATTCAGGATACTATTACGGCTGTGGTCCCTACCTTTAAACAACATAATCACATCCTAAACTGCATTAACCACAAAATTATCGATCTACAAAATAATAAACCATATCTAGTAACATTATGACATAAAATTAACAATCTTGGCTATTCATCAACATCTAACCTCGTTCTCCACGCAAAAGCATTACTGAAACTTGTCTCTGTCACTCTTAGAACAGAATTCCACAAATCAACTGAAATATACTAGACCAACCAGATTAAGTGTATTGACCTTAGAGTCAATACACTCTAAGTTTGTATTGACACATTGTAATTCTCACAATGTTTGAGAATGCTGAAGCATTCTGCTGCTCGTTGCTGGACGGCGCACTGTAGACTAGCATAAACAACTGCTCGCTATGGCTGCTTAGCGGCAGTACCTCACGGGAGTGAGAATTCACTGGGTTAGCGTGCCAAACAAGAGGTCGCTGCGGGCACACGAACTTCAACAACGTCGTTAAGACAACGGCTGCTTCGAATAAGGCAGACATCTTGCATCTTTCTCTTGCTCTACTCAGACAGCAACCCAAGAACCGCGCGTGATTTTCTCAGTTTTCTGTGCGTTGTTAAAGTTTCCATCGTACTACTGACCTTAGAGAGATCTATCCCCGAACCAACTTACAAACTATAACTATTAATTCACTGACTCGTCCGATATCCTAAATATTTTCGGTGTACACTACATATTAATTCACCTAGGCACCTTAACGCTGGCACGAAATTACGAGAGTTAGTTGAACGCACTATCTCTCCCATCAAAACGACTATTAACCAAGTACTACCATCACTACTTTTAATAACAACAACCGAGCGACCAACCCTACCCCCATAGATACCTCCCCCCCCCCCCCCCCCCCCCCCCCCCCCCCCCCCCCCCCCCCCCCCCCCCCCCTCCGCCGTTCTGTACCTACCAACAGGTCGCTAAAATGATTACCATTTTACCCCACAAAACCTCTTGCGGACTGGACAACATCCCCTCCATAGTACTGTAGCACGTACGTACCGAAGCCATAACCGCACTCTCTATCTTATTTAATAACGCCATTAATCATAAACACTTCCCACTAGAATGGTAAAGAGTAAAAATCCTGCCGATCCTCAAAAAAAATATAAAAACCCTACAGAGCCACCCATCTGCCTCTCGCTTAGTCTTTCCAAAGTTTATAAAGTAATTCTCAACATTTCAATCACATCTTACTGCAATACGCACAATTTAATCCCAGACATGCAATTTGGCTTCAAATAAGAACACTGGACTACTCACGCTATCCACAAACTCCTATCTGACATTACCCAGTATGTCAGTGGCTGCCGACTCGTAGGTGCTGCTAGACTTACGTAGAGAAAGCGTTTGACTCGGTTTGGCTTGACGGCCCGCTTTACAAACTCCACAAACAAAAATTTCCAGAATGTATTCCCTAATACACTTAATCTGGGACATGATTACTACTAAAACCTTCATAATCTGGGATACTGAACAACTCTCACAAGAAATATTTTTATGTCAAGAGGGGCTACAACAGGGCACGGTTAATTCGCCCATCCTGTTTAACATTTTCACCAGCGATGTCCTTAAATTATTCAATATCAATAGAGATAACAGCAACACTTCTGCCATAGCTTTTGCAGATGACCTTATTATATACACATGGTAAACGAATAAATAAGATCCAGGAAGATCTTAACCAAATCATCAAAAAAATTATCGCTTACCTTATGTCCTGGAACCTCCGACTAAATGCAAAACCATACTCTTCCGGAAAACTCACACCTACTTATCAACAGTAAATAGAGCAGCATACAAAAATGTTATCATCGAAACCACCCAGACAGGGACCAACACTTCAATACCAATCCCACACAACAACACAATTAGATATCTTGGCATACTATTAGACTACCTCCTCCGCGGCAACCAACATATTGAACTCCAGTTCAATAAAGCGAGAACCGCGTTCTTATCTAATAATACGATATTTTACAATAAACATTTATCCAAGAGAACAAAAATCATCCTGTACATGCTATTGCTAAGACCCATACTCACATACGTAGCACCAATCTGGTGGAATACCAACCATATGTATTATGGAGAAATTGCGTATATTTGAAAGAAAATGTTTTCGCACTTGTCTCGAACTATCCCGCTTATCTACTAACGATTATCAAGATTGCATCAGTAACAAAATCATATACTCATTAGCTAACACCACACGCATAAACTCATTCATCATAAAACGAACTAAAGACTATTTCCACAAATTACCACGTAGTGCTAACCTTATCATTCAATCACTCTCACGCAGAGACATACCAAAAATAACCAACGAAATAATGTTTGGATAGTGCACACCCCAAGCATTCATATTATGCGACAAAAAAGAATTCATCCATGTATGTTTATTGAGTGTGAGTGAATTATAAATGTTTGATAATGTTCCAACAAAAGTATTAAAAAACCTTTAAGATAGACACTAACTGATGCGGCAAGGCACTATGAGATGAATTAACAAGTGCGCAGAGTAAGCGCCTATTGAGACTGAGTACAACATAATAAATAACAATGAATATAGTGCTCTGCACAGTGAAACTGTACTAATTGAATATTACTACGCTGTCGACGGATAGTAGGTCGATGCATTCGCACTTAGTAAGTCGAGTGACAGCTGCGAATGTTAATATTAAGGATCCTGGTGACAAGTATGCTAAATTAAATGCACTCAATATTTAACAAGAAAAAATCAATATTTATTCAATCATTTAACAATATTTAAATTAATAACTTGTGAGTAAAAAGAGTAATATACAATTGATTAGATCTGGCCTGTGTGTTGATGTACTGTTGGTGATTGGGTCTCAGGCCTGTGAGTTGCCTTGGTGATTCCGTGTGGTTGATCCTGATGATAAGGCCTGACTGTAGAGCTCGAAAAATGCCACACGGCAGTCTGATGAGGGTCCTGACGCCGATGATCGGTGCTGAGCAGAATGGCGTCTGTGCAGCCAACGCGCGAACCACGCCGTTGACGTTTATGTGATTGGCTCTGTGGTTCTGATGATCTGCTATGAGTTTCACTAACACTGAGTTTAAACACGGGTGATTTGAGCAAGAATGTAGTACACTACAGAAATGAATCCGCACTAGAGTGATTAGAACAAGAGAATATCTCCGTGAGCTTTACGCGGGAACGTGTATAGCGAGCGACTCGAGTGAGAACAATGGCCACATCCGTCGACCACGCGGCAGAGTATCAAGAAGACGGACGTGCGTCACAGCTTGCTTGTGATTTGCTGTCAGCGATGGAAGGCGAGACTTGTGAGTGGTCTTGCCGATGGGGCCACGCTAACAGCGTTGGCCGCTTGAGTGAGCTTCGATCGAGGATGTGAGCAGATGGACAATATGCATGAGTGCGCGGTCGATAAATCGATATAGCATACCTGCGAGCTATACCATATGACGCGAGGCGTCAGATGATTGTGACTGTAGCGTGTGCATGAGTTGAGTGTGTACTTGGTAAGCGTGAAAACTGAACATTCCGCCCGCCATCAGCAACGGTGTTGATGATTAAATGTGATCTGTTCTTCATTCAGTTTGAGCTGGTAAGATGGCGAGCTTGGTGATTGGTCGAACGAGTGTTGTTGTTGCAGTTTTAAGTGACACTACCCTGGTCAGTCCATCCTTTCCTGGATGGAGTTGAGTGACTCTGGCGAGAGGCCATTTTGATGGTGGAGACCTCTCATCAGTGATCAGTACTAATGAACCGACCTTGATGGTGTTCGATGGATGATGCCATTTCGATGTAGACAGTTGGCGCTGGAGATATTGAGTTGACCATTTGGACCAAAAATATTGAAGCCTTTGTTGTATTAGTTGCCATCGTGATAGTCTAGTAACGTTCAGATCTGTGAGTGATGGCTCTGGTATGGCTGTGAGCGGCTCTCCTATGAGAAAGTGAGCTGGTGTGAGTGCTGAAGTATCTTCAGGGTCTTCTGTGAGTGGTTCCAATGGTCGTGAGTTGAGCGTTGCTTCGATCTGGATGAGCAACGTAGTTAATTCCTCGAACGTGAGTGCGATGTCTCCTACTGTTCGGTTCAGGTGATATTTTACTGATTTGACTGCTGCTTCCCATTTTCCTCCCATATGTGGAGCTGCTGGTGGGTTGAACTTCCATGTAGTTCCATCACTGGTGAGTGAGCAATGCAGTGAGAGTGATTCTGTTGTATCTTGAGTGAAGAGCTTGGTGAGTATGGCATCTGCTCCTATGAAGTTTGTGCCGCAATCACTATAGAGAGTGTTGCAGATGCCTCTGCGTCCAGTGAACCGTCTGAATGCAGCAATGAATGAGTCAGTTGAGTAGTCACTCACGGCCTCCAGATGCAAGGCCGAGGTGACGAAGCACACGAAAATGCACAGCCATCCTTTATGTTGTTTGGCGCCTCTACCTTTCCAGGTTTTGATGGTCAGCGGACCAGCGTAGTCCACACCTGAGTAGAAGAATGGTCGTGCTGGGGTGACTCTCTTGGTTGGTAATTGACCCATGAGTTGTTGTGCTCTGACGCCACGTTGTCGAGCACATTTTATGCAGCTGAGTATCTGCGACCGTACAGGAGCTCTACCACCAATAATCCAGTACGATTGCCTTGTGTAGTTCAGGGTGAGTTGCGTGCCTCCATGCATGGTTTTGTGATGTGCATCTGCTATGATGAGTGTGGTGAAGTGAGAATGTCGTGGGAGTATTGCTGGGTGAATTGCCTCAAGTTCCAGTTGTGAGTTGGTCAATCTTCCTCCAACCCGAATGATGCCTTGAGTGTCGATATAGGCAGTCAGGCGATTGAAGGGATGAGCTGTTGGTAGTTGAGCTATGGTGATCAATTTGAGCTCTGTTGAGAAATATGCTGCTTGAGTTGCTTTGATCCAAAATACTCTTGCTCTCTCAATATCTTGTGGCGAGAGAGGGTTAAAGAGCGTTGAATTTGGCAATTTCTTGATGAGTTGACTTACTCGAAAGCATATTGCGGTTACTCTGAGTAGTCTAGTGAGAGAAGAGTGTCTGTATATCATCTCCCAATGATATACGTCCTGATTTGTTGCCACTGTGAATGCGACCCCCGGTCGCTCTTCCTGATGAGTCTGTGAGTCTTGTTGATAGTGTTGAGTTGGCCATGAACATTGATCGCCTGTGAGCCACTGTGGTCCTGTCCACCACAGGAGGTGCTTCTGGAGCTGGGAGATACTGATGCCCCTTGAAGCACAATCGGCTGGATTGTCTTTGCCAGGAACAAATTTCCATACGCTGTTTGGAGTTAGTTCTTGAATTGCTGACACTCGGTTCCTGACAAAGTCCTTCCACCGTGATGGGTGTGAGTTAATCCAGGTGAGCGTTACTGAGGAATCAGTCCACAGGAACGTTTGAGTGTTGGTGAGTTCCAAGGTTGTTTGCACGTACTTCATGAGCTTTGCTAAGATCAGTGCTGCTGTGAGCTCGAGTCGAGGGATGGAGAGTCGCTTGAGTGGTGTTTTGATTTCGCGCAGATGAGTGTAACCTTGGTTTCTTCTCCTGGAGTTGTTGTTTTGATATAGATAGCAGCCGCCATTGCTATTTGAGATGCGTCGGAGAATCCGTGCAACTCCACAAGTGTTGAGCTTGTGAGTTGAATCCATCGTGGAATTGAGATTTCATCGACTTGAGTGAGCTCTTGTCTGAGCAACGTCCACTTGGTGTGTATCTGATCTGAAACTTGATCGTCCCAGCTGAGTTTCTCCAGCCATAATTCTTGTAATAATGATTTGGCCTTGATGATGAATGGTGAGAGAAACCCGAGTGGATCGTAGAGTTGTGCTGTTTCAGACAAGATGATTCTCTTTGTGAGCTTGGAACTTGAGCATGGAGGCTTTGCGTGGAACTTGAATACGTCTTCACGAGGTATCCATGACAGGCCGAGTAACTTGGTACTGCTATCTTCGAATGAGTGTGAGTTTGATGGTGAGTGGTGGTCGATATGCTCGATGAATTGCTCGGTGTTGCTGTGCCATTTTGCTAGAGGCAACCCGCCCGCCATGCAGAGCTGGGTGACTTGATTTGATATTTCGATGAGTGTGTCAAGCTGATCAGCTCCTCCAAATATGTCATCAACATATCTGCCTTTCATGAGTGGTTCAATTGCGAGCGGAAAGCGATGACCTTCGTCTTCAACTAGTTGAAGTAATGATCTGATTGCTAAGAATGGTGCTGAGCGAGTCCCATACGTCACTGTTGTTAGGTGATATGGCACCATATTGAGTTGGTCATCTCGCCATATGATTCGTTGCAAATCCCAATCGTCCGGGTGGACTTTGATTTGTCTGTACATCTTTGTAATGTCTGTTGAAAAGATGAGTTTGTGCTGTCGGATCCATAAGAGCACGTCTGAGATGTCACGTTGACATTTTGCTCCAACATGCTGGATGTCGTTGAGTGATACTTGCGACGTCGTTGGGCTGGATCCGTTGAAAACAACTCTCAACTTTGTTGTGATTCGATCTTCTTTCAGTACACCATGATGAGGAAGATAATATGGAGGATGAGCGTAAGTGTGTTCTGACAATTGATCTTCCGAGACCCTCAACCCTCCTGATGCTACTGCATCATGTGCCAAGGTCGTCTCGGTGTCACAATAGTCATGAACAAATTCGCTCATTTGAGTTGACTGGTGGTAGGATGGTACACGTATCATGTGACCACACTCTTCATACTCTTTCATGAATGAGTTGTATAAATTGGTGTATGAATTATTTGTTGAGAGTTTCTTCATGAGTCGTTGTAGACATCGTTGAGCAGTGAGTTTTGAGTCTCCTAGACTCGATGGTGATGATTTGAGCGGGATTCGCACGATGTACCGTCCTTCTTCGTCTCGAGTGTGAGTCGTTTGAAAATGCTTTTCACACGCTTCTTCGTCTGGGGTGAGCTTGTGATCTATTGTCGATGGTGTTTCTTCTTGAACCCAGAACTGCGTGAGAAGATCTTGAATTTCCTTGTTTGATGATTCTACTGTGATGTGGTATGAGTTGCTTGGTGTTGAATAATTCTCTGGGACTGGACCAAGAATAATCCACCCAAAGATTGTTGATTGTGCAATCGGTAAGAAGTCCGAGTGTTTCTTGATGCCAGACTGGATGATAAGCCCGTATGAATCAGCCCCGACGATGATATCTACTTGCCGTGGTGTTAAGAAGTCAGGGTCTGCCAATTGCAGTGATGAAATGTGTGGCCACTGCTGTGGTTGAGTGTGGACTGAAGGCAATGTACTCGTCAATTTATTGAGTATTTGAGCTGCGATGGTAACACCACATGATGAATGAATTGATCGTAATGTTAATGTGGTGGTACCTCTGGTTTGTGTTGATCTCGTGTTTCCAATGCCAATGACTGGAATTGATGAGTGTTGACGAGTAAGCCCATGATCCGATACAAGTTGTTCTGAGACGAAGGTGAGCTCTGATCCTGGATCAATGAGTAATCTGACTTGGTGAGTGCCGAAAGATGTGATGAGTAATGCTTGACACGTTGCTAGTAGAACTGCTGTTCTACCGTGTGAGTTGATGAGTTGGCAAAATGGCACGTCAATTTCTCATTGACGTGAGCTGGTGCTTGGATGAGCTGTGGCAGGTGTAGCTGAGGTGCTTGGTTGATTTGACTTTGGTGTGGTTCTTGCGGTGGATGGCAAATGAATCATCGTGTGGTGTTTGGCACCGCACGTCTTGCAGTTGATGGTTGATTGGCACGAGTGGAGGTTGTGATGACCAAAGCAGTTGAAACACAGTCGGTGTTCAGTCACAACTTTGTGGCGATCTGCAGGTTGTAGCTCTCTGAATTTAGCACAGCTCACTATGTAATGCGAACCACCACAGTGATCGCATGGATACTGGTGTGTCCTCGGTTGAGTGGACGCATGGTGAGCCGGTCTAGCTGGCAGAAGTGCAGGTTTTGTTGAGTGTTTTGAGATGTTGCTGGCTCTGTCAGCCGATTGATCAGGGTTGATTGGGATGACTTCTAAAGCTCTCGCTCTGGATTCGATGAATCCCATCAAATCTTCAAACGAGGTTGGCTGCTTGTGCGCACTCCGTTTGTATTCCCATGCTTCACGCATGGATGTATCAAGGCGTTGAGCAACTACGAAAATTAATACATAATTCCACGATTCTGTATCAATTCCGAGAACGTTGAGTGCGTTGATTATTTCCTTCGTTGAGCTAACTAATGTGTTGAGTGCGGCTGCAGATTTTGCCACTGGTCGAGTGTTACTAAGGAGTTTCTCAACATAAGACAGGATGAGTCTTTCCTTGTTGTTGAATCTGTCCTTGATTATTTGCCATGATGAATTGAACGAATCATTGTTGATCGGCACATTGGAGATCAGTTGAGCGGCTGATCCTTTAAGGCTGATCTTTAAATAGTGTAGTTTCTCTACATCACTGATTTGGTCATTGTCGACCACCATTGAGGCAAACAAGTCTCTAAATGCCGGCCATTTTGTAAAATCACCGTCAAATTCCGGCAACGTTATTTTCGGCAATGTTGATCGGTGCTGACTTGGTTGACTCTGTTGATCAGTTCTGCTTGATACGGTCTCTTGAGTTTTTGCGATTGCCTTCTTTCGCAGGATGATTGTGAGTGCCTTGAAGTAACTATCAAAGCCTGATTGGTACACCTTCTCTGTAACATACGGGTGAGTGAGAAAAGCACGTTTACATGTTTCTCCCATTTGATCATGCTCGTTACAAAAACAGTCCCAAGTGCGATTTAAAATCTCTAACTGGCCGTTGAGTTCTTCGGAAACGCTGCCTGGTGAGTTTTGCAGGTGATCGTGTAGCTGGTTGATCATTGCTATCCTCGCATGCTGTGATGCGACCTTATACTCCATGAGGTTAGCTTGATTGGTGTTTGGTGATGGTGATCTGGTGCGTGGTCTCTGTACCGTGGGTGGTACATTGAGTGTCTCGGTAACGACTGTTGCTTCATCGATTGCTTCCACATCACCATCATGTGAGTCGCCTTCCTGCGAGGATTTGCTTTGGTCTGACTGCGCTTTCTTATCGTCAGCCATGATTTGAACTAGTTGAGCCTGTTGAATGGTTTACAAACAATGATTAGTGCACTTGGGTGAGTATTTTATTATTATTGAGCATTGTCTTGTATCGATGCATGCTGAGTTGCGCAATCTGTAGTGTATTACATGTGTTGATTGGTGATTCATGTGAGTATCGAGGCATAAAATTATACACTTGACCAGGATCCGGCTCGAAGGACCAAAAAATGTATGGTTATTGAGTGTGAGTGAATTATAAATGTTTGATAATGTTCCAACAAAAGTATTAAAAAACCTTTAAGATAGACACTAACTGATGCGGCAAGGCACTATGAGATGAATTAACAAGTGCGCAGAGTAAGCGCCTATTGAGACTGAGTACAACATAATAAATAACAATGAATATAGTGCTCTGCACAGTGAAACTGTACTAATTGAATATTACTACGCTGTCGACGGATAGTAGGTCGATGCATTCGCACTTAGTAAGTCGAGTGACAGCTGCGAATGTTAATATTAAGGATCCTGGTGACAAGTATGCTAAATTAAATGCACTCAATATTTAACAAGAAAAAATCAATATTTATTCAATCATTTAACAATATTTAAATTAATAACTTGTGAGTAAAAAGAGTAATATACAATTGATTAGATCTGGCCTGTGTGTTGATGTACTGTTGGTGATTGGGTCTCAGGCCTGTGAGTTGCCTTGGTGATTCCGTGTGGTTGATCCTGATGATAAGGCCTGACTGTAGAGCTCGAAAAATGCCACACGGCAGTCTGATGAGGGTCCTGACGCCGATGATCGGTGCTGAGCAGAATGGCGTCTGTGCAGCCAACGCGCGAACCACGCCGTTGACGTTTATGTGATTGGCTCTGTGGTTCTGATGATCTGCTATGAGTTTCACTAACACTGAGTTTAAACACGGGTGATTTGAGCAAGAATGTAGTACACTACAGAAATGAATCCGCACTAGAGTGATTAGAACAAGAGAATATCTCCGTGAGCTTTACGCGGGAACGTGTATAGCGAGCGACTCGAGTGAGAACAATGGCCACATCCGTCGACCACGCGGCAGAGTATCAAGAAGACGGACGTGCGTCACAGCTTGCTTGTGATTTGCTGTCAGCGATGGAAGGCGAGACTTGTGAGTGGTCTTGCCGATGGGGCCACGCTAACAGCGTTGGCCGCTTGAGTGAGCTTCGATCTAGGATGTGAGCAGATGGACAATATGCATGAGTGCGCGGTCGATAAATCGATATAGCATACCTGCGAGCTATACCATATGACGCGAGGCGTCAGATGATTGTGACTGTAGCGTGTGCATGAGTTGAGTGTGTACTTGGTAAGCGTGAAAACTGAACAATCCAAAATGCAAACAATATTCCTCTCCTCTCATTGGAGGCGCAACCGTGCTAACAAGCGTATATCCCTAGATCTCAACCTACCAATTAATCAGAGCTCACAGTTTAAATTTAACACTAACATCCCTACCCAGGATTTCTATAA
This sequence comes from Cylloceria caligata, assembly GCA_963942595.1. NCBI lineage: Eukaryota > Metazoa > Arthropoda > Insecta > Hymenoptera > Ichneumonidae > Cylloceria > Cylloceria caligata. The sequence goes on along the minus strand of OZ012705.1, from coordinate 31,105,375 downwards.
TGTGCGCATATGGGTATCGTCTATATAAGAACACTGGCTCGAATATAGTAAGATAGAGAACCATAAAATATTCGGCACAGTACTAATATTGTAATAATATTAACAAGATTAAGACAGGGCATCTGCCCTTCATCTATTGTGTACATGTAACATAGTATCGTTTATATAGTTCTTAAGTTAGATCATAAGTGTGTTCACAAAATATTTTCGTAGGGGTGTTATCATAATAACACATTGTATTTTCCCCATGCATCCATATTCGACACCTGACCAGTGTAGAAATATTATAATATCCATACATATGATCCAAGGTTTAGCCACTTAGTCCTTCTACTAATACAAATATATTGTAACATATCCTACCTATCGCTAAGACTCGCATACATAGGGGCATGATGATATTTATTCGTACGGCTTCTGCAATGTAATTGCACCGTATTTTCTAAGATTGTACTTACTATAAGCAATAAACAATAAAAAATAAATAATAAATCAGATTGCCGAGATGATAGCGTGTCAGTTTCGTATGCGCGAGGTGCCAGGTTCTTATCTCGCCTTGTGTATTTTTAAGAAAATTTAAAGTATTCAATTTTAACTGCAATTATTTGTTATGTCTTTTATCTGTAAATTAGTTTGATTATTGATTACATCTATGTTATAATAATCGTAATGACACAAATAAAAATAATTATATTTGTGACGGTTTTTTAAAAACTATTAAAAAATGTATTATAAAAATTATGTGCAAACTCTTAATACATTTTGCGTAGGTGAACAAAATTTTAAGAACTACGTAAAAATGTTCAAACCGCAATTATTACATTAAAGCAATTACTTTTTTTATTTAATTTTATATTAAATATTGTGCGTCTGAAATAAGAATTTCGCCAATCTACACTTTTAATTGCAAAAATATATTGTGTGATGTAATAATTAATTTGTGTTTGATAAACTTTCTTAAACAAAAAAAATGTTTGTGCAAAAAATTATTCATGGTGGATCACTTTAAAATCAGCAGGTGTTTGAGAAATCCTGGTGTTTAATCTGACAGATATTGAAATAGGATGAATACTGATTCAGGACAGGTGTGAAGCGACGAGCTATCGCACAGCGACTATAGTTGTCGCGTGCCAGCTGTTTTCTCAACAGCAGGAGAAAATAAAAGAACGATAATCGAAGTATGTATTTTTTTTTTTGTTAAATAAGAATTTACTATTTTACTATTTTTTATTTTACATAATTTTTTCAGCGCATGGCTTCGGAGAAAACTGTACCTTTAAATTATTACACAGTCTTCAAACGTATTTAGGATATAATTTCAAGGGATTCTATTACTTATCCGGAAGGTTCGAACACCATGGATATAGAAAGAACAGACGTCTTGAAAATTCGGGTAACAAACTGGACACTGGTACTTTAGGTACGACGGTTGCGAGTCTGGGATTCGCTATCGCCGGTGCACTTTATTAGGAAGATAGAGTGAGTGATAAAAAAGTAATTTGAGTTAAGGGTGATCGCGCTTTTGGGTATTCTGGAATGGGGATTGAAAAAATTAAGATTAGATTTGTAAGTAAATTACTCCCTTCGTCTCTCTCAAAGTCGCCGTTGCAAACAAGTAATTCAAAATACAAAATAAACGATGAATACAATTATTCTTGTATATTGTCAATCGATCAATGAAATGTTGACATTAAATAATTATTGAAATTGTTGATATTTTAATGTATTTTTCATTAGTATTTGTAGAAAATTCATGACGTTGTGGCGGTTTTTCAGTAATAGTCGGGACAATTTAAATCTTGTAATGTCAATGACATCGATACTTAGTAGGTCTGTTGGAAAATCAGCTGACGCACGGCGATCGATATTTGCCGTACGTAGACCTGTTACTGCTGGGTGGTGTGCTGCGCTCGGCTTTTGTGAATACAGCCGAGGCAGCGCCTCGCAAGCATGCTGTTCAAGCGAGAGGCTATCTCTCTCGCTTGGCTTTAGCGTCGCATAACGACGATTTTATACAACGCAGCCATATTGGAAAATGTAGACACTTCTCGTGAAAACCGCTGAGAGAGTACATTCCTCTGCTCGCACCTTGGACTTTTTTCACCATCATCCCGGATCTACTCATCATATTCGTGCTCAACTGGACTCAAAATAAACGGTAAGAGTTATTCATAATTAATATAAATTCAATGTTGATGAGGTGGATAAATCTCATTTGTGCATCCTCATAAAGTCTCATCACGTGCTCAGCAGCGCGGGCTGCACCACGTTTCACATCAAGTCTACAGCACGCAATTGATATAATTGTATATGATTTCCACTTATTTATTCACACTCTCTCTCTCAATAAACTTACTCAGAGTTTATTGGGATGATTATTTCTCATTTGTGCATCCTCACAAATCTTATCTCGTGGCGTGCTCTGCAGTGAGGGCTGCACCACGTTCACCTCACAAGGCTAAGCACACAATTAATAAAATTGTGTGTTTCTCACAAAATTTTCAATCTAAATTCTTTTTTGCCATATTTTATATATTTTTTTTGTAGTGTGATAGTTGATGGTGGAATATAAACCATTTTTTCTACTGACATATTTTGGTCTGGTTATTTCCCACCTGCCTTGAGTGAAAACTCATTCTTTTTCGATATCTTTCAGATTGAATTCCACGACACCAGAAAGAAATCTCAACATTTGGTCCTTCGAGCCGGATTTCGACTCACGCGCAGGTAAGACCAGGGTTTATCTACCTTCGGCACACACCTCTCGGCTCATCTCGACGTGGGACTCTGCGACATCCACATCGCAGTATCCTCATCTGCTCATCTGGACTCGTGAAGCAGCAGTGTGGTAACGTAGCGCTTTGCGAAGCATCTTCGTTTCTTTTTTTTCTCTCTCACTCTAACGTGGATCTCAGGCCAGTAATGTCTGAGCATAGCTCGTCAGACACCGGGGTGGCGCTCGGTGATTCTGAAGAGAAAAAGGCATTGCTGGTGCCTGGGAACACCACAAATGCGAAAAGTATCCAATCACCATCTCGCCTGGCAACCGAGCTGGTGTTGAAGATCCAATCGCAGCAACGACGTATAGCAGCGCTGCACCACATCCAAGTGACGCTTGACGAGGGATCGCAATCCCTCTCCTAAGCCTCGCTCGATACCATGGTCGAGCAGATCGACGAGCTCCACAGCGACTTCCGTAAGGAACACGTGCTGCTGGAGACCTCCTGGCCTCCGACATACATGGACCACGAATATTTTGCAGACGATTCGCAAACGATCGAGGCCAAACTGGCTCTTAACGGCAAGATTGCCGCAAGGGAGGTCATGGAGAGGCTGGCTCAACCTCACCATCCTGCACCAGTAATGACACCGCCGAGGTCCGAAACTAAGCTGCCAGATATCAAGCTGCCGACGTTCAAAGGCGTTAACTCCGGATGGCCAGCGTTTCGCGACTTGTTCACGTCACTGGCCATTTCCAACACCAGGTTAGCCGACGTCCAGCGGCTTATGTATCTGCGCGGCTGCGTTTCGGACCTGGCGCGAAACTTATCTCGGGGTTCGCCCTCATAAGCGAATCATTTAATTTGGCATGGGATATGCTCGCGTCTCGATACGAGAATAAGCGGCTGTTGGTGCAGGAACTTTTGGACGCGCTCTTTATCACCAAACCGATCTCAGGGGATGCGGGTTCGCTCTCATCGCTTGTCACGTCGATCTCCAAGGCCAGCAAAGTTCTTTCCTCGCTGGCAACGAAGGAAGAACTTTGGGACTGCGTGCTAGTAAGGCTGCTAAGTGGGCAGCTAGACGAAACCACACGCGAGGCCTGCGAGACGACGTTGGGCCGCTCATCCGATTTCCCGACCTTTGCTAGGATCGAGGAGTTTGCTGAGACTAAGATAACAGCTTTGGAGATGGCAAAGGCCACTCCGAAACTCGGTACTAGCCCGCATCGGACGTCATCGGCAAACCCTGCTCCTACGAAAGCCGGGAAACAACGTGCATCTGCACATCACGCTACAGGAAACATAGACCGCGGTGCTCCGTCATCACGCATCAACGCGTCCGTGTACCTCTGCGACTGCTGTCGGACTCTTGGGTATTTCATCGTGATGTGTCCAGAGGTCCGTCAGCTCTCAGTGGTTGCATGGCGCAAGATGGCGGAGAAATCCAAGCTGTGTTACAACTGCCTGGGGCGACACAACGCTACGTCTTCCCGATCGACTCGGACTTGCAAGGAGTGCTCAGGACGGCACCGGGCCACGCTGCATCCTGCAGCGCCATCTGCAACAACTACCGACGCTCAACCAACCCAGACACAGTCAACACAATAGGGTGTTGACGCAATCGTCCTCTCATCGGTGCAACTCACGCGAAAATGCTCAACAATACTAGCCACCGCACTCGTACTTTTTCACTCATCGGCATTGACTCACCAGGCACATCTTCTCATCGATCCTGCATCGGAATTGACATTCATTATGGAAGAGCTCTTGCGGAAACTCGATATACCACGCAAGCACTCATCAATTTCGATCGCACGGATTAGAGGAGGACACTCAACGCAGACACGTGGCTCGGTTCAACTTACCATGTGCTCCACTCACACTAAGGAGAAAGTCACGGTACTGGCTCACATTCTCAACACAGTTACAACTCATTTGCCATCATTTGAGTCGCCAGCTCGAACATGGTCTCACATAGTGAAGCTGAAACTGGCGGATCCGGACTTCTCATACCACGGTCGATTAAAATTATAATTGGAGCAGATATCTATGGTCAGGTGATTAAACCTAACATCATCAAGGGCACACCATTATCGCCTAATCCACAATTATCAATATTTGAATGGCTTATCATTGGACCAATTAACTCATGCCAACCTGAAGCACTCACTGTTCATCATGCTGCCGTGCAGCACGATGATCAGGAATTACAAGACGTGCTCACAAAATTCTGGGTTCAAGAAGAGCCACCAAAGGACAAAGTCGATGAACTCACACCAGAGGAGCAGGCTTGCGAGGATCATTTTCGCAACATGCATCAGCCTGATACTACTGGCCGGTACATTGTTCGGCTTCCTCTCACATCTTCGCCTGCAAATCTGGGAAACTCATACTCAAAAGCACATCGGTGTCTGCGGCACATTATACGGAAAATCTCAAAGGATGCTGAATACGGTCAGCTCTACTCTCAATTCATGGACGTATATGAACAACTTGGTCACATGGTAAAGGCTTTATCATTATCTGCAAGAGAAGCGCAATATTATCTGCCTCACCACCGTGTTCTCAGGCCAGACAGAGTCACCACCAAATTACATGTGGTATTTAATGGCTCTAGCTCCACATCATCGGGAAAGTTACTCAATAATATCATGCATACTGGCCCTAAACTGTTGTTTAATATTTCGGACGTACTTATTGGATCCGTCACCACAGACACATCTTTGCCACTGACGTTACAAGAATGTATCGACAAATTCGGATACATCAAGAAGACTGGAATTTTCAATGAATTCTATGGAAGGATGCTCAACTCAACGCAGAGCCATATCACTTAACAACTGTGACATATGGTACACAGGCTGTTCCTTTTTTGGCAGTCAGAACTCTCATGCATCTCACCGAGGATGAAGGTCATCGTTTTCCACTTGCTGTGTCAACTATCACCTTTGGCAGGTTCGTGGATGACATCTTCGGAGGGGCGCATTCTACTCATCAACTTATTGAAATTGCTCAACAACTCAAGGACTCGTGCATGGCGGGCGGGTTTCCACTCGCCAAGTGGCACTCGTCCGAAGTCAAGGTCCTTGCTAGTATCTCATAATTACCGTCAAACTCAGCTATCTCAATGGACGACTGCGAGACAAATACTCTCGGTTTGACTCGGCTTCCTCATGAGGATAAGTTCACATTTTCATCTCGGTTCAACTTAACTCAGGCAATTTTCGCAAAACGCCTCGTTCTCTCCGAGGTGGCTCAACTCTTTGATCCGCTTGGTTTCGTCTCACCGGTTGTAATCAGAGCCAAACTACTTCTACAAGAGCTCGGCCATCACAAGCTCAACTGGGATGATCCACTGCCATCCCAGGTCTCAACACGATAGATTGCAATCAGAGAAGATCTCACTTATCTGGCCAGAATCTCAATTCCTCCAATTCCACGGGGTATCTTAACATCTCAATTGACTTCTCATCAGCTGTGGTGGTCAGGTTCATCTTGGATGGTGGAACCTGTTGAATTTTGTTCAGAGTGGTAAATCTAAGCGACAATGTTTTGACCAGATGTTAAGATGGAATATTTTTGGCAGATCGCAACACGGATTAAGTCAGCGCCACCTGGATTCCTGTGTTATCGATCTCAGAAAGATCTCTAACAATCGAATCATCAATTTTTAGTCAACTCTGATTGCCTCCCTCATTCATGAAGAATTAATGAGGTAACCAAACCTGACGGTTTTTAACTTCTAAAGAAATCGTGAAAAAAATACTGCCACAGCCCGGGTTCGAGCCGGGAACTCCAGAATTCTAGCCTGGTACGTTACCAATTACACCACCGCGGCTCTGGCAATATTAATTCACGATCTCTATTTTTAATGTCAAATGGTAAACTTTCAGATTAATTAAACATTTTGTAGTGTGATAGTCGACTGTGGAGTAAAACCATTTTTTCTACTGACATCTTTTGTTCTGGTTATTTCCTACCTGCCTTGAGTGAAAACTCATTCTTTTTCGATATCTTTCAGATTGAATTCCACGACACCAGAAGGAAATCTCAAAAAGGTCATATTACGAAATTTGTCGGTTTTGTCTTTATGTCGCGATATTTCACTTTTCGACGGTGAATCGTCGCGATGAAAAAAAATGTTAAGTTGAATAATTCAAGGTTCGGACCACAAACCTTCGGGTTATACGACTGGAGCGCTATCACTGCGTTACCCAGCTGTTTTGATATGAGATGTTGCACTATTAATATCGCTTATCCGAGCTTACGTTAATTTATCGTTATCGTGTTATCTTCCCTAATGCTATTTGTCATCAATCATGTGCATCTTTCCACATCAGCGCATAACTGCTTTGTGGTTTGTGGGTGTATAGCATGTCATATTATAGATTCTATTTTGAGGTGAAAGAGCTTCCTGTACTCTAATGGCCCCCTCACCCGTGATCGAAATGTACACTGAGAAAAGAATTAATTTAATATTAACAAATCTAAAGTTGAATTTAGCGAAATAAATGTTTAGTTATTATAACTAAATTAAAGTGAAGCAAAACAAGATTTTTTAATTGTTAGCAAATGTTTTATAGCTTTATTTGACCCAAACCAATATTATTTAGCCATACTAAAATTTGGTATTAATAACTAATCATTTATCTTGCCATATCCAAACTGTAGATTTGTTAACATTAAATAAATTATTTTCTCAGTGTTCCTGCGTTAATGATGCGTATGTTATAACGGAACGCAATCACAGCGATCCGCTGTTAGAATTAAAAAACCTTAATTCAACCAAAGCATCCAACCCACACCAACAAAAACAGACTAAAACCAGTAAGTCAAACAAAGGAATCACTAAAAAGTGATTCCCCCTTAACAAACGAGCAGACAAGGAACGAATAAGTACCCACCAGACAAGGAAAAAATAAAAGATAAGTAGGTTCACACAAGCCACCGCAAGTACCCACCCTAAACAGAATGGCGGCAACAGTAGACCACACCTAGCACGCAGATCACCATCAAAACAAAACAAAGCCCGCGAGAAGCAAGCAAGACAAGAAGCAGGACGGCCAGCAATACCACGCGCTGTATACCGGACCCCAGCGTAGTAGCCCCCGCCGTACGAAAGAGCGGGCGGAACCACGCGTAAAGCAAACGCCTTACCATGCCAAGAGAGCACAGTCGGCCCTACCCCCCAATAGGCCATGCCACGCAGACGGCAACGCGCCAAGAACGCCACATTACGGGGAAATGACAAAAGAATTAGTGGACTCTCGAGATTCCACAAATCCTCGAGACAAAACAACAGGGTACCTTCACATGAAACCTCGCTACCGACCCCCACTCACGGATAAACATTAACATTAGGAAAAACGCATAAATCAAGCCGATCTCTCACGAAATTGAATGAACAAATAGGTATCAAGGCCGCCCCTACACCTAAGAATAAACGAAAACTAGAATAACATAAAAAACAGTAAGGAAAACCTAAAATACTCACAGAGAAAGACAATTTTGGCAATAATTATTCAACCATGGTAAATATTAATCAATAAAGCAGACAGGCGAATACACACGAGGTAGGAAAAGACCCACATGGGACAAAATTACAGAAAAACCATGACTAAACCACAAAAACCACCGTTAGAAAGTTTGAACCTCCAGCAGGTAGGAATGTAACATTATCCAACGGAATTCAACTTCGCTGGAGCCTCGTTTCAAACCCTAGGAAGATAAAGAACCGGCTAAATATAGAAATCCACAATATAACGCAATACCTACACGCCACCCCGCACCTCCTTCACTCAGTGAATAAGGTGCGACAAACATCACGTGACCTACCATAAAACACCCCCCCCCCCTCCGGGGCTCATCCACTAAACTATATAAACCGCGACAGGACAAGCATCAGGGCTCTTGTTGAAAATCATTCCTCAAGACGAAGTGCTGCCTGACAACCAACCTAACTTCCATACCACTTATAAATTCAATATGTAAAGAAACAAGTGTTCTTTCGATCAATCGATTCCCCTGCATTGCGCTTGGCCGTTGTTTGATCGAACGAACCGATAACGATAATAACTAACAGTTTGGGAATTACCATGATAGAAACCAGTGTTCTTTTTCTCAACTGATTCCCCTGCATTGCGCTTGGCCGTCAGTTGAGCAAACGAACTAATTAGGATACCCTGTGAGGAAAAAGCTCCCCTGCATTGCGCCTTGGCTACATGTCTTTTGGAGAGTGAAGAAGCACGTGTGTCACCAGGTCAAGGGAGCAGCATCCCGACTTGCTGCACCACGCGCACGCGATTCGTAGGATGTACCTGCGTGGGTGGGACCACGTCAGGGCCAGCACCAACTACCACCTGCCACGTACGAATACCTAGGGGTGATCACGATAATTAAGAGATCGAATCGTAAGCCCCTTAACGGCACGATAAGGTAGCTTAAACGAACGTGAATAAATGCCCCAGTATCCGGGGTACAGAACGAGTTAGTTGGTCATCGCTGCGAACCCGGTATCTTGTGCGAACAGCGAGCTATAGCTAGGAACCCAAATAATAACAAAGACGAGTAAGATAAGTAGGTAAATTCACACTCCCTATCTAACAGTACGACACTCGCGATCCCACTCTAAGCTCACCGCGTAAACATCAGCAGGGCGGAGGCTCGAGAGGCGAACCACGCGAACGGTTACTCCTAACAATAAAATATCAAAATAGTATGTCACCAGCTAAACGTCCTATGATTATACAAGGCCGACCGGTATATCTAACGAACATACCATGGAACGCCCCGTATGCGGACAAGCACAGGCAGTAAGAACCTAACAGGCCCCACCCTCGTAAAATCGCATATACTCACGCGCAGTCATTCACTACACCAATCGAATACAAAGCTCCGCACACACAGTATCCTCTCAACACACAAAAAATAAGTCAGGAACTAAAAAATACTGGAAAATCCGCATATGTAATTTAAGAAAATCGCGTAACAGCAACACGCGATAACCCGGAATAGGAAAATTGAGTGTTGAGCTCCGTATAGGCGATATCTCATCGCCATACGAATAATCGAGTCACAACCCGAAATAACCGGAAATAAATCCGCATCTGTAATTTAAGAAAATCGCGTAACAGCAAGACGCGATAACCCCAAATAGGAAAATTTAGTGTTAAGCTCCGTATGTACGATATCTCATCACCATACGAATTATAGCATCAAAACCCAAAATACCGGAAACAATTCCACATATGTAATTTTAAGACGATCGCGTAGAGGAAAAACACGATAAACCCCATAGAAAAATTGAGTGTTAAGCTCCGTATGTACGATATCTCATCGCCATACGAATTATAGCGTCAAAACCCAAAATACCGGAAACAATTCCGCATATGTAGTTTTACGATAAGTCGCAAACGCGATAAACCCCGATAGATAAATTGAGTGTTAAGCTCCGTGCGTACGAGATCTCTTCGTCATACGAATAATCGAGTCAAAATCTGAAAATACTGGAATTTATTCCACCTCCGTAATTATAAAAAAGTATAGCATTACAACCAGGACGCGATCGAAGGTTAGAGTCCATACGAACGATACTAGATCATCCTACTCGACCATAAACTTCCATTCCATCCTCCTCACCAACTTAACAAAACAATCAGTGCCTTATGCACAAACAAAATAGAGAATTACCCTACAAATACAAAGACCAATGATGAAAGGGTAATGAGCCGCATGTCCACCACGGACATATGCAAATCAGTAAACCCAGACTCAGGTCTCTCAACAAAAACAATAAAAAGAAAATATAACAATAGAATCAATCACACACACTTATAAAACAATAGACACAACTCAGCCCATCCAGCCCAGAGCACGAACCTGTTTCGAGCTACCAATCCTCTCGCGATGGTCTAGGAAAAACCGCGCTCGAAACCAAAATTAAAAAATTACGCGATTTCACCGCGACCGCTTAGCAGACGCGCATAAACCTCGCACGAAGAAGGGAAGAAATAAAGTGCATCAAGCATTAGAAATCGCGAAACGATTCAATGTACCTAGCAGAGGTCAGACGAATAAAATATCTAGACCTTGACATTTTTGTCATGACAATGTACTGTCAAAAAGTCAGTTAATATCGCTTATCCGTGCTGACATTAATTTTATTAATCATGTGAATTTCTCGATATCAGCATATAACTCCTTTGTGGTAGCATAGTCTGTCATTTTATAGATTCCATATTAGTCGAGGCGCTAGACGATAAAACGTTAATTGCTTTTTTATACTTAAAAATCAAAAAAATATCACGAAGAAAATTACTTGTGAAATTTTTGTTCTTCTTGTATACAGAGAAATTGCATAATTATAGTTTTTGAGGATAGGGTGTAATATTTCTGAAGAAAATAAAGTATAGCAAAAACTTGATGCGGTATTCCCAGTTTATTATCATCAATTTCGTCTTCGGTATCCAAATATCATATCTGAATAATCAGTGCTGAATTCATACAGCTGCTTCTACTGCACACCCTACAAACTCTGTGCAGTGCAGTCCATTTTATCGACAGCCACAAGCTGAGCGACACACTTTTTGGCAGATGCAAAAAATGCTTTTTCAGATATTCTCTGAGGATGGTTGTTGGTTCATTCTAATGAGCATCAAAAGTTTCCAATCATCTTTCTAACCACATTTCTGTGGAGTTATGTTATTTCCAAGCCATAATTGAACTTGGAAATACACACTCTTCGTTGGCGCGGGTTGAAGCAGCTAATTGAGCGGCTCTTGCATGTTTCGTAGTCGCTTTAATGAAACTCTTGTACCGAGATTGAGATACAAAAAAAATGTATTATGATCAGTCTATGTTCTGATTTTGAAGAAAATACACACCTAGATTCGTCCAATGATACCTTTGTTTGAGGTGCCCCGTACAAAGCAAAAATGCATACGACCCCGGCGTTTACCAACTTTATTATATTGTATTGATTTTCCGTCTTAAACATTACTGCATTATTTTCAAGATCGGTTCTTTTTTCGAAGGCTATAGTAAATGTATTTTTTCCTTTATTGTAAAAAGCTGAAGTGATGTCACATCCTGTCAGTGCATGTAGGAAAAGTATGTGCTGTTGACAGTTCGGTAATTTTTTTTTAAAAAGCTTCGTAGAAAACACTTTCTCCTCCATTTTTTCTTTAGCCGGTTTTAAATAATAAATTTCTTTACTATCAGGCGTAAGAGCGGTCAGAATAATAAGAACATCAATATCCTCAGCTACAACAACTACGTTTTCTTCGACGATATCAATAGCGGTAGTAACGATCAATCTATCTGCATCACTTTCCGCTTGATAAGACAAAATGTTATTTTCCGTGACCAACTCCCTCAACATCGAAATGAGGCGAGATCAGTTTTTACTGTTTGTTAAGGTTTGCAGATTTATAAAGTGAAAATATGTGTATTAAACGTTCGAATACAACACAATATAATGTGATATTATATATAAGTCGGGATAACAATTGCTTTTATGTTCTTTGTCTTCACGACAATAACGCTGTTACTGCTCCGAGACACAGTATAAGACTGACTGTGACTAGCGAACGTGGTACAAGCCAACATGGCGAAGATACGCATGCGCTGTATGACCTAATACCGGTGACCACGAGACGCACGAGAACTTAAATTCCAACACTGTTAGAATTATGAATTTACGCGACAAATCCGACCAGTTGTTTTCTTCCAAGGTTGAATTTTTGGCAAATGGCAACTCGGGGTGTAAGTCAGCGCCGTCTGGATTCCTGTGTTATCGATCTATTGGTAGAAAGATCTCTAACAATCGAATCATCAATTTTTGTCAGCTCCAATTGCGTCACTCACTCATTAAGAATCAATGATGTAACCGGACCTGACGTTTTTTAATTTTTAAAGAAATCGAGAAAAAATATCGCCACATCTCGGGATCGAATCGGGGACTCCAGAATTCTAGCCTGGTACGTTACTTTTTTTTTTATAAAGATGTTTATTTCCTTCGTGTTCACATTTCATTTTGTTTAAATTGGTTGAAACATTCATAAAAAAGTATCCATTAATCTAGCTTATGTTATTTATAGGCTCTTATCCTTACGCTTAAGGATCTCGTCGCCAATCTTTTTCTTTATTGCTTTTTTATTACAATCTTTTACATTTTTTGTATTGTTATGCCGGTACAGCATAATTGGATTATTCGGTATTCGGTATAATATTTAAAAAGTTATTATTTTTGGGATCGTTGCAGATTAGGAGATAGATCTCGAGTAAATAGGGTAAACGTGAATTTATGTAAAATGGTAGTATTTATTATAGACAACGGCAACTTTCCGTTATCTATTCAAAAGACAATAAAAATAATGTTACAGTGATTCGTTGTTTCGAGTAATGGACGAGGAACCAACCCGTTCTCTTTGAGTGTACTTTTAAAAACTTATTTTCGTAAGGCAGTTGCTGTGTTCGCGAAAATCGCTGTGTTAGCAATTTTAGCGTTAGCCTATCGTCGATCACCAAGCCTCATGCTGCGTCGGCATTCTTGGTGTTGATCATACGATCGGGCATTGGACATAGTTTCCTGTCTTGAACGAATTCCAATGGTTCGTTAGCTGTGTCAGTTATGGAATATTCCAGAAAATACCATGAAATTGAATATTCCGCGGCATAACATCCCTTCCCCCTTAAAAAAAAATGTTTGTCTAAAAATTTTTCTTCCGTTGGTTTCTCGTGTCCATTTGAATCTACAATTGACAATGACATTTGATAAATTTTCTTTTCATTTTGTTAACGATGATACATTAAATTTTTCCCTTTTGCTTCTTATCGTCGTTCGGAGTGGGCGAGTCGTTATCAGTTGGGGGGACGAGTGCATACCCTGGCCAGCTCAGATCGCAGTCGCTCCTCTGGCTGTTGTCGTCCGAGTGACTCGAGGTTGATGTTTACCTCGGCGGCTGCCGGGGTCGTTGCCTCGGGTGTCCTTGTCGGCGTTCGGTTTCGTGAATACCTATAACACTTAAACAGAACGTCGCCGACCAAGGCTATTGGTGCTGTTGCACCCAGTGAGTAAAAACACAGGTTGTGGATGTGCTGCATCCCTTCTCCGGTGGTGTCGAGAGTTTTCATGATTCGGTCTGCTAGAGCTCCAAGCTTTCGAAGCTTTTCTGGGTCTCGCAGCACACTCAGTAATGGAATGTTCCTCTCGGTCTGCGTAGATGGCGCCTGAACCTCTATCTCCGTTAATTTGAAGTTAAATGACGGAAGGTAATTTTCTCGGATGACCTGCGACGTTCGCCCGATGGTTTTGATGCCAGTATTTCCGTATTGTTTAAAGTTTCATGCTGAGTGGGGTTTTTTCCACAGTTTATTCCTATAGGTTCTGGGTATAGCGCGACTTATAGCCATCGCCCTTGTTGCTGCATTGGGACAATGAAGGGATGGGCTAGTTGAATAACCTTTTTCGCACATTTTTTGCCGTTATTTGTGTTCATTTTCGCGTATATTAGGACTTTACAGGGTGCGTCGTTTGTAACCCAAATAGTAGGGTGCGTCGGAGGGCAAATGTATGTTTTGCTCAGTACCTTGCAATTTTTTAGGTCATCGGTTGTCATCCTCAGGTATTTATGGTTCTCGGTGTCAATGACTACGTGACTCCCAGTCGCGTCCACGTAGTAGTACCCGCCGTTGCTTGCTCGCGTGGGTATAGAGTATACTGTACTTTTTGTATACTGTACTGTTGCTGCCTGATCAGCGGTATATCCAGCACGAGCACTACCGCGTTGCCTTCGCTGTAGGCCTTGGTGTCTGTCAGTCGCATAAGTGTTGACACTTAGTCGTGCGGGTATGTTCCCCTACTAACAACTACTACCGTAGCTTCGAGTCGTCTTTGCCATCTATCCAATGACTAATATGAGTCATCTTTCTTATTTTATCCTATTTGAACTCTGGCTATCTGTATGATATTATTGCTTAATTCTTATATCGAACTTATATACGAAGTTTTAGATTTATATATTAGATATATATATATATATATTTCCGTCACCAGAATATTTACTTCGTACAGTCGAAATCTCTGCTACAATTGTGTTTCAATTGTTATTTGTCTATTCAGAAATTTTGAAGAGCTGCCTTTTGAGCTTTTGGCTTTCTGACGTCAAAAACAAATTCCAATTTTCCATCAATACAATTAATAAAATATATGGCTTTGTGTAATATCGAATATCAATTTTTCGTTCATTGCAACATTTGTCGTAGCATATAAGAACTTCCAAAGCAACGAAGATGTTGCTAGGGCAGTTGGTCTACCTTCGTGACCCAGATACGATACACGACAGCGAGAAGGGAGCAAGCACCCGACAATCGTCAACAAAGCAAGTGGGTACGAACCAATTAAAGACTTCCGTGACACGTGCCGATAATGATATCCACAGGCCATAGAGGGAACATTTTGATACGAGATTCAGACCCCTCCACACTGACCGTTAGAGTGAAGCCGTGCCCTACCAACTCTTAGTTTTTCGTTATTAGGTACCGTGTGTTTCCACCGCTCTGCCTCGGTGTTGCTGCAGGGCTCACCCTTCCCGCCGTCATTATACCTGTATAATCTCTGGTAGCTATAGGACCCGACCACAGTGCAGGTTTATGATCTTCTTTAAAAGAAAGAAAGATATTGAAGCATGGTTACGTCAGGACATAACACTAGATTGTGTTTATGAATTTGCATGTGGATATCTGATAAGACTTTGTATATTGCATGTGTCATGGAGTGTTCTCTTCTAAATTCCAATTGGTTATCTGGGATTATTTTTTGTCGTTGTGAAATTTGTCCATTTTTTGGTTTATTATTGCTTCATAGACTTTACTTAGGCTTGTAGTTAGGCTAATTGGTCTGTGGGTTTTTCCCTTTTTTATTATTGGTATGTCTTTGGCTTTTTTCCATTCTTTAGGGAAGTACTAGTTGTTGAGTGCGTTATTGAAGATGGTTGTGTATGCTGCTACGATTTTTTTTGGGAATGTGTTTTAGCATAATACAATTGGTGGTATGCCACACGATGGTTTATTGGGAAGTGATGTTAGTATTTTTTGGACTTGTGAGTTGTTGATGAAGCTGTTTGGCTCATCGTCAGTTGTAGATGTTTGATTCGGGTTGCTTGCTGGGTTTGTGTTTGAGAAGGTGGTTATTTTGTTTTTGTTTTTTCTTGAATTTCGTTTTTATTGCTATTGCCTTTGCTTCTATTATTTCTTTTATTCTTGTACCATTATTTGTGTGCCTTGGTGAGTTTATTAATTCATAGTGTGATCCGATAATGTTTAGTTCTATTGTATCTATTATCTAATGGCGTTGATAAAATATATTCTTTCTTTTTGTTAGGAAATCAGCTGACGCACGGCGATCCATAATCGCTGTGCATCGACCTGCTGCTAATTGGCGATGTGCTGCACTAGACTGTCGCGAAGATAACCGAGTCAGCGCGTCGCAGGCATGCTACTTAAGCGAGAGTCCACCTCTCTCGCTTGACTTCGGCGTCTCACAACGACGCTTTGATATAGCTCAGCCATCTTCAAAATAATGACACTCTTGTGAAAACCGCTTAGATAGCAACTACCTCTGCTCTCATCTCGGATATTTTCACTGCTTTTTATCGGATCTACTCAACCAAGACGTGCTCAGCAGGACTAAAAAAAAACTCGGTAAGCGTGCACCTTTATAATTTAACTAAATTCAATGTTGGTGATGTTAGGAAATCCCAATTTGTGCATCCTCAAAAGTCTCACCTCGTGGCGTGCTTTGCAGCACGGGCTGCACCACGTTTCATCTCACAAATTTTGGCACACAATTAATACAATTGTATGTGCAATTCATCAAACTCACTTTAAATTTATTCGTGCAATTTTTTTATATATTTTTCTTATAGTAATGCAAGTCGAGATAGAATAGAAGTCCACTTTCTCTATCTACATCTTTGGTCTGGTTATTTTACACCTCTCGTGTGTGAAAACTCATTCCTTCCCAATATATTACAGATTCAAGAATACCAGGGAATCCTCAACATTTTGGTCCTTTGAGCCAGATTTCGATTCACGCACAGGAGAAGACCAGGATCTTCTACCTTCGACACGCATCTCGGCTCATCTCGACGTGAGACTCTGTGGATAATCCCCGCAGTCTCACCTCATTGACTCATCGGTGTTCTCGTCAGCTAGTAGATTGGGTAAAGTAGCGCTTTGCGGAGCATCTTCATTGTATTTTTTTATTCAAGGTGTTCTCAGGCCAGTAATGTCCGAAAGTAACTCATCAGACGCCGGGGTGGCGCCCGGTGACTCTAATGAGAGGAAGACGTTGCTGGTCGCCGATGGCACCACCATTGCGAAACGAACCCGATCACCAGATCGCCTGGCAACCGAGCTTGCGCTGAAGGTTCAGTCGCAGCTACGGAGGATCGAGGCGCTACACCACATCTGGATCACGCTCGACGAGGAAGCTCAACCAATTTTCATGGCCTTGCTCGATACCATGATCGAGCAAATCGACGAGCTTAACACAGACTCTCGTAATGAGTCCGAGCTTCTCGAAAATTCTTGGCCCGCAACTTACCTCGATCATGACTATTTTGCAAATAATTTGCAAATGGCTGGGCTAATTTGGCGCTCAATGGCAAGATCGCAGCAAGGCAGGACATGGAGAGGCTGGTGCAGCCTCATCGACCTGCACCAGTGTCAACACCGCCGAGATCTCAGAGAAATCTGCCAGATATTAAGCTGCCGACATTTAAAGGCGACTACGCAGGATGGCCAGTGTTCCGTGATTTATTCATGTCGCTGGTCATCTCGAACACCAGGTTAGCCGATGTCAAGTGGCTGATGTATGTGCACGGCTGCGTGTCAGATCAAGCGGCAAAGCTTATTTCCGGGTTCGCTCTCACCAGCGAATCGTTTAACATGGCTTGGGAGACACTCACGTCTCGATTTAAAAATAAGCGGTTGCTGGTGCAGGAACAGTTGGACGCACGCTTCAGCTCGGAACCAATATCTGGGGATACGAGCTCGCTCTCATCTCTGGTGACGTCAATCTCGGAAGCAAACAAAGTTCTTTCTTTGCTGGCAACAAAGGAGGAACTTTGGGATTGCGTGTTGGTAAGGCAGCTAAGTGGTCAAATAGACCGTAACACACGCGAAGCCTCGAGACGTCATTGGGTCGCTTATCTGAAATTCCGACCTTCGCCAAGATCGAGGAATTCGCCGAGACGAATATAAGGCCATTGGAGATGGTGTAGGCCACTCCAAAACACACAACCAGCTCGCATCGTACGTCGTCGGCGAATCCTGCTCCTGCGAAGGCCGGGACTCACCGATCAACTGCACACCATGCATCGGCGAACACAGACGGCATTCCTGCGCCGTCTCGCACCACCACACCCGTGTATCCCTGCGATTATTGTCGAACTCTGGGGAATTTCATCGTAATGTGTCCGGAATTCCGGTAGCTCACAGTGGCTGCTCTTCCGTAAACTCAACGCAACATGCAAGCACTCATCAATTTCGATCACGAGGATTGGTGGAAGACACTCATCGCATACACGTGGCTCAGTTCAACTTACCATGTGCTCCACTCACACCAAGGAGAAAGTCACGGTACTGGCTCACATACTCAACACAATCACAATTCATTACCATAATTTGAGTCACCAGCACGGACATGGTCTCTGTCCTCTGTCAATTATCAATATTTGGATGGCTTATCATTGGACCAATCAACTCATGCCAAGCTGAAACGCTCACTGTCCATCATGCTGCCGTGCAGCACGATGGTCAGGCATTACAAGAGGTGCTCACAAAATTCTAGGTTCAAGAAGAGCCACCAAAGGACAAGGTCGATCAACTCACAGCAGCGGAGCAGGCTTGCATATACAAAAGCGGTGTCTGCAACACATCATACGCAAAATCTCAAATGATGCTGAATATGGTCAGCTCTACTCTCAAATCATGGACGAATGTAAGTAACTTGGTCACATGGTGAAGGCTTCAACATCTTCTTCAAGAGAGACACAATACTATCTGCCTCATCATGGTGTTCTCAGGCCAGATGGAGTGGAATTTAATGTTTCTAACTCCACGTCATCTAGATAGACTCTCGATGCCATCATGCACACTGGCCCTAATCTGTTGCTCAATATTTCGGACGTCCTCATTTGGATTCGTCAACACAAACACATGTTTGCCACTGACGTTACGAAAATGTATCGACAAATTCGAATTCATAAGAAGCCTAGAATCTTCAAAGAATTTTATGGAAGGATGCTCAATTGAAGGCATTGCCATACCACTTAACAACTGTGACATATGGTACGAAGGCTGCTCCTTTTCTGGCATTGAGAACTCTCATGCAGCTCACCGAGAATGAAGTTCACCGCTTTCCGCTTGCTGCGCCAGCTATCAACTTTGGCAGGTATGTGGATGACATCTTCGGAGGGGCGGATACCTCTCATCAACTCATTGAAATTGCTCAACAACTCAAGGAATTGTGCATGAGGGGTGGGTTTTCACTCGCCAAGTAGCACTCGTCAGACCTCAAGGTCCTTGCTAGTATCTCAAAGTCACCGTCAAGCTCAGCTATTTCAATGGACGATTTGCAAGAGAAAAATTCTTGGTTTGACTTGGCTTACTCACGAGGCCAAGTTTACATTTTCATCAAGATTGAACTCTACGCAGGAAATTTTCACCAAACGCCTCGTTCTTTTCGGGGTGGCTCAACTCTTTGATCCGCTTGGTTTTGTCTCACCGGTTGTGGTCAGAGCCAAAATAATTTTACAAGAGCTCTGGCTTTAGGAGCTCAGCTGGGATGATCCACTGCCATACCAGATCTCATCACGATGGATTGCAGGTATCTGGCCAGAATCTCAATTCCTCCGTGGTTCAAGACATGGAGCAACTCAACAGTGGAATTGCATGGTTTCTCTGATGCATCTCAATTAGCCATAGCTGCAGTAAACTATATCAATGTCAACTCATCATCCACAGGAAGGGTGGCTTCACTTGTCTGCTCAAAAACCCGAGTGGCACCGCTCAAGAAGTTCACCATACCACGGCTTGAACTGACAGCTGCGCTGTTACTTGCAAAATTGGTTGCATACGGTTTGAGAATCCGTCCAAGTGTTGTTGGAGCGACCTGAGAATATATTGAAAATTATGAATCTTCACTCACGACAGGGAAAAAGAAGCCAGACACATAGATGTTTAGTTAGAGAAAGTGGTTTATTCCCACCTTCCGCTTGTCAGTTTACATAACAATATCAAATAAAGCCAAAATAACAAATATAAAAATAAAATATAAAGAATTGAAGTTGAATTTTGATTCTGGTACAATATTCGAGTAACACACAAATTGTGTAACGTTAACTGTGTGCTGCCTTTGTGAGTTTCTTGAGTGGCACACAATTATATTAATTGTGTGCTGTGTTTAATGTGAGTAGTGTACGTGCTGCAGCCAATGCTGCGAAGCACGCCACGCAATGAGATATGTGAGTGCGCAGATCGATTTTATTACTTCCAGTAACTTCTCAACAAGATAGAAAATTTGAATGTACAGAAAGTGAGTGCTGGCACATGCAACTCTGGTACTTGAGTGCTGGAATTCTACTATGACAGACCGTGAAGCAGTCAACGCTGCACTGCACAGAAAAGTGAGCTTGAGGATGCACAAAATAAGTGGAATAAATTCACAGTACTTTCCCAGCAAACTTGGTTGGGGGAAAGTACAGTGAACTGATATGAACACACGCAATTGTATTAATTGGGCGAGCAACAAGTTGTGTGGAAAAACGTGGTGCAGCCCGCGCTGCAGAGCACGTCAACGGGTGAGACCTTTATGTTGATGTACCGATGAGTTTTCCACTCCTCACCGTCATTGAATTACGATAAATTGTAACGGTGTACTCTCACCTGAGTTTTGAGTCCTGATGAGCACGAATATATGGAGAAGATCAGGTGAGATGGTGAAAAGTCCGAGCGAGTGTACCGAGGATGTGTGCGCTGTCCCAGCGGGTTTTCACAGAAGTGTCAGATATTGCAATATGGCTGCCTGATACAAAAGCGTCGTTGAGCGCTGGAGTCAAATGAGTGAGATAGCCGGTGAGCGAAGCCAACGTCAAGCCAGGGAGATAACCTCTCGCTTAACGCGGCATGCATGCGAGGCACATCCTCGGCTCAGCGAGACCCTGCCTCGGCTATCTCCGGCATAGCCGAACGCAGCATGCTACAGGACTAGCAACAGGTCGACGCACGGCGAATATTGATCGCCGTGTGCCAGCTGATTATCCGACACATACGTTCAAGCCAAACTCAAGGTCGAAATCTTATCAAATCACCTGTGGACGGACTCGTTGGTCACTATTACGTGGAACAAAGCTTATTCAGCACGGGGGAAAGATTATATCCAAAACAGAGTAGCTCAAATTCAGGAACTTACTCCCAATGCTCAATGGGGTCACGTGTCAAGCACAAGCAATCCAGCGGATTGTGACTCCCGGGGTATCTCAACATCTCAACTGGCTTCTCATCAGCTATGGTGAGGTCAGGAAGGGGCGAGGAAACAAAACACACAAACGCCGGATCTGTATCTTTGTGTGTATTGCCACTTCAGCTCTCCATCTTGAGGTAGTCAGTGACTACACAGGTGGTGGCTTTCTCTCGGTGTTCAGGCGTTTCTCATCTCGACGCGGCATTCCTCATATCGTGAACTCTGACTGTGGCACCACTTTCGTTGGTGCTCACAAAGCTATACGTCAGTTGTTCAGGAAAGCCACTGAAGAGCATCACGTCATCGCATCGTCACTCGTAAATTACCGAATTGCGTGGAGGTTCAATCCCCCTGCTGCTCCGCACATGGGTGGCGAATGGGAAGCCGCAGTGAAATCTGTCAAATTTCATTTTCGACGAACAATAGGCGACACTGCACTCACGTTTGAGGAGCACACCACACTGCTGGCTCAAATCGAGGCGATACTCAACTCACGACCTCTGGAACCACTCAGCGATGACCCTGATGACTCATCAATTCTGACACCTGGACATTTTCTTATTAGTGAAGCACTCACAACTGTCCCAGAACCAACTTTAGAGGATTTGGCGATCTCACGACTCTCAAGATGGCAATTGTTGCAGCAAAAGGTGCAACAATTCTGGCGTCAATGGTCTGCTCATTATTTACAACGGCAACAATCAATCTCAAAGTGGCATCACCCTAACAACATCATTAGAATCGTCTCCTTGGTTCTGCTCACGGATGAGCGCTTTCCCCCGTGCAAGCCACTCGCACGGGCCACAGCATTACATGGAGGCAAGGATGGGCTCACCAGGGTGGTGACACTCCGGACTGGTACCACGACGCTCACCAGACCGATCTCGAAGTTAGCTATTCTGTCCGTCTCGCCCATCGATCAACTGCATAAAAAATAATCAGCAATCCCGGTGCTGATGGCGGGCGGAAATATTTGGAAATCAGCTGACGCACGGCGATCGATAATCGCCGTGCATCGTCCTGTTGCTACTAGGTGATGTGTTGCGATCGGCTTTCGCGAAGATACCAAGGCAGTGCTTCGCAGGCATGCTACTCAAGCAAGAGTCCACCTCCCACGCTTGACTTTGGGCATCTCACAACGACGTTTTCATACAGCTCAGCCATCTTGAAAATAATGACACTCTCGTGAAAACCGCTCAGATAGCAACTACCTCTGCTCTCACCTCGGACATTTTCGCTGCTTTCTTCGGATCTACTCAACCAAGACGTGCTCAACAGGACTACAAAAACTCGGTAAGCGTGCACCTTCATAATTTAACTAAATTCAATGTTGGTGAGGTGAGGAAATCCCAATTTGTGCATCCTCAAAAGTCTCACTTCGTGGCGTGCTTTGCAGCACGGGCTGCGCCACGTTTCACCTCAAATATTTTGGCACACAATTAATATAATTGTATGTGCAACTTATCAAACTCACTTTAAATTTATTTGTGCAATTTTTTATCTTAATTTAAAGCAAGTTAATTTAAAGCAAATCGAGGTAGAATAAAAGACCACTTTCTCAACCTACGTCTTTGGTCTGGTTATTTCACACCTGTCGTGAGTGAAAACTCATTCCTTTCCGATATATTACAAATTCAAGAACACACGGGAATCCTCAACACCTTTCTTTTTAAATTGTTGCGAGGTTGCATTTACTGTTTAGTAGCTCGTGCTTGTTTTGATGCATGCGTTGATTTTTGGGAAAAATAACTCTGTTTGTTCTTTGATCGTTTTTGTTATTTGTTAAGTTGGCGATGAACCATGTTTCTGAAGATTGTGTAAATAAGAGATTAGTGTTGATTTGTTTTTTTTGTAGACGTTTTATTATGGTTATTAAGTATTTGAATGTAGTGTCTTCCTCTTTGATTGTTGGTATTGTTGTTTTGATTGCCTTTGTTATGGTTGAGCTGATTTTTTGTATGTTATCATCGATTTTCTTTATGGTTAGATCGCGTTAAGTTGGGATTTAAATATGGAATTTAGATTCTAATTTTCTTTCGAAGTTTTTCCACTTCGTTGCTTTGTAGTTATATTTTATTATACGTTTATTGCCACGTTCATAACCACTTCACCATATGACGTTCCATTGTCATGGTGGTGAAGTGGTTATTTTGCTTCTTATGTCGCTTCTTATTTTTAGTTTGGTGTCGGCTATGCATACTATATATCTAGGTATGTTTGCGTCGGTTTGTATGTTGGTTCATTTGGCGTGAATATATTTGCTTTGTAGAATATAGATTCATTTGTTTCTTATTGGGACATGTATTATTTACCTCGTTGGCTGCTTGCTCTGTCTTCCCATTCTTTGCGTCTGATGTTTAGATCTCCTGCTAGTAGATAGTAGTTGCTATTGAGGTTAAGGTTCAGGTCCTTGAATAGTTTATTTAGTTCGTTTATGTATAGTTTTCTGTTGTCGTTTGTTGTATGTGAATTTATTATGTATAGGTTTTTTTATTTTTTCCGTTGCTATTTTGATTATTGTGAATTCTATGATTTTCTTATTGTTTGATGATGAGTATGAGGTTATTTCAAAAACGTGTTTTTTTATAAGGATAGCTGATCCCCCTCCTCGTGTTGATTTTGGTCTGTCAGTTCTGATTATGTCATAATTTTTAAACTGCATTTTATACTTTTTATTTAGTTTTGTTTCTAAAACTGTGATAATGTCATAGTTGTTGTTATTAGCAAATTCTGCGAGGTCATATCTGCGCGTGTTATTAATTAGAGAATTAACATTTATAGCTGCTATTTTTAGCTGGTTTGTGTTTGATGTGGTGTTTGGTATTGTATTTGTTGTTGCGATTAATTTTCGCTATTTGTTTCTGTTGACATTCAAAGTATGTATTCTATTTTTGCCGCGTTTGTTTCTACTTGTTTTGCTAGCGGATTTATTTTTTCTGTTAATATGGTGGCTACTTCTTTTTTCAGGTCGCTTACCCACTGCGGTGGATGTTCTTGGTGCTGTTGTTGTTGATGTTGTTGTTGATATTGTGGATATTGTTGGTACTGTGGATATTTCTGTTAAACCTGGTGCTGTTGATACTGTATTTCTTGTTGTTGGTAGTGCTGCTGCTGGTTACGCTGCTGTTGGTGTCGATCTTGTAGTTTCTGTTGGTGTGGTGCTTGTCGTTGATAGATGGACCGGGAACCTGTTTGTTCGGGTGTTTCTTGGTTTGTTGTTGGTACATGTCGTTCGTATAGTTCTTGGGTCTTGTTTGTTCTTTGGGTTGCTTGTGCGTAAGTGATTTAGTTGCTTACGTTGTTGGCTATTAATATTTTTTTTTGGAGTTGCTTTATTTTTTTTCCTGTTTGTTCCTTTTTTAGTTTGCTTGTGAATTTTAAGTATGGACATCCTTTGTAGGGGCTGGCTGTCCATTTTGCTCACAATTGGCACATTTTAGTGTTGATCTGTTTGTGTCTTTGTTGATTTTGCGTTTGTCTGGACCGTGGTTGCCTGCACATTTGACGCATCTGTACGTAAGTTTACAGTTTTTACTTACATGCCCGAGCTTTGGCAGTTTTTGCATTGAAAGAATTCTGGCTTCCTTAATCGCTCCCATTTGATTTTTTGGTATGCGAGGTGCTTGACGGCTAGGATTTCTTTGGTCAGACTTTTGTTTGTGATTTAGAGTAGACGATGGTGTTTCTCCGGTTGTGCTGAGTCGTATTGGTATTTTGTAAAGCTAATTATTTCGATGTTCTCAGTTGTTTGTTCTTTTATTTCTTTAAGTATGTTCCCTGTTTCGAATTCTGCCTTAATTCCTTTAAGTAATAGTGATTTTGGTCGGAGATTCTTAGGTGTGAATGTGTAGTATTGCATTCTGTTTCCTGTTAATAATTTTTGTATTGTTTCGTAGAATTCTTCCTTTTCTGTTCGAATTGTGTGGCTGCTTGTATCCGTTTGGTTGATGGTGAATTCTTTTTTGTCAATGTCGTTAACTGTTATCAGCGTTGCTAGGTTGTTTATTGTTATGTTTTGAGTGTGTATTAGTGGTGGTTTGCTTGACTTGTCTTTGCTTGTTTCTTCGATGCTATGGTTCCCTTGGTCATCTTCTTCAATGTCATTTGTATCCGATAGGATTTGGAATTGATTGCCGAATGCACTTTCCGCTTCATTTTCTTTGTTTTCTTCTTTTTTCTTATTTCTTCGGCTTACTTTTTGGGGTGTTATCCATTGTTCTTTTGCTTCTGCTTCAATCTGGTCATCGTGTGATGCGCTGGTTGTTTCTGTTGTTGTTTTTCGTTTTCTTATCGTTGCTAGGTTTGGAGTCACTTTTTTTCGAATCTTCGTATGTTGTTTTCTTTTAGAGTTGCTTTGTAGAGATGTTCCAGGCTGCTTGTTGTTAGTTTTGGGATTCTTGGCTTTTGATTTAATTCATGGAATGGCCCCGTTTCATGGCCTTCGTCTGTTTTGTTTTGGCGCTTGGTGCCCGATAGCAGTGATGTCAATTCCATGCCGCATTGGTTTCTTTTTGCGTTTTCTTTGTACTTTGTTGCCGCTATTTGCGGTTTTTTTTCTTGGTTGTTTTGTTGTATAGGGTATACCATAGTTGTTGGTTTACACTTTTTTCTCACTTTTTATTGGTTTTTGTTGTTGTTATTTATATTTTTCCTTTTATTTTTTTGGACCGCGTATTTGCTGCACGTCTGCCTTGTTTGGCGTTTTTCAACTGTCTTACCTGGTACGTTACCAATTACGCCACCGTGGCTCTGGCGACATCAATTCATGATCTTTATTTTGAATGTCAGTAATCAAATAATCAATTAATAATTAATAAACGGCCACATATATTTATGTATTAGAATTATAAAATTACGGGATAATTCCGACCAGTTTGTAAATCAATTTTTTATTGTCTTTTTCGTTTTACCTATCGATCTATCGATATAAATATATATATATATGTATATACATATAGTAACTGTATTTAGCGTTAATTTTTAATTTAATTACCCTGAAGGGGTTTAGTTCGGACTCGAGCAGGGAGGAAATAAATGCAGGCTTCAAAAGTAGGTAGAAGTAGAGTTTATTTCAGAAAACATGATATTAATTTTTGCGATACATAAGATAAGCGAAATAATTCTTGAATTTATTTGTACTCCTCCGATACCTCCTCCTAGTATTTTTGGGTACCACGCGCCTCACAAATAGTTATTCCCGGGCTCTTGCATGCCTTTATATTCGTGTACGCTGATATGGAGAATTAAGAAATGTGTTATGATATGATTCGCTTTTGGTGTGAAATGATGGGTGTTAATCGATAATTCGTATGACTAGCCGTGTTCGCTAGATAATTTATCCAAGCACGCGTACTGTCGGTAAGTTACCGGTACGTGCTCGTGGAGCTCTGACTGTCCTCAGATGTTTACTTAGTCGATCGATATACGCTTTCTACGTCACGGGACCGTTAGTAGGAGTGGAGGTCCCGCCTGGGATTCCCGTGGCAGCTTACCCACTCGCTCACCTGACCGCCGCTGCAGTCCGGCGTCAGCGAGATGCACTCGAAGTGCATGTGCAGAGATTGCACATATCAGAGCTGGACCTCGTAGAATTAAATATAATTTTACATTTCCCCTTAGATACCGTAATAGTCGATCCTACTTATTATTCTATATCCCTATGCTATCGTGGTATGCATTATGTTAGTGATTTAAAATGCTCGATTGACTGTCTTCTTTCGGTTTTGCTGGATATAATAACTCGCCGGATCGTCTATCCTCGGCTAGCAGAGTAAGTCCGCTTTGTTCTTGTTTTGGCGGCTGTGCGGCTTGGTTAGACTCGGAGCGCAGCATAGGCTCAGCTGCTATCCGTCTAATGTGGATCTGACATTATAGCTGGATCTCATGTTTACCAGTGCGGCTGGTAAGACGCAAAAGATCTCTAACAATCCAATCATCAATTTTTGTCAGCTCTGATTGTCTCACTTATTTATTAACAATCGATGAGGCAACCAGACCTGGAGATTTTTAATTTTAAACGAAATCGTGAACAAATATCGTCACAACCCGGCGTGGCGATGAGTGAGGCAAACAGAGCCGACAAAAATTGATGATTCAATTGTTAGAGACCTCTCTACCTAAATATCGATAGCGCAGGAATCCAGGCGATGCTGACTCATACTCCGAGTTGCGATTGCCAAAAATTAAATCCTAGAAGAAAACAACTGGTCGGGATTGTCGCATAAATTCATAATTCCAATAAAGTTCACATAGTTTAGCAATTGGTCTCATATCTGACAGTGAGTGAGTGGTCCACCCATTAGTCCAAAATGGACTAATAAATGCACTTTTCAAGACGACGGAAAGTGAACCAGTGTCAAACTATGGATTAACGATGCTGTAGATTACTCAGGAGTGGAAGTGCTTTTGTTAAGCCTGGTGATGGCTCGTCCCCTGATCGAAACCTGTGCTTCTTCTTTCGTGGAAGTGCTTTGTGAATAGCAGAGAGGGAAACTCTATCTGGACAAGACGGAGTAGTGGTTGATTTTATAAGCAAGGACACATTCTCAGATGTAACCGGTGCGAACACAACAATCCGCTGAGGTACCAGTAACTCGGCAATAGCATTTAAAACTTCATGCCACTCACATACTGGTGCGACATTAAATATGGTTGCGACGAGGATATTAAGATCATTCGAGGAGAAAGAGTTGAGACGAGACGACTGATTTAGTTTAACAAGTCATATATTGGATAATTCTCCCTACAATCTCTTTGTCTTGGTAATACTCATGAGTTTATGTGAGGGTGCGGTCCGAATCGCGCTCACAGCACTTACGATGCACAAACTGCTAACGTGTGGTACGATTCAATGAGCGTGGTAACGTCTGTTTGCAGTTCTAGTAATTCGGATCACTTGTGAGTGCGCTTACGCGTTCGACATAACCTTACAAATCATTATGACCTATCAACTCGAGAAGGTGCACTTCAAGCATTTTCTGCAATTGACTAAAGTGATGACAGTGATACAGAAAATATAGTAGAACAACATGATGTTGTTTCGTCAACAACATCAAGTATCTCCGGAGATGACGAACTCCTTTACGCAATTCTTGTGTGAAGGAAGAAACGATGAAGATTGAAGCGCAGATCTCACATTGAAAATTACGTTGACAGAACGATTTTCAGATTTTCTGATCACGAATTTAAATCGCATTTCGGGTGAGTACATCAAATTAGTTCAAATTGCGATAAACACTGATAAATGTACAAGTTAGGAAGATTTACATGAGTTGCCGCTTCTGATCTTGTCAGTCGACGCAATCTCACAAGTAATATTACTAACCACTGACTTCTTCAACTAATCATTCATTGCAAACTCAAACTTTTGTAAAGCTGAGGCACTGGTGAGTCTCTGCGCAACTCCTGTAAAGCTGAAGCACAAGTGAATTTCTATATAACTCATGCACATCTGCATAGTCGATGAGTTATTCAGCTGTACAGAGACCGAGTTTATACTTGGCCTTATAGGATCAGCGATATCGAGCACTAATTCTGTGTCTGGGAGAAAACCGATCTGCTCTAAAACGCAACTTCTCTTAACATTGTGGGTGATGGCAACGTCGGACTCGTACAGGCTTTACTTTACCGATTGTAATCAATGTTTTTACTCGGAAACAAAAATATTACTGATTTTTTAAATATTACTAACATAGATCCATTTGTGACCGGTTCAACGTTGGAAAAGCCACAGCCATTAGAAGTGTGCAGAGAGTGACATATGTTCTTCATTCTTTGGCTCCTCAATTCATCCAAGGCCAGCAGGGAACCGAGCTACTCAGGTTATATTCGAGTTCGAGGCAAATAGTGGATTTCCTGGTGGTATTGGAGCAATTGATGGGACGCATATCAGAATAAGGGCGCTTCATGAGGATGGAAATTCTTACTTAAATAGGAAATCATATCACTCAATCCAAATACAGGTAATATTTGTTCAGTTGTTACTTTGACTGCTTACTTTTGTAAAAGCTTGTTTGAAATATTGTAATTAATATTTCAGGCGGTCTGCACACGTGAGTTATCGTTTACAAGCGTATTGGCTGGTTATGCTGGATGTGTCCAGGATACCAAAGTCATTCGGTTATCTCGCGTCCAAGAATGCATTAACAATCCAGATGTGTATTTTCCGAATGATTGTTACATAATTGGTGATGAAGCATACGGAATTCATCCCAACGTGATGTTCCTTTCAGAGACAACGGACATTTGACGCAGACCCAAAAAAATTTCAATTACTATCTCTCATCGGCAAGAATGTCGATTGAGCGAGCTTTTGGGCTATGAAAAGGTCGTTGGCGTAGAATGCTCGATTGCTTACCGACGGTTAAACTTGAGAAAATTCCCCAGTATTTATTAGCTTCGTGTGTTCTTCAAAATATTTGTATTCAGAGAAGCGATATTCTCCAATGTGAAGAAACGTTAAGAATAACCGCCAGACAGCGACTAACGTATAATCAAAAAGTTGAAGTTGATGCTAAACGTGTGAGAATAATGAACGAATTGCTAATGCGAACCGTTTAGAAATGTACGAAGCCATCGATTTTGTAAATTTTACTATTCTGTATAAAACCATCAATTTTATAATATGTATATGTTTTATAGTGTAAGATGAGCATTTTATTTTTATTTCTTCATTCTTGAGACTCATAACAATAAAAAAAAGTTAGCGTGGAATCTGGTCAATTTATTTATCAAATTTAATTGACGTGATTTGCTGCTTTGTCGGCGTTTTCAGGCGACACCCTCAGCTTTACCAGCTCACCACTTTCTTCCATATAAACACGAATTTGTACTGATATTTTCTGTTATTATAATTGGACAAGTTGGGTTGACGTAATCACAATTTCGAATAGTGGGAACAAAGAAGACTAATCCTTGGATGGGAATAAATGCCCCAAAATCAGTGAAAGTTAGGTGCAAAACAGTAAAGGTTAGGTGCTACGAACACGGTGCTGACCATCCAACCAATGAGCATTGTGTACGTCGTGTACGCTCGATAATGACGTCATTTGTGGCGTCATAACATTCGCAGCGCAAACGATGAACGCTGAAAGCACGAATCGGAACGCGCGTTAGTACGGTATGTACGCTGTGAACGCGATTCGGACCGCACCCTGAGTAATAACTGTTTCTGGCCTGTCTTATATCCTCAGCAAGCTTATCTCTGTACTGTCTATATCGTAACGGTATTTCCCAGTTCACATTAATTTTTGATATCCTAAGGAGAGAGATTCGAACTCCAACAGTGAGCAAATTAAATTAGACTTCTTAGATAGGTAAAAGTAGGGTTTACTCATGTGCAGGCAAAGAAATGTTAGGAACTACCTAAAGGCTTCGGTTGGCGTAAGGCGCGCAACCGAGCCACAACGGCGTGCGGCAAAGTTACGCGGACACCGGACGCAGGCGCGGGCCCGCGTAACCTGAGGCAGCAGTGATGCCAGATGAGGGCAGTGACCACCTATCTCGCTGCCCCCACCACGCTGCCCGTGCTAGGCGTGTCAGGGGAAGGCTTGCGCGGCTCGTAACAAATTTCGTCTCGATTGCGCTTTACGCTGTTTCGCCCCACCCACTTCACAACAGCCACTGCGCGGGCTTTTATGAAATGAGTTATAGAAGATTTTTTAATGAATATATTGAAACGTTTCGCGATTTCCTATCACTCTTTATTTTTCGCTACGATGCGCGTCTGTGTGGCGGCGGCGTACAATCGCGTAGTTTTATAACTTTATTTCGAGCGATCTCGTCCTAGATTGTTTGGAGAGTGCAGCTTGCTCGAAACTAGTTCGTGCTCTGGGCTGGATGGAATGAGAAGTATCTGTGGTTTTATGGATTCGCAATCAATCTATTAGGTTGTTATTAGTATATTTATTTTTGTTGTTTGTGAGACCTCAGTTTAGGTTTTGTTGCGTCGCATTTGTCCGTGAAGGACATGCGGTTTGTTACCCTTTCATCATTGGTCTTTTTATTGATTGGGTGATTTCTTTCTTCTTTATGGTGCTGAAGGCACTTGATTGTTTGATAAGTCTGATTGATTGTTAGTTTAGACAGAGGTAGGAAGGACGTTCGTAGGACGATCTAATCGTTCGTACGTTTTTTTACGTTCGCCTGTGTGAGTTTTCCTTAAATCTATCAGGGGTACAAATTGAAAATGCGGGTTTGATAACAGATGGCGTTACTAACGCTATACGCATCAGGCAGTACTGTGACTATGTTCATGTCAAAGCTACGTCTTATAGATAGCTTTAATTTTCAGTATGTGTCAATTTGTCGCAGTGTCAAATTCATAGTTTTTTTGAGCTCTCAATATGTCGAGTTTCGTGCCAACAAAACAGCATTTGCGGGAAGTTTTAATTTACTTCTTTAATTTGAAGAAAAGTGCTGCTGAAGCACATCGATTGGTCTCCGAGGCTTATCCGAGTCATGTTCCATCGGTTTCAACGTGCGAGAGATGGTTTGTGCGGTTTAGAAGTGGTGATTTTGACGTTGAGGACAAAGAGCGGCCGGGCCAAGTGAAAAAGTTTGAGAATGCTGAATTGGAGGCAATACTCAATGAAGACTCGTGTCAAACTCAACAAGAGCTCGCAGATTCATTGGGAGTGACACAACAAGCCATTTCCCATCGTATAAAAGCCCTCGGAATGATCCAAAAGCAAGGACATTGGGTGCCGTATGAGCTGAAGCCGAGAGACGTCGAGCGCCGTTTTTTTGCATGCGAACTGCTGCTCGAACGGCAAAAACGGAAGGGTTTTTTGCATCGCATTGTCACTGGTGATGAAAAGTGGATCCATTACGATAACCCGAAGCGCAAAAAATCATATGGTTACCCCGGCCATGCATCATCATCGACGGCCAAACCAAATATTCACGGCGCCAAGCTCATGCTCTGTATTTGGTGGGACCAGCTGGGTGTGGTGTATTATGAGCTATTGAAATCGAACGAAACCATCACAGGAGCACTATACCGAACTCAATTGATGCGTTTGAGCCGCGCACTCAAAGAAAAACGGCCACAATACGAGCAAAGACACGACAAAGTAATTTTGCAACATGACAACGCTCGGCCACATGTTGCAGCGCCGGTCAAAACATACCTACAAACGCTGAAATGGGAAGTCTTACCCCACCCGCCGTATAGCCCAGATATTGCTCCTTCCGATTACCACCTTTTCCGATCGATGACACATGGCCTAGCTGACCAGCGCTTCCATTCTTACGAAGAAGCCCAAAAATGGGTCGATGACTGGATAGCAGCCAAGCCGGCCGAATTTTTTCGCGACGGTATCCGTAAATTGCCAGAAAGATGAGAAAAAGTTGTGGCTAGCGATGGACAATACTTTGAATAATTCATTTGTTACCATTTTTTCAGAATAAACGTTCAAAAATAGAAAAAAATCCCGCATTTTCAATTTGTACTCCTGATACGTATGTGGAATTGCTTCCGGTATTTCGGGTTTTGACTCAATAATTCGTAAAGTGATGAGATATCATTTGTACGGAGCTTAATACTCAATTTATCTGTTGAGGGGTTGTCGCGTTTGCTAATACGCAATTTTTCTAATACTACGTAAATGGAATAATAAATTTCCAGTTCTTTTTGGGTTGACGCTATTATTCGTAAAGTGATGAGATATCACTTGTACGGAGCTTAACACTCAATTTATCGGTTTAAGGGTTGTCGCGTTTGCTAATGTGCGATTTTTCTAATACTACGTAAATGGAATATTAAATTTCCAGTTCTATTCGGGCTTAGATTCTATTATTCGTAAAGTGATGAGATTGGAATATTAAATAATTTTTATTTTGAGTATTTCTCGAATTTCTTGGGGATATCATTGGCCGAATCTCGATGGCCATTGGCGCGTCGCGTGTCTCTATTTAGGCTTCGCAAGGTGTGGCCTAGCTGCTGGGCTTAGTCCTCATATGGGGCGTTCCTTGGTACCTTCGTTAGATGTACCGGTCCACCTTGTTTTTAAATATCGGACGTCTAGCTGGTGTTATGCTATTTGGGATGTTATTGTTTTGGAATGCCCGTCCGCGAGATCTGCCTTTTGAGGCTCCGCCCTGCTAATGGTTGCGCGGAGATTTTATAGTAGGAACGCGAGTGTCGCGTGGTGAGGTGGTGTGTGATTTTACCTACCTACCTTTACTCGTCTTTGTTATTGTTTGGGTCCCTAGCTATAGCCCGCTGTTCGCAAAAGACACCGGGTTCGCAGCTATGACCAACTAGCTCTTCCTGTACCCCGGATACTGAAGCCTTTAGTCGCACTTCATTAAGCCACCTTCTTGCGCTTTTAAGGGCTTTACAATTTGGTTTTTAATTAGTGGGATTGGCCGAGGTATCCGTTCGTACTGTTAGATAGGGAGTGTGAATTTACCTACTTATCTTACTCGTCTTTGTTATTATTTGGGTTCCTAGCTATAGCTCGCTGTTCGCACAAGATACCGGGTTCGCAGCGATGACCAACTAACTCGTTCTGTACCCCGGATACTGGGGCATTTATTCACGTTCGTTTAAGCTACCTTATCGTGCCGTTAAGGGGCTTACGATTCGGTCTCTTAATTATCGTGATCAGCCGAGGTATTCGTACGTGGCAGGTGGTAGTTGGTGCTGGCCCTGACGCGGTCCCACCCACGCAGGTACACCCTACGAGTCGATTGCGCGTGGTGCAACAAGTCGGGATGCCACTCCCTTAACCTGGAGACACACGTACTTCTTCACTCTGCAAAAGACATGTAGCCACGGCGCTATGCGTGGGGACACGTTAATGACAGAGTGCCCTAACGCTGCGATTGGGGGCGGCCAAGGCACAATGCAGGGGAGTCCTTTCCTCGCAGAGTATCCTAATTAATTCGTTTACTCATTTGACGGCCAGGACACAATGCCAGGGAATCAGTTTGAGTAAAAGAATACTGTGTACTACCATGATATTTCCCAAACGGTTAGTTCTTATTGGTATAGTTTCGTTCGGTCAAACGACGGCCAAGCGCAATGCAGGGGAATCGATTGATCGAAAGAACACTGTTTTCGTTACATTTTGAATTAAAAATGAATTTATGATGGCTGTCGGGCAGCACTTCGTCTTGAAGAACAGATTTTCAACAAGAGCCACGAGGCTTGTCCGGTCGTGGTTCATATAGTTTAGTGAATAGACCCCGAGGGGGTGTTTTTGGGTTCGTCACGTGATGTTTGTCGCTCTTGTTATGCCGGTACCGGGTAATTAGATTATTCGGTATTCGGTATAATATTGAAAAGTTATCATTTTTCGGGATCGTTTGCCGATAAGGAGATGGATCTCGAGTTATCGATGAAAACACGAATTTATGTGAAAGGAAGTATTTATTATAGCAACGGTAACTTTCCGTTGTCTATTTAAAAGTTAAAGTAAGAAAGTACAATAATGCGTTGTTTCGAGAATTTTACGAGGAACCAACCGTTCTCTGTTGAGTCTAAATTAATTCTGATTTTACTGAAGCAGTTAGCAACTGCGTTTGCTAAAATCCCTTAGTTGGCAGCTTTAGCTTTAGCCTATCGTAGATCGCCTCGCGAGTCGCCTCATGCTGCGTCGGCATCTACTTCGCACCCTGTCTTGTATGACAGCTATCTTTCAGAATTCCATCTCTAGCTGTGTCCGCTAAGGAATATTCCTGAGAATACGTGAAGAGGAATATTCCGCGACACAACACCCTTCAATCACTAGGTGAGGGAGGTGCGGGGTGATGTATCGGTGTACCGTTATTTCTATATTTAGCCGGGCTTTGTCTTCTCTGAGTTTGAACCGCGGTTGTAGCGAGGTTGAATTTTGTTGGTCTGTGTTAAATTTCCACCCGCAGGAGGTTCAAACTTTTCCTGAGAGTTTTGTACCGTTTGATTAATGTTTTTACTAATTATTGTCATGTGGGGTCTTACTTATTCTTTGTATGTTTTTCCTTGTCTAACTTATGGTTCGATTCGCGCTAGGGTTGCTTAATTATTGTGAATTTGGTATTTTACAATGTGTTTTCTAGATGTTTTTCCTAGATTTTTGTGTTGTTCTTACTTTTGAGTGTTTTATCCGGGTAGGGCTTGCCCTAGTCTTGATTTGTTCATTGTTTTTTTGTAAGATTTCGGTTCGTTTCATGTCTTTATTTCGTTATTAATACTTGATCCTTGAGTGGGGGTATGTGGTGAGGTTTTATGTGGACTCCCCTTGTCGTTCACTCTTGAAAATTTGTGGAATTTTAAGAGTTCCACTAATTCTTTTGTAATTTCGCCGTATCGTGGCGTTCTCTGCGCATCGCGTCAGTGTGGTATGGTTGGCTTAAAGGCTGAAGCTGCCTATGCCTTCTTAGCACGGTAAGGCGTTTGTTTGTTACGCGTTGTTCCGCCTGCTTCCTAGTGGGGCGGGGGGTACTACGCTGGGGTCCGGTCTGTAGTGTGTGGTTTTGCTGATTTGGCCTGCCCCTCGTCTTACTCGTGCGAGCTTCTTGCGAGTTGTGTTTGTTTTGATAGTAGTCTTATTTTATTTAGGAGGGGCCTGTGTCTGACGCCATGCTGTTTTAGGGTGGGTACTTGCAGTTGACCGTGTGTACCTACTTTTGTGCTATGTTGTCCTAGTCCCGCCGATGCTTGTCTCTTGGTGTAGGCTGGATGTGTGGGTGGTATTAAGGTTTTATTATAGTAGCGGATCGCCGTAATGGCGTTCCATTACAATATATAAATATTATGATATATAAATAAATAAACAATTAAATTAAAGAAATATATAAAACGCTCACTAATTTTGCCGCCGTCAGCAAACGAATAGTGCATTACAATATCCAATACCAAATTGTAGTCCTTTACACGAAAGGTTCATTACAATTTGTTGAATAAAAAGAAATTGTAATACTCTGCTCACGTCCCAGATCCTACCACGTGGAGGTCGCTGCATAAGGACCGACCCGTGGGGCCATTACTGTGTTTGTATAGTCAAGCAAATACAGACACAGGAAAGACCCCTCTCCATCCCTCCAACAATAAAACGTCTAATTTCTTCATTAAACTAAGAGCGACAAATAAAATATGATTTACAAAGAACAATATTTTCTTTTCAAATAAATAATAAATAATGTTTTCAAATTAAAAAATGAACAAATTTCTTTTTTTGTCTTAGGTTAATGGAATGCGTTATGAAAAGTTAATAAAAGCCAAGTTACAAATTTGGACAAAAATCAATTGCTATATGTTACGTCCCCGAATTTAATACAGTATTTTTAAAGAGGATCGCACGGTTTACAAAAGGGGTAGCCTCAGTTTAGCCGGGATTAACCAGCAGGGATGAGGCTGTTTCTTCTTTTTACACAAATTTGTTCTTCTTGAATTATTTCGTCTTGCAAATTATAATTAATGAGAATTTCATACTTACCGGCCCTTGTCGTCACGAGTGTACATCCGTAGTTGGCTGCGTGAGCGGAAGAGCGTAGCGGGTTGTTCAAAGGTCTAATCGATGGTGATCACAGGTAAGCCCTCCCAAAACTGGTCGAGGATAACCAGGTCCTCGAAGTCCAGAGTGTCGGTGTATTGGTTGGGCTGCCGTGGAACGATGGGGATCCAACGGAACATGGTATTTCCTTTGTCAATGGAACGCTCAAACGCACCCCGGTAGTGTAAGTTAGATATAATGCGCGGTAACGATCGCACGTTTGAAATTTTGATATTTTGAAAGCGGTTTTCTTGGATTTCCCTCTCGACACTGGAGATATCGTCCAGCGTTAAGGGTATGCCCAAAACGCGAGAACAATGGTCTATTTCCGCGAATTTATTGACAGAGTGATTTTGCGTATTAATTATATCCCTGAACATAGAGAAGAAACCGCGTATAGCTGTTCGTTGACCACTTCTACGTTTGCCCATGTGTTAGGTTGAAAAGTGAATAGTTGAGGCAGCGTTTTTGAACGCTGTCCCCTGGTCTAAGCTGGACGGCGAATCACTTAAAGGCCTATAGGGTTTTTTAGAACGCTGTCCGCTGGTGTAAGCTGGATGGCGAATTACTTAAAGGCCTATAGGGTTTTTTAGAACGCTGTCCGCTGGTGTAAGCTGAACGGCGAATTACTTAAAGGCCTATAACAGAAGGAGTAGCACGTGCCAGTGGAGGCGCAATGCTATGAGGCTTGGATGGAAGTGAACAAGCTAGTGATCGATCGTGAGAATTTTTTAAGATGAGCAACGTAGGAGTAAGTAAGTGAACTGTCTATAGTGGTGAGGTTGTGGAATAAATCTTACGCTGATATCGTCTCTTTTAAATAATTATTTGAACTCACTTTACACTTTCAATTGATTGACACTTCCGCAATATGATTTTCTGCTTAATGATTGATTTAATGATTTTATAATGTTTGATATAATGAATAATTTCTTAATTAATAAAGTCGCGTGCTCTTGATGAACTTCTTAATTGATTATGATTAACTGCCACGCGCTCTTGGCCACGCGTATATATATGTCATCGGATTCTGCACGCTAAGGTGGGGGTCGTGTCATTTTTGGCGTGTGTCCTCCCTTCTATGCGTCCAGCATCTTTGGACAAAGGAGACCGCCGTATGAGGTAATACTTACGGTGATCTAATTGTTCATGATAAAGCGGACAAACACTTCTCGGAATTCGTACATAGGTTTTGCGTCGTTGATTCTACTACACGTCAAAAATCTGATGATGATTACAGTTCATATTCTTATTTCAACTATGTTAACTTATTTTAATAATATTAGCTTATATTAAATTATATTAAATTCTTAAATATGTATATAGGTATATGCACTTAAAGAAGAGGCCACTGTAAGCGCCGTTATTTTGTGTGAATGGGTTTTATCGTATTAGAGTATGCTACGTAGCCAAAGGGTAGGTAGGTTGGTGCATCTAGTTGGCGTCTTTCTCAAGTGGTGCATCTCTGTAATGCGAAGCGGCGAAGTACATTTTCTGAACAGATCTATTATTTGCGGGTGGCACCAGGAATGCGAGGCACCGCATAAGCGAGTTTAATCGAGTACTGTTTAGACTAGGAGTCAAGTTACACTTATCGAAGTTTCGGGGAGTATGGTCGCATTGCTTCCACTCGTGAGGAATGCCTATTGCTGGCCATATCCTCCCTTTCACTTGTCCTTATGTGGTTTTTACTATGTCGTTTAAAAAGAGTACAAGTGTAAGTCACTCGACTTCCCGTAGAATATTTTACGTTTTGAATATTTTAAAGTAAAAAGTAAAATGGTTACTGTTAAATACAATTATGAATATATTACTAGTATTTCCGTAAAGTATTCTACGTTTTGAATATTTAAAATAAGAATATAAGATAAATGATTATTATTAAATATAATTACAAGTACATGTAATATGTCCTTATTGTTTCTGTATTTATTTCATAATGATCAATGAAGCGTTGTATAGTTATTATTAGTAAATCCGTAAAAATTATCGATTGGAATACAATAGGTTGCTCAATAGTTGGTAGCATATACGTATAAAATAATGACCTATCCTAACCGTTCTGTCTTGCATACCTATATATTTCATATTATACTAACAGCTGTTAGGAGAATCTTTATTTTGTGAGGAGGCACGGGACGTAACATCTTTCCCCTTTTAGACAGAGGCAGTGCCTCCATGGCTCTGCCGCTGAGAGGTGAATAACCGGTGCTGTAGTTGGGTGTCGACTCCATACAGGTGTGATGATCGTGGTGAAGGTCGAAGCTCAGGGTACACAGGTGGTGGAGGTACGCTTGGCTGGGATGAATCAGCCGGTGGTGGCTCGTTGGTGCTGTGGTATCCCTCGTCTTGCTCGTCCTTCCTGTCCTCAGGTGTGTTGTTGGCTCTGTGTGTGTGCCAGGGATAATAGTAAATTCGTCAGTGAATTCCATATAACTGCTAGCAGGTGTAGACTCCATCCATATAGTGAATGCAAACCGTAACCATGAATCAGCGTGTCGATGATAAGTTTTGCCAATCTTATAAGGATGAAAATTCCCAAAATTCCTGCGCTGGCGGTGCCGAAGCTGGTAAAGGCTTCCCATACCTTGTTAGCGGCGTTCTCGGCAATGTTGTTTAGTGTATCTTCGTCGATTAATCCATTGATTTTTATACTGCCTGGCGGAACGTGATAACCCATGGATCCTCTTGCTAAGTGGTTCAACATAGCAGGTCGCTCTGCTGGGAATATAATGCGGTCTCTGAGTTTGTTGATGTCGGTTTCCTGGTATATTCCACTGGCTGCGAGATTTCCTGGAGTCGCATATTTCCATATTGATTTGGTGAGTGGTTGTAATTTTTGTGGTGCAATAACTTCTATTGGATGAGGAGTAAAACGATACCATGTTCCTTCGATTATTCCACGTGGATCAAGGCCGCCTCCCATCGTGACTCCACGGGTGGTGGTCTCATTTCTTTTGAAACCAACGAGGTCTGCTGTGAAGCTTAGTTTTATTATGCCAGTTTCTTGTAGTGGTTTGCACGTTCATTAATCGAAGTCGTATAAGTATGCTTGATGTCCTCCGTGGACAACTGAGTTGTGCGAGCTCATCCCGCAATGGTACACTGTTCGGTCTATTTCTATTTTGCATTGGAGCACTTCGGTAGTTTTGAATTCTGATAGTTGTAGTAGTTGTATAGTGGTATCTTGTGCAATCGGTTCGGCCAGAGGAACCTCACATTCTCCCACCTGGTTGAGAGAGATGGTGGTGGTGTTGAGTGAGGATCCTCCGCAGTCGTACCCAACTAAAGCTGCGGTAGTCGGTACAAGAAATATAATTAGTAGAGCTGCTGCGATGATCGTTGTAATAGTTCCAATAATTATTTTATTGGTCTTGCATGAACGTGGCTGGTTTACCGAGATATTTTTGATAAAGTCCAGCACGTCATTGATTTCTTCTTCTTCTACAGTTGGAATTGGTGTTGGTGGTGGAGCCGGAGGAGAGTCGTTTTTATTGATGATGAAGTCCTTGAATTTCAGGTTGAACTTGTTGAGGTCCCATGGAAGCGTGTAAACCTTACTTTCGAAAATAACTGATTCCATATCAGTTCTCGGGATGTTTTTCATTCTTCCGTACTGTCCGTTTTTGGTTTTGAAGATTGCTCGTGTCTGGTCATAGTATAACACATCGCCGAAGGATAGGCAGTCCGTGCGCCGGTTGTGGTATCGTATCACGAAATTTTCGAAGGTGATCCACCCGCTCGGCAACTGGCGTTTCCGTGATGGTGGCATTCTTCTCAAGTATTGTTTTCTGCAACAAAGAGACGCCTTGTTACAGTTTTGTTACTCGGAGTTTATTGGTGTGAACTATTTTATCACGACCGCGATAATTTATTTTGACGTTTCCGTGTTCTAATATTGCGGTTACTTCGCATGGATCGGTGTAGTGGTCAGCAAATTTGCCTGACCGAGGTTTTTTAAGCATAACAACCCGGTCACCAACCCCGAAGTCTTGAGGGTTAATTCTTTTGTCGTAGTAGTGTTTAGATCTTCTTTTTGCTGCGTTTAAATTTTCGACGGCGAGATCTTGTAATCCGTTTACACGGTCGAAGAGCTCTCTCAAATATTCAGAGTAGGTGGGGTCATTGTACTCCTCCAGCGGGGGGTCGCTAGACGGTTGTCTGGCGAGTCTTCCAAATACAAGTTCGTGCGGCGTAAACTTGGTTCCCTCGTGTTCACTGGTATTATACGAGTATATGGCCATATCCAGGAGCTCGTCCCACTCCTTGTTTTGGACCTTTCGATGGATTCATTACTTTGGGGATGAAAGGCTGTCGTCCGGTATAATTTTATACCGAACTTTTTTGCGACGCTTTTCATCAGGCTACTACAAAAATGTGTACCCTGGTCGGTCAATATTGCCTGCGGGGCACCAAAACGGGAAATAAAACCTTTGCAAAGTGCATTAGCGATGTCGATAGAGGTCGTTCTATCCAATGGAACACCCACTCAATATTTCGTTAATAGGTCTTAAATAGTTAATATATATATATATTGCCAGCCTTTGTTGGTGCCAATG
This sequence comes from Cylloceria caligata, assembly GCA_963942595.1. Lineage (NCBI taxonomy): Eukaryota > Metazoa > Arthropoda > Insecta > Hymenoptera > Ichneumonidae > Cylloceria > Cylloceria caligata. Next base: position 31,064,088 of record OZ012705.1, on the reverse strand, counting down.
ACCCGACCCCGTCCATAGCAATTTTATCGAATGCACTGCCTGGTATATCGGTCAAGACCATAGGTTGTTTGGTTTTGATTCTGACTAGTTTCTTCAATTGACAGCCCCTGCAGTGGTGAATGAAGTCCTTTATATCTGTCTTCATACCCCTCGTAGCGTACCGTTGCTGCACCCTCTTGAGAGTCTTAGTGACCCCCTTGTGTCCTCCCACAAGCGAGTTATGTGCCTCTTCTATGATGGTACGGCGAGAGATGACGTCGGGTATTTTTATCAACATTTTACAGATGGTTACCCGTATGGGCATAGTTATCAAGTGATTCTCTATTTCCTTAGCAATTATTGTCCATTCTATATTATCTATTATCTCTGTTTTTGCTATGCTTACCGAGTTTATCGAGAGCTCTGTAGCTACGTCTTTTAATGACTCAAGTGCTTCTTTAATGTCTTCTAAGTGAGCTATTGCCGGTAGATCATTTTTAATTGGCAAACAAATTAATATTTTTGATTTAACGTGAACTACTCGAGCTCTTGACAAGCTCGTCCTTAAGGACAAGTCCTTAAGAGTAGGAAGTAATTTTGCTTCATTAAAATCTATAGCTCCTGCGTCTACAGGCTGTCCTTTAGTGGTTATAAATACTACGCAATTATCGGAACGCATGATTAATCTATCCCGCGTTTCCTTAAACATAAAACAATGTACCGCTATTTCCTTAGGTTTTCTATAAGGAATTTGTATTTTATCAAATATGTCTGTTTCTGAGTTTGACTCATCGTCGGTGTCGGAACATTCCTCGATTACCTCGGGTGCCGCGGGTTCGGCTTCGTCGTTTTCCTGTGTTTTATCGATAGATTCGGGTTCTACAATTTCGACAACGTGGTCTTCCGAATCCAAATCGATCGTAACAATATCTTGTTTTGATTTTTTAGTTTCACTCCTGGTGAGTCTCGGTTTGAAAGGTATTGTATCTGTGTCTTTTTCGGGGTGTTTTTAGTATCGACTCCTGGTGTGTCTTGGTTCGAAAGTTATTGTATCTGCGTCGTTTTCGGAGTCGTTCAGACTGAGTGAAGAGTCGTTTCTGTTTTGTACGGCGGTGACTACGAGCACTTATTGAGGTGGATTTCTGGATAAAGCATCAGCATTGCTGTTAGCTTTACCGGGTTTGTACATGATTTTGTTTTTATAATTTTCGAGTTTCAAGCGCCAGTGTACTAATCTATTGACTGGGTCTTTTACGTTATGAAGCCAGACCAAGGGTCTGTGATCGGTTAACAAAAGAAATTCCCTACCGTAAATGTAATGACGAAATTAGGCCACGCTGTATACTATTGCCAATCATTCTTTTCCGATGGTACTATAGTTTAATTCAGCACTGTTTAGTGTACGTGAAGCGTAAGATATTGGTCTGTCGTTGCCAATCTTTCCCTGGCTAATTACGCCTGCGATTGATTTATTAGAAGCGTCTGTTGTAACAAGAAAAATTTGTGTAAAATCAGGATATTGTAATACTGGTTCCTTACATAATGCTAATTTTTATTTTTCAAATGAGTCTGTTTGTTCGTCCATTTGAATGTGGCTCCCTTTTTTAATAATGTTGTAAGGGGTTTTGCTATTCCTGAAAAATTTTCTATAAATCGTCTGTAATAATCTGCAAGCCCGAGAAACTGTTTTTTTTTTTAGGGTTAGTTGGTTGAGGAAATAAGTGTACGGCTTCTAATTTTTTGGGGTCTGGCCGGACACCGTCTTCACTAATTATATGGCCAAGATATGCGACTTCTTTTCGTAGAAATTCGTACTTGTCCGGCTGTAATTTTAAATTGGCTTTTCTTAGTCTTTCTGCTAAGCGTTTAAATTTTATTTGATGTTTCGGTAATGAAGTGGCATATATTATCAGGGGTACAAATTGAAAATGCGGGTTTGATAACAGATGGCGTTACTAACGCTATACGCATCAGGCAGTACTGTGACTATGTTCATGTCAAAGCTACGTCTTATAGCTTTAATTTTCAGTATGTGTCAATTTGTCGCAGTGTCAAATTCATAGTTTTTTTGAGCTCTCAATATGTCGAGTTTCGTGCCAACAAAACAGCATTTGCGGGAAGTTTTAATTTACTTCTTTAATTTGAAGAAAAGTGCTGCTGAAGCACATCGATTGGTCTCCGAGGCTTATCCGAGTCATGTTCCATCGGTTTCAACGTGCGAGAGATGGTTTGTGCGGTTTAGAAGTGGTGATTTTGACGTTGAGGACAAAGAGCGGCCGGGCCAAGTGAAAAAGTTTGAGAATGCTGAATTGGAGGCAATACTCAATGAAGACTCGTGTCAAACTCAACAAGAGCTCGCAGATTCATTGGGAGTGACACAACAAGCCATTTCCCATCGTATAAAAGCCCTCGGAATGATCCAAAAGCAAGGACATTGGGTGCCGTATGAGCTGAAGCCGAGAGACGTCGAGCGCCGTTTTTTTGCATGCGAACTGCTGCTCGAACGGCAAAAACGGAAGGGTTTTTTGCATCGCATTGTCACTGGTGATGAAAAGTGGATCCATTACGATAACCCGAAGCGCAAAAAATCATATGGTTACCCCGGCCATGCATCATCATCGACGGCCAAACCAAATATTCACGGCGCCAAGCTCATGCTCTGTATTTGGTGGGACCAGCTGGGTGTGGTGTATTATGAGCTATTGAAATCGAACGAAACCATCACAGGAGCACTATACCGAACTCAATTGATGCGTTTGAGCCGCGCACTCAAAGAAAAACGGCCACAATACGAGCAAAGACACGACAAAGTAATTTTGCAACATGACAACGCTCGGCCACATGTTGCAGCGCCGGTCAAAACATACCTACAAACGCTGAAATGGGAAGTCTTACCCCACCCGCCGTATAGCCCAGATATTGCTCCTTCCGATCACCACCTTTTCCGATCGATGACACATGGCCTAGCTGACCAGCGCTTCCATTCTTACGAAGAAGCCCAAAAATGGGTCGATGACTGGATAGCAGCCAAGCCGGCCGAATTTTTTCGCGACGGTATCCGTAAATTGCCAGAAAGATGGAAAAAAGTTGTGGCTAGCGATGGACAATACTTTGAATAATTCATTTGTTACCATTTTTTCAGAATAAACGTTCAAAAATAGAAAAAAATCCCGCATTTTCAATTTGTACTCCTGATACGATATCATCTAAATAAACAAAAAGTTCGGTACCCTGCAGACCGCATAATACTCTGTCCATTAAACGTTGAAAAGTGGCGGGCGCAACTCTTAGTCCGAATGGCATACGATTAAATTGGTAGTGTCCGTACGGTGTTGAGAATGCAGTTTTCGGAGCATCCTCTGTTGCTATTCGAATCTGATGAAAACCACTTGCTAAATCGAAGATAAAAAATATTTTGCACTGCCTAATTGGTCAAGAATCTCAGTAATGTTGGGTAGGGGATAAGCATCTTCTACTGTTTCTTCATTTAACGACCGGTAGTCGATTACCATTCTCCATTTTGGGTTTACCTGCGAATCGGTTTTTTGGCACGATCCACAATGGAGAACTGTAAGGTGAATCAGATGGAGTAATTATCTTTCCTTCAATTAATTCGCCGATTTGTTTCGTAATTTCTTCCTTATGTATTGGGGGGAACCTGTATTGTCTTGTAAATACGGGTTGTTCATCTGTAAGCACGATTTTGTGTTCAATGACACCTGTTGAATCTAACCACTCGCCTGGTACATGGAAGAGGTCGACGGCCTCTGCTATAGAGTGGTCGACACTATTTCTCTCCTCCTTGTCCAGATGGTGGAGCCTTAGTAAAGCTTTAATTTTTTCATCTCTGTCTATTGCGCTGGCCCTGGCGGCAACGGTCTTCATTTCACCCGTCTGCTCGCTCTCGAGCTCAACACTGTTTGTATTAAATAGGCCCGCCACGCACACGTTGGCTGCGTCGGTCGGATTTAAATGCTCTCTCGGCACTTCCTGATATTCGAGCAGGCGTACTTTCGGCATAACAACCGTTCGGTCGCCCCCCGTAGTATTGAACACCTTGACATAGCACGAGTTATTGATATTATTCACTACGGCTTCTCCCGCATAAATGCCATAGCCTAAGTCTAAGCGCGGAAGATAACCTGTAATGACATCCGTTTCCTCGAGTTGTAACTTGCACACTGTGCTGTCGCGAGCTGCTAGTACGACAGTGTTTCTCATATTTTTAAAGGGCAATTCCTTTCCTTGCCATTTAATTTTTTCATTTTTATAATCAATGGAAGCTTTGTTCTTCACGTGAAATTCGGAGCCTAGTATGGCGTCTTGAGAAATTACAAAATTGTCATCGACAACGTGAAACTCGGAAGGAGTTCCTTCTATCTCTATGTTGGTTGAACCTAGCGTTAACACCGGATCGTCTGAAATTCCTTGCAATTTCAAAATATCTTGTGAATTTATTTCAACGGAATCTTTTAGCGAATGTTTTTTTATTAAGTTGGGGTCGGCCCCGGAATCTATCAGAAATTCGGAATTTTATTTTAGCTGAGGTGAATTTATCTCTACCACCGGGACATATGACCGAGTTTTTAGCCTTATTTTCGCTATTCTTACTCGTTGATTGGTCGTACTGTTTGGAGTGGGCGCATATGAGAACCCTCGGCCCGGCTTGCGCCTGTTGCCGACCGTGGTGACCCGTTTCCCGAGTTCCTCTCGTCGCGTTGTTTTGTGTAGCAGGTTGAAACGTCATGCCCTGGCTTCCCGCAGTATGAGCATGCGGTTCTGGTTTCACCACGTGGTGTGCCGGAGTACCCGGCCTTTGATGTAATACTACTACTATTCATGCTATTGTTATCGTTACGCGAAGGTCGTTTGTCTGGGTTACGAAACCAGCACTGTTCGATCTCGTGACCCGGTTTCTTACAGTATGGGCAAGATTTTGTTTCCGGAGTTTTTACGTCTGGTCTGAATGATACCTGGGGTTTATTATTATTTTCCTGTCGCGGTTCTCTGAATCTGAATTTATCCCTCTCGAATTCTTTTTCTACTTTTATTGCGGCCGTGAATGCCTCTGATAACTTAGAATAACCCTCTAGTTTTAAATTAATACGGAAAGTTGGGGGTAGACCCGCAACAAAACATTCTAACGTTTCATTTTCCAATTCTTTGACTGTGTTGGGCCTGAAGGGTCCCTTATGACTTGTCTCTTCATCTAGGATCGCGGTGTGAAGATCCTTTACTTTACTAATGTAATCTATTATATGTTCGTATTTGCCTTTTAATATACTCCGAGTTCTCTACGGTATTGGTTAACGGTTTTTACCGCGCCGAAAACTTCCTTTAACGCATCTGTAAATTCCTTTATTGTGTTAAATGTATGATCCTCGACCGCGGTGTACGCCCTGCCTTTAAATTTATTTCTTATCAGACAAGCTAACGTAGACTCGTGGTTCGCGGGAAACATATCTTTTATTCTGTTACAAGATCGTATGAATTTTAATAAGGGTATATTGTCCCCGTTGAATGTAGGCACGCTTTCTAACGCGTCTTTATATGATAATTGTGGCCATGTGGGAGTGATTTGAGTTGAGTTGGATGAGTTTATTGTAGAGGCGTCCAGGGTATCCCGCCTACTGGGACCCTGCTGACTAGACTGCACGTCTGCGCGGATTCTAACAACTTCGGTTTGAAGGACGCTAAAACTTTCTATCATCTGAGCTAACGTGTGTTCGAACCGGGAGCCTTCGGCTCTCTCTTCGCGACTCTGTTAGATAAATTTCTCTGTTGCTTTTTCTCTTTCGTAAATTTCAGTAAGTCTATTTTGGGCTTCTAGATCGCAAATTTGCGAGGCTTCCTCCTGCTCCATGAGTTGTTGTTGCTTTCTGACTAGTGATCCTGAAGGATCTTTACCTCTTCCTCATTAAGGGGGGTCTTTTTATTGCGAGTTTCCATTTTAATGTAACGAAATTTTCCAAGAAGATATTTGTATATATTGAAAGAAAAGCGATCCCACTACTGTCACCAGAAAATTTCTATAACCTGTTACGTCCCCGAATTTAATAAAGTATTTTTAAAAAGGATCGCACGGTTTACAAATGGGGTAGCCTCAGTTTAGCCGGGATTAACCAGCAGGGATGAGACTGTATCTTATTTTTACACAAATTTGTTCTTCTTGAATTATTTCGTCTTGCAAATTACAATTAATGAGAATTTCGTAGTTACCGGCCCTTGTCGTCACGGGTGTACATCCGTAGTTGGCTGCGTGAGCGGAAGAGCGTAGCGGGTTGTTCAAAGGTCTAATCCAGGGGTCTCCAAACTTTCCAGCCTTAGGGCCATACTGATTACTCCAGTAAGTTCCGAGAGCCAAAACCATATTATCATTGTTGCCGGTGGTAAAAAGTGAAATAGTCCACTGATGAAAAAAAAAGTCCGAAAAAGTACGCAACGTTTAAAAAAGGCTGCAAATCGGACTAAAGTCCGCAAAACGGCAACACTGCATATTATTAATTTTCCTGTCATTATCTGTAATTTCTAGATTAGTCGTAGAGTACGAGCCATGAGGAGTAACGTGACACGACATCTGGTGGACACAAGCGGAAATAGGTAGTACCTTCTATCGCTAACAGATGGCGCTAATAGCACGTACAGAATAATCTCGTTGGTTCGAGAAAGTTCTGGTGTCTTCCACTCACTTCTAGATGGCAGTAATTGGAATATATAAGAAGGCTAGTGGCGCAACCACAAGTCAGTTCCTATGACACTGTTGTGAAATAAAATAGTGCGTACCTCCTTAAAACGTGTTTGTGCGTGTTTAAGTTTAAGACATCTTTGTAACAGTATTTTGATTTGAATTGTTGCTTTTGTGTGTGATTTAGTAGTATGGAAAAGAAGCGAAAAATTGATAGTGAATGCAGAAAATTCAAAGATCAGTGGAACATTCAGTATTTCGTAATTGAGTCCAGTAACAAGGCGCTATGTTTGATTTGCAATGAAAGCATAGCCGTTCTCAAGGAATATAACATTAAACGTCATTATGAAACAAAACATTTTCAAAATTATTCAAAATATACAGGAAGTTTGCGGACAGAAAAATTCGAAGCTATGAAGCGCCGATTGAAATCGCAGCAATCTTCATTTACAAAACTCAAAACTGAACAAGAGGCTGCAACTCGTGCCAGCTTTCGTGTGGCTCTTGAAATTGCAAAACGTGGAAAACCATTCACCGATGGAGAAATGATCAAAGAATGCATAATTGCAGTAGCCGAAGAAATGTGCCCTGAAAAGGTAAATTTATTAAAAACTGCCAGTATGTCAGCAAACACTGTGGCTCGAAGGGTAGAAAACATCGCTGAAAATATATCCTCTCAACTGTTCGACAAAAATGGACATGTTGAGTGGTTTTCTTTGGCCTTGGATGAGTCAACGGATGTGTCAGATACTGCTCAGGTGTTGAATTATATTCGAGGAGTAGATAAAAGCTATGAAGTGCATGAAGAACTTCTTGATATGTATAGTATTCATGGCACAACTACTGGTACAGATATTTTTAAAGGAGTTGAAATGGCCATTAATCAAAAGAACCTTCGATGAAAAAACTTGAAATGTATTACAACTGATGGAGGCAAAAACATGAGTGGGAAAGATAAAGGAGTGGTCGCTCTTGTGTCAAAGGCTGTAGAAAATGACGGTGGTTCAAAACCATTAGTCTTACATTGTATCATTCATCAACAGTCTTTGTGCGGAAAATGTTTGGATATGTCTGAAGTTCTGAAACCAGTCATATCAACTGTTAATTTTATCAGATCTTTTGGGCTGAATCACCGACAATTCCGACAATTTATTGAAGAGATTGGAGAAAATGACTTACCTTATCATACTGCCGTACGTTGGCTTAGTTGTGGGAAAGTCCTTCAGCGCTTTTTTGAACTTCGAGCAGTGATCGAAATTTTTTTGAATGAAAAGCATCGCCCTCTTACTGAATTACAAAACAACGCATAGCTGTGGAAGTTAGCATTCTATGTTGATTTGACAAAACATGTGAACGAACTGAATTTGAGATTGCAAGGAGAAAACCAGCATCTTCCTGATTTATACACTAATATCAAATCATTCCGGAAGAAATTGATACTGTTTCAATCACAACTACGAAGTAAATGTTTTTCACATTTTAAAACATGTGAAATATTCAGCCACACCACTGAGACTGAGTTTCCTATCGATTTTGCAATCGAAACTTTGAGTGCTTTGAAAATAAATTTTGATACTCGTTTCTCGGACTTTGATGCCATTGCGAATCAAATTAAGATTTTTCAGAATCCTTTTGATACTGACATTGAAACCCTAGCCCCGGAACTTCAAATGGAAATGATTGATCTACAGTGCAGTGATATAATTAAGAACAAATATCGAAACTCATCTTTGTTGGAATTTTATAAGAGTCTTCCACTGACACAATTTGATAATTTGCATAAATTTGCTCGTGGGCTGTTTTCTGTTTTTGGTACTACTTATTTGTGTGAGAAGACCTTCTCCTAAATGAAGTACACAAAAAATGTTTACAGATCTAAATTAACTGATGAGCATCTCAAATCTCTTTTAATAATTGGTACAAGTAAAATTAGTCCACAACTACAAACTATTGTCAGTGGAAAATCTCAATTACATAAATCTCATTAGTATCTCATATGTCATTATGCTTGTTATAAGTTATGTTTTTATTTAAAATGTATAAAATGTTAGTTGGATTCATTTCAATAATTTGTTAGTTATTATATACTGAAGTTAAATTTTATGCATATTATACATATCTTTACTCATTACAATTCTGTGTTTCTTTATCTAACTTATCACAAAAACAATAACAATAAGCCTACAACAATGTTATGAGTAGTTAGCCCATGACCATATCAATGTAGATGTCATATTAATAATTATTCAACATAAAATTAGAATACTTCAGTAAACTAAATTTAATTTGCTATAAAAAATATGTTCTCTAAAAGGAGTTTTCAAGTATGCTAGCTCTCCGCGGGCCGGACAAAATCTGTCCGCGGGCCGAATGTGGCCCTCGGGCCGTAGTTTGGAGACCCCTGGTCTAATCGATGGTGATCACAGGTAAGCCGTCCCAAAACTGGTCGAGGATAACCAGGTCCTCGAAGTCTAGAGTGTCGGTGTATTGGTTGGGCTGCCGTGGAACGATGGGGATCCAACGGAACACGGTATTTCCTTCGTCAATGGAACGCTCAAACGTACCCCGGTAGTGTAAGTCAGATATAATGCGCGGTAACGATCGCACGTTTAAAATTTTGATATTTTGAGAGAGGTTTTCTTGGATTTCCCTCTCGACACTGGAGATATCGTCCAGCGTTAAGGGTATGCCCAAAACGCGAGAACAATGGTCTATTTCCGCGAATTTATCGACAGAGTGATTTTGCGTATTAATTATATCCCTGAACATAGAGAAGAAACGGCGTACAGCTGTTCGTCGACCACTTCTACATTTGCCCATGTGTTAAGTTGAAAAGTGGATAGTTGAGGTAGGGTTTTTGAACGCTGTCCGCTGGTGTAAGCTGGACGGCGAATTACTTAAAGGCCTATAGGGTTTTTTAGAATGCTGTCCGCTGGTGTAAACTGAACGGCGAATTACTTAAAGGCCTATAACAGAAGGAGTAGCACGTGCCAGTGGAGGCGCAATGCTATGAGGCATGGATGGAAGTGAACAAGCTAGTGATCGATCGAGAGGATTATTTAATATGAGCAACGTAGGAGTAAGTAAGTGAACTGTCTATAGTAGTGAGGTTGTGGAATAAATCTTACGCTGATATCGTCTCTTTTAAATAATTATTTGAACTCACTTTACACTTTCAATTGATTGACACTTCCACAATATGATTTTCTGCTTAATGATTTTATAATGAGTTGATATAACGAATAATTTCTTAATCAATAATGTCGCGTGCTCTTGATGAACTTCTTAATTGATAATAATTAACTGCCGCGCGCTCTTGGCCACGCGTATATATATGTCATCGGATTCTGAACGCTAAGGTGGGGGTCATGTCATTTTTGGCGTGTGTTCTCCCTCCTATGCGTCCAGCATCTTTGGACAAAGGAGACCGCCGTATGAGGTAATGCTTACGGTGATCTAATTGTTTATGATAAAGCGGACAAACACTTCTCGGAATTCGTACATAGGTTTTGCGTCGTTGATTTTACTACACGACAAAAATCTGATGATGATTACAGTTCATATTCTTATTTCAACTATGTTAACTTATTTTAATAATGTTACCTTATATTAAATTATATTAAATTCTTACATATGTATATAGGTATATGCACTTGAAGGAGAGGCCACTGTAAGCGCCGTTATTTAGTGTGAATGGGTTTTATCGTATTAGAGTATGCTACGTAGCTAAAGGGTAGGTAGGTTGGTCCATCTAGTTGGCGTCTTTCTCAAGTGGTGCATCTCTGTAATGCGAAGCGGCGAAGTACATTTTCTGAACAGATCTATTATTTGCGGGTGGCACCAGGAATGTGAGGCACCGCATAAGCGAGTTTAATCGAGTACTGTTTAGACTAGCAGTCAAGTTACACTTATCGAAGCTTCGAGGAGTATGGTCGCACTGCTTCCACTTGTGAGGAATGCCTATTGCTGGCCATATCCTCCCTTTCACTTGTCCTTATGTGGTTTTTACTATGTCGTTTAAAAAGAGTACGAGTGTAAGTCACTCGACTTCCCGTAGAATATTTTACGTTTTGAATATTTTAAAGTAAAAAGTAAAATGGTTACTGTTAAATACAATTATGAATATATTACTAGTATTTCCGTAAAGTATTCTACGTTTTGAATATTAAAAATAAGAATATAAGATAAATAATTATTATTAAATATAATTACAAGTACATGTAATATGTCCTTATTGTTTTTGTACTCATTTCATAATGATCAATGAAGCGTTGTATAGTTATTATTAATAAATCCGTAAAAATTATCGATTGGAATTCAATAGGTTGCTCAATGGTAGGTAGCATATACGTATAAAGTAATGACCTATCTTAACCATTCTGTCTTGCATATCTATATATTTCATATGATACTACCAGCTGTAGCTATTAAGAGAATCTTTATTTTGTGAGGAGACACGGGACCTAACACTATATATAATCAACGGAATTATATTATATATTTCTAAATTAATAAATAATAAATAAATATATTTCTCTTTTTTTTTGTGCCGTTACTATACTGGAAGCTCGTTCCCCGCAAAGCAGACTATAAAATGACAGGCTATGCTGTCATAAAGCAGTTATGTGTTGATTTGCGAAAATGCACATGATCAATGATTTTAACGTTAGCACGGATACGTGATATTAATAGTGCAACATCAAATGCCAGAGAAGCTGGATAATGGGGGGGGGGGGGGGGCTTGCGTTTCTGCAATGAACTTTGAAGCTCGGCCGGCGGGAGATCTGGCCCCTGGCAGGTTTAACCTTGCCGGACAGGTCCAGGGGGAGCAGGCAGACTAAGAACACACAACATCAAAAGCTACGGTGGAAGGCATCGTGCCTACGGCTGCATGGCCGCCATGATGTAAACTAAAGCGGTCGCGAACGATCCCTGCAGGGCACCGGGTGGAACCCTGCAGTATTTACACCGTACCTGGACAAGGCGGCTCTGCCTAGGCGGACCTACATTCCGACCTACTCGTGGGATTAATATGGAGAAACTTTTAAAAGAAATAAAACCTAAACAGAAGAAGGAGTTGGTAAAAACATCGACCGAGGAGGAGCTTAGGACAATCGGAGAACTCGCGACGGACTATATCGGGGGAGAGTCGAACGATGATAGCTTGACGAACGTGACCGAAAATGTCAACCTAAGAAAGAGAAGTAGACTTCAGTCATGTTCGTCAACAGGCACCGAAGATCGATCCTTACATCAGAAGACAAAGAAATTAAGATTCAGAAAGAGAGAAACGACACCGCCACCCGTGGAAGAGGGTAAAACGGTTCCACCTGTCATCGGAAATATAAGGAGGCATCGAGAAGAACCTGAAACCTCCTCATTCGACGATGACAATAAGAACGAACCCGATTTGACAGAGTTAATACAACTCATTCATGAGACCGCGACAAAAATGGCCAAGACAGCGGCCATACAAAAGAACGTGAACATGACAGTGAAAACGGGTACTAAAACGATTATCAAAACTGCGGACATGGCGCTACATAAGTACACAAAAACGGCTCCGAGAGAACGTCTTACAGTCTGGCAGACAGTGACAAGGAAAAAACCGGACAAGACAAAAAAACGGACGAGCGAAAAACCCAAGGCTGACCGGTACAAGCCGACTCCCCGGCAACGGAGGACAGCCGTCCTGGTTAAGCCGGGAACAGGCATGACGTACTCGGACATAGTACGAAAAATACGGACGATGGTTGATCCGAAGAGGAACCACGTGCAGGTGACGACTCTGAGGAAGACCAAAAACGGCCTGTGTCTATTAAAACTACAGGCAGACGCAAACGAACCGGACGGACGTGACGAATTCCGACGCCAATTACCGGACGCGGTCGGCGAAGCGGGCAGTGTCCGGACCATGAGCTCTAAAATTCAATTGTAGATCATGGACCTGGACTGTGTCGTGACTGCAGCCGACGTGACAAACGCGTTCAAACGGGAAACAGGAAGAGACGCGGACTTCCGGGTCCACATCTTCGGTCCGAACCGCGCCGAGCAATACATGGCCGTCTGTGACCTTGAGTCGCGTGAGGGCGGCGCGCTGCTCCGGCGGGGACGGATCGGGATTGGGTGGACGCATTGCCGCGTCCGACAACGACTGACAGTAACGAACTGCTACAGATGCCTTGGCTATGGTCACGTAAAGGCAAACTGTACAAACATGGACAGGACAAATTGCTGCCAAAAGTGCGGCACACATGGACATTACGCGACGGACTGCAAAAACGAACCGGTCTGCCCTCTGTGCACCGAGGCCGGTCATAAGGACGTAGCGCACCTCGCCGGATCCGGAGGGTGCGCGATGTTCCGGGCCGCGCTGGAGGAGTGCAGGAAACAGGCCGGACAACGGACAGAATAATACAGGGAAACCTGAACCGAAGTAGGACAGCAGACATGCTACTACCACAGATAGCTGATGAACACGACGCGGACATCCTGCTCCTGTGTGAACCGTACAGGAGAAGGACGACTCAGACGTACATCACGAATGAGACAGAGACAACAACTATCTGGGTGAGGAGTGCTGCCCGACCTCGGATGACTAACCGCGGTGTCGAGGACGATTACGTCTGGGCTAAAGTCGGTGCTGTCACTTACGTCAGCGTCTACCTGACGCCCATCTGCGCCGCGGCGGATTTCGAGAGGAAAGTGGCGCTCCTTGAGGACGGAATCAGGGATCTCCCTGGAGACGTTATTATCAGGGGCGACTTCAACGCGCGGGCGATCGAGTGGGGAATGACAACAACGAACAAACGTGGACGGTTACTGCTGGAGATAGCTGCAAGGCTGGACCTGGTAGTAGCCAATACAGGAAACATACCGACGTACAGACAACCAGGGTTTGGAGACTCCATCCCCGACGTCACAATGACATCGGACGGAATATCGCCACGGATAGGACAATGGCAAGTGTTCGACAGCTATACGGCCAGCGACCACCAGTACGTTGTCTTCGAAGTGGCAGGACAAACGGCGACGAGACGGACGAGGACCCAGCACCCCCCGCGGTGGAACCTCAACAAACTCGACGTACAAAAATTTTCGGAGGAGCTGGTGGTAGCACCAGCACCGATAACAAAAGTCCCCCCTGAGCTGACTGGCCGGCAAAGGACGGAAAAACTGGTGGACAAAACGGCCAAACTGACGGACCGGCTGTGCAACAGCACAATGCCGAAACGACGACATCGACAGAACAGGCAACCACAATACTGGTGGACGGACGAAATAGCCGAGCTGCGCAGGGTCTGCTTGGCAAGCCGACGACTAGTAACGAGGGCTGGGGGAAGACCCGAAAGGGAAAACCTCCAAGCCACATATAAGACAGCACGGAAATCACTGACGAGCGCGATACGAGACAGCAAATCGCGTTGCTGGAAGAGGCTCTGCGAGGAGGTGGATCAGGATCCCTGGGGTACTGGTTACAAAATCGTGACCGGTAAACTAGGGGCCCGGGTACCACCAGAACTCAAAGACACCGAATCCGCACGACGGATCGTCGACGGCTTATTTCCTACACACCTGATACGGACGGACGTTACAGACGACACGGACACACCGGCAGCCCCCATCTTCACGGCGGAAGAGCTCACTAGGGCATCCAACGCAATGAAGACTGGTAAGGCACTGGGATCGGACGGAGTACCGGCAGAGATTATCCGGCTGATGGTCAACCTGAGGCCGGAGATATTTCTCGACCTGTACAACACGTGCTTGACGACGGGGACGTTCAGCGGCCGATGGAAGGCAACGAGACTAGTTCTTATCCCCAAAGGTAAGGGCGACCCCAATACACCGTCAGCCTACCGGTCGTTGAGTTTACTTGACACGACGGGTAAACTCTACGAACAATTACTGAGACCGAGACTGACGGACGTGATACAGACCAACGGAGGTCTTTCAGACCTGCAGTTCGGCTTCAGGAGGGGTCGATCCATGATTGGAGCGATCCAAAAAGTGGTCGACTCCTTCCTGGACTTAGACAAACATTGCCACGCAGCACGACCAATCGTTCTGCTGGCGACCTTAGACGTCAGGAACGCCTTCAACTCGGCTAGGTGGGTCGATATCCTGGAGGCGCTTGAAAGCAACTTCGGGGTTCCGGCTTACTTGGCTCGGGTGGTAGAGGACTACCTGAAAAACAGACAGATTACGTACGAGACAACTGAAGGACCGGTGACGAGGCAAATCACCGCCGGGGTCGCACAGGGGTCCATACTGGGGCCAGATTTTTGGAACGGACTGTATGACAGCTTGCTCAGGCTGGAAATGTCGCTCGGCGTACTTCTCGTCGCTTACGCTGACGACGTGGCGGCGGTGATCACCGAGCGGTCTCCGGATCTGGCACAGCTAAAACTGAACCAGACGATGCGACGAGTGGGAAGATGGATGACGGACCACGGACTACAACTCGCGACAGAAAAGACAGAACTGACGTTCCTTAGTAGAAGACGTATACAGACGAGACTCCCCATGTGGGTCGGGACGGACGAAATCGTGGCCGGGGGGGGAAGTCAAGTATCTGAGGGTAACTCTAGATACGAAGATGACCTTCTGGCCTCATATACAAAAAACAGCCCAGAAGGCGGCCGAGAGGATAGCATCCTTAAGCTGCCTGATGGCAAACACGACTGGACCGAGACCGGGGAAAAGACGACTTCTAATGGCGACGGCCCACTCGATCCTCCTTTACGGCGCAGAGATCTGGGCAGATGCCCTGAAGACAAAGAAGTACTGCCACGCGATGACGACAGTACAAAGACGGGGTGCGCTGAGGATCGCCTGCTCCTATCGAACTGTCTCTGGACAAGCAGTTTTAGTGGTGGCCGGCGTAATCCCCGTGAACCTCCTAGCTTTCAAGCCAAAGAGGATCTACGGGAAAAGCGCGGACATAAGACGAGAGGATGCGGCAGTTGCGGAGCGTAACAGGACGATACAGACTTGGCAATACCGATGGACAGAAGAACGTACAAGCAACTGGACGAGACGACTGGTAAAGAACCTAAGACCGTGGATCGGAAGGAAGTTTGGGGACGTGAACTTTTACGTTATCCAGCTCCTGACCGGACACGGCTACTTCCGAAGGTACCTTTACAACATGAACAGAGTACGGACGCCAGACTGTAAGTACTGCGGACACGAACGAGACGATGTGGAGCACACATTTTTTGTGTGTGACCGCTGGACAGGACCCCGATTGGAACTCGAGACGATTGTTGGTAGCATCACTCCGGACAACATTGTCCGGGTGATGCTCCACTCAACAGAATGGTGGCAACTAGTTGCCACCTATACAGAAACGATACTGCAACGAAAAAACGTAGACGGCTGCCTCGCCTAACCGAGCAGACGGACTGACGTGACGCGACAGGTTACAGACAGCAAGACGAACGGACGAACACAGACAGAACCCCCAGCCAGAAGTAATATCAAAATAGTTCCTTGTCTGGGGGAGGACAACAACAAGGAGAAGGCGGTTTAGTGGGTAGGCCTACTTTTTAGGGAATCCCACATAACCCCCCCCCCCCCCCCCCAGTTCGAAAGGCTGGGGGATATCCGTAAAAAGGATTCCGCAATTCCTTGTAAAAGAAAAAAAAAAAAAAAAAAAAAAATCGAGTGTGCAACTAGTGATGTGAAAACGTGGTGCAGCCCGCGCTGCATAGCACGCCACAGTGTGAGACCTTTATGAAGATACACCGATGTGTATTTCACTCTTCACCGTCATTGAATTACGATAAATTGTAACGGTGTACTTTTACCTGAGTTTTGAGTCCTGGTGAGCACGAAAAGCTGAGTAGATCCGATGAAAAGCGGTGAAAAGTCTGAGATGTCTAGAGGATGTGTGCGCTGTCCCAGCGGATTTTCACAGAAGAGTCAGATTTTACAATATGACTGCACTTTACGAAAGCGTCGAGAGCGAAGCCGAAGTTAAGCGAGAGAGATAACCTCTCGCTTAACGCGGCATGCCTGCGAGGCACAGCCTCAGCTCTGCGAGGCCCTGCCTCGGCCATCTCTGGCATAGCCGAGCGCAGGGTGCTACACAGCAGCAACAGGTCGACACACAGCGAATATCGATCGCCGTGCGCCAGCTGATTTTCCAACACATTCATTTATTTTGTACTTTGAACGTTTGAACAGCGTGCGGCGTAGTGAGAGACGTCCGGGCTGCCTGACTGATAATTAGTCGGTGAGCCTAGTGTGCGCGCGTCATAGTGTGTGACGTCATACGCTGCCTGACTGTTGATTCGTCGGTGCACTGGGTGCGCGCGCAGTGGGCGCTAAAGTAGACCCCGTTGAGAGGGTACCCGTAAGGGAAAAAATTCCATCATCTGGCATCACTGCCTCCTACTCTGAGTACACCCCCCTCGTCGATGAAAGCTGTTAGTCGACTGAAGGGTTGAGAGGATGGGAAAAAAGAGCCTGACTGCAGTACTTGTAATTCGTGTTTGAAAAACACGGCTTGTGTTGCTTTCGTCCAGAAGACGTTGGCTGCAGCCATCTCTTTTGCTGTGAGTGGAGTTGTTCCTGCCGATTCTAACCTCCTCCTCATACTGGCCACTACCCTGACACAAAATAAGGTGGGACGACACAGAGAATGATGAGCACCGATGTATGAGATTCCAATGATACTCAGGCGGCAGAGTTGCAGCGAGGAACCCCGGTCGGGCTTCCATAATGCTCAAATCTTCATGATCAGTTGATGTTGTTGGCCAAAATTAAACAGGTTTCACCATCCATGGTGGACCTGACCACCACAGCTGCTAAGAAGCCAACTGAGATGTTGAGATACCCCGTGAGGCATAATCAGCTGGATTGCTTGTGCCTGACACATGACGCCATTGAGCATTGGGTGTGAGATCCTGAATTTGAGATACTCTGTTTCCGACATAGCCTTTCCACCGAGCCAGATGAGCTTTAATCCACGTGAGAGTTACCGACGAGTCCGTCCACAGATGAGTTGATGAGATTTCGAACTTGAGTGTGGCTTGAACGTATGCATCAATTTTGCAAGTAATAGTGCAGCTGTCGGTTTAAGCCGTGGTATGGTGAGCTTCTTGTGCGGTGCCACGCGGGTTTTTGAGCAGACAAGTGAAGCCACCTTTTCTGTCGATGATGAGTTAACAGTAATGTAAATCACTGCAGCCATAGCTAGTTGAGTTGCATCAGTGAAGCGATGCAATTCCACTGTTGAGTCGCTCCATGTGTTGAACCACCGAGAATTGACATTCTGGCCAGATAAGCGAGATCATCTCTGATTGCAATGCATCGTGTTGAGACCTGGGATGGCAGTGGATCATCTTAGTTGAGCTTGTGAGGCCAGAGCTCTTGTAGAAGTATTTTCGCTCTGATCACAGCCGGTCAGACGAAACCAAGCGGATCAAAGAGTTGAGCCACCTCGGAGAGAACGAGGCGTTTTGTGAAAATTTCCTGAGTTGAGTTTAACCGAGATGAAAATGTGAACTTGTCCTCATGAGGAAGCCAAGCCAAACCAATAATTTTTGCCTCGCAGTCGTCCATTGAGATAGCTGAGTTTGACGATGATGGTGTAATACTAGCAAGGACCTTGAGGTCGGACGAGTACCAATTGGCGAGTGGAAACCCGCCCGCCATGCACAAGTCCTTGATTTGTTGAGCAATTTCAATAAGTTGATGAGTAGAATCCGCCCCTCTGAAGATGTCATCCACGTACCTGCCAAAGGTGATAGCTGGCTCAACAGTGGAAAACGATGACCTTCTTCTTCGGTGAGCTGCATGAGAATTCAGACTTCCAAAAAAGGAGCAGCGTTTGGACCATATGTCACAGTTGTTAAGTGATATGGCACTGGGTTTAGTTGAGCATCCTTCCATAAGATTCGTTAAAGATTCCAGTCTTTTTGTTGTATCCAAATTTCACGATACATTTTTATAACGTCAGTGGCAAATATGTGTCTGTGGTAACGGATCCAAATAAGTACGTCCGAAATATTGAGCAACAGATTAGTGCCAGTGTGCATGCCGTCATTGAGAGACTTTCCGGATGATGAAGCGCTAGAGCCATTAAATACCACACGTAATTTGGTAGTGACTCTATCTGACCTGAGAACACCGTGCTGAGGCGGATAATATTGTGTTTCTCTTGCAGATGATGATGAAGCCTTCACCAAGTGACCAAGTTGTTCATATTCGACCATGAATTGAGAGTAGAGCTGACCATATTCAGCATCCTTTGAGATTTTCCGAATAATTTGCTGCAGACACCGATGTGCTTTTGAGTATGAGCTTCAGATTTTCAGACGAAGTAGTGAAAGGAAGCCGAACAATGTATCGGCCAATAGTATTACGCTGATGCGTGTTGCGAAAATGATCCTCGCAAGCCTGCTCCTCCGGTGTGAGTTGATCGACTTTGTCCTTTGGTGGCTCTTCTTGAACCCAGAATTTTGTGAGCACGTCCTGTAATTCCTGATCATCGTGCTGCACGGCAGCATGATGAACAGTGAGTGCTTCAGGTTGGCATGAGTTAATTGGTCCAATGATAAGCCATCCAAATATTGATAATTGTGCAATAGGCGATGATGGTGTGCCCTTGATGATGTTAGGCTTGATAACCACATCTGCTCCAATTATGATGTCAATCGATCGAGGTATGAGAAAGTTCGGATCCGTCAGCTTCAGTTTCACTATGTGAGACCATGTCCGAGCTGGTGATTCAAATGATGACAAATGAGTTGTAATTGTGTTCAGAATGTGAGCCAGTACCGTGACTTTCTCCTTGGTGTCAGTGGAGCACATAATGAGTTGAACCGAACCACGTGTCTGCGTTGAGTGTCTTCCTCCGATCCCTGTGATTGAAATTGATGAGTGCTTGCGTGCTATATTGAGTTTCCGGAAGAGCTTTTTGGTAATGAAAGTCAATTCCGATCCAGGATCGATGAGAAGACGTGCCTGGTGAGTCAATGCCGATGAGTGAATGTGTGCGAGTGCGGTGGCTAGTATTGTTGAGCGTTTCCGCGTGATGCACCGATCAGTGGACGACTGCGTCAATACCCTATTGTGTTGACGACTGTGCCTGGATTGGTTTAGCGTCGGTAAGTGTTGCAGGTGGCGCTGCAGGATGCAGCATGGTGTGGTGCCACCCCAGGCAGTTGTAACACAGCTGGGATTCCTCCGCCATCTTGCGCCGTCCAGCCACTGTGAGCTGACGGAACTGTGGATACATCACGATGAAATGCCCAAGAGTCCGACAGCAGTCACAGGGGTACATGGACACGTTGGTACGTGATGGCGGAGCACCGCGGTCTGTGGTACCTGTAGCGTGATGTGCAGATGCACGTTGTGTCCCGGCCTGTGCAGGAGGAGGGTTCGCCGACGACGTTCGACGCGAGCTTGTACCGAGTTTTGGAGTGGCCTTGGCCATCTCCAAAGCTCTTATCTTAGTCAAAACAAACTCCTCGATCCTAGCAAAGGTCGAGAAATCGGAAGAGCGGCCCAACGTCGTCTCCCGGGCCTCGCGTGTGGTTTGGTCTAGCTGCCCACTCAGCAGCCTTACCAGCACGCAGTCTTAAAGTTCTTCCTTCATTGCCAGCAAAGCAAGAACCTTGTTGGCCTCGGAGATCGACGTGACAAGAGATGAGAGCGAACCCGCATCCCCTGAGATCGGACTGATGAGAAAGAGCGCGTCCAAACGCTCCTGCACCAACAGCTGCTTATTCTCGTATCGAGACGCGAGCGTCTCCCATGCCAAATTAAATGATTCGCCTGTGAGGGGGAACGCCGAGATAAGCTTCGCCGCCGAGTCCGAAACGCAGCCACGCAGATACATAAGCCGCTCGACGCCGGCTAACCTTGTGTTGTTAATGACCAGCGACGTAAACAAGTCACGAAACGCTGCCCATCTCGAGTAATCGCCTTTGAACGTCGGCAGCTTGATATCTGGGAGCTTTATTTGGGACCTCGGCGGTGTGGCTACCGGTGCAGGACTTTGAGGTTGAGCTAGCCCCTCCATGGCCTCCCTTGCAGCAATCGTGCCGTTAAGAGCCAGTTTGGCCTCGATAGTTTGCGAATCATCTGCAAAATATTCATGGTCCATGTATGTCGAAGGCCAAGAAGTCTCCAACAGCATGTGTTCCCTACGGAAGTCGCTGTGGAGCTCCTTGATCTGCTAGACCATGGTATCGAGCGAGGCCATGGAGAGGGATTGCGATCCCTCGTCAAGCGTCTCGAAGATGTGGTGCAGCGCTGCGATGCGTCAATGCTGCGATTGGACCTTCAACACCAGCTTGGTTGCCAGGCGAGCTGGTGATCGGGTCCTCGTCGCATTTGTGGTAGCCTCAGGGACCAGCAACATCTTCTCCCCAGAATCACCCGGCGCCACCCCAGCGTCTGAAGAGTTGCGCTCAGACATTACTGGTCTGAGTACCCCGTTCCATCGATAGAAAAAAAGAACGAAGATGCTTCGCAAAGCGCTACGCTACCAATCTGCCTGACGAGAGCCGATAAGCCGATGTGGATCCTGCGATGTGGGCTTCGCAGCGTCCTATGTCGTGATGAGTTGAGAGATGGTGAGTGCCGAGGGTAGATAAACCCTAGTCTTCCCTACGCGAGAGTCGAAATCCGGCTCGAATGACCAAATGTTGAGATTTCCTTCGTGTTGTTGGAACTCAATCTGAAAGATATTGAAAAATATTGAGTTTTCACTCAAGGCAGGTGGGAAATAACCAGACTAGCAGATGTAGGTAGAGAAAGTGGTTTATTCTACCGTCGACTTTCACACTACAAAAAAATATATTTAAAAATAGTACAAATGAATTGAAAGTAAATTTTGGGTGAGAAGCACCTACAATTATATTAATTATGTGCTGTCATTTGTGAGGTGAACGTAGTGCAGCCAGCGCTGCAGAGCACGCCACGAGACGAGATTTGAGAGGATACACAAATGACATATAAATATCACCAATAAATTCATCACCAATCAGGATCTCTGTCCCTTGCCCCCACGAAGTTCGCTATACGTGTGTGGGAGAATGACCAAAGCGAACAGAACTGCTATTGAATCGACGAAGTTGGCAAATAACGCCATGTTTCATCTATTTGAGGAAATTCGGTACGAAATCAACGCCATTGAGATCGACCAATGCAAGAACGTTGGATTGACGTGTCTCATCAAGTGTTACGCGTCGTTGTGTCCTTGTCAGAGTTCATTAGTGGAAAACACTGGCTAGCTCTATGTCGAAGAGACTAAAAATATTACGGATGACGATGGGTTCTTTGATATATGCATCCTGTTCGCCATGATTCTTGGATTTGCCGAGGAATACCAGAAAATCACCAACACTAAGCTCGAACTCATTCTCACGAGACCGAGAAATGATAGATTGAACTTACGAGAACCGAGTGGCTAATGCCACATGTGAGGCTGTTGAACAGATGCAACCTGGATCTGCTCCACCATATTGAGAAGGATATTATCATCATTTTTTGTACCTAGAAGTTGTACGATTACCCAATGCTTCCAAATGCAACGAAACATATTTGGACAGTCCAAATGATCAATCAACTGAAGAATTCACGTTGTGTAATTCTGGGTTTCCAGACGAATCGAAGAGTAGTGAGAAATGCAAGTACCAGTCGCTTCGATCACTGCGACATCACAAACTCTTCCTCAACTCGCAGTACAACACTTAGGGCAATCTTAATCTCGATGTGAATCGCAATCAATATACTCTGTTACACGACATGTACGCAAACTTCCAAAATGCGTACTATGAAAAGAATACCGAATCCATGCTGACAAAGAGAAACTTCCTCACGCGAGCGCCATTCATCGTAATTGATTACTTGAAACAGGACGATTCTCTAAAACAGGTTTCGGTCGATGTACGTCTGGAGTTGGAGGCTGAAACCAACTTTTCCGTGGGAACAACTGCCTACTGTTTGATCTTACACCATCGGATTGGAGAGTATAACTCTATACGTGGGGCTGTGAAGGGGCGTGCATAAAAGGATAACTTGAATCGATCGCTCATTTAGTTGCAGTCAAGATGGTAGTGGATCTCCAAGGTTTCAAGAAATCTGGTAACGAATTTGTACTGAAGGAAATCGCTATACTTTCTACTAACGATACATCATCACAACCTATCCCGTTTCTGTTTTCTAGGCTAGAAAAAATATGTTAATAAATTAGGTTAGGTATGCTTTTAATTGTCCACTGAAATTTCAATCATTAAGTGACATGACTGTCATCGATCGGTACCTGCTACGTCTGCTAGAGAATGGGAATCTAGCTCTCTCATTTGTGGGAATTTAGCAGTCGGTATGTCTGCAGTGCTTGATATAATTCAAAATGACTGCAATCTGCCGAATTATAAGGCAACTACCGTGCAATCTAGCTGACTGTCATCTACGGAATCTGCCACAGACTTTAACCACTCCACCGGATACCGAAGGAATGCTTCGTGATATTCAAGATTTCAGCATCTTCCTCTTAAAGAATTCAGATCCCAGCTCCACGTGTCCAGAATGCTTAAATCTCCCGCTTTAATCTGAATCTCTCGCAGTCACGTGACTCTTTGTGTATTCAAATTTCTCGCCGCAATCATAGGACGCCATCTTACATGAAAATTTGCCGCCATTATTTGAATATCCTCCCTCGCATTTCGGATATTCAATTTTCCCGTCGCAATTGTAAGACGCTATCTTGTCCAAGGCAATATCGGTAATGTAAGATTTTGTATTATCGATCGATTACATACACATGGGGGGAAACCGCGCTGTATATCGTCGGAGAGGTAGATCGCTACTTTGCCGACATGTGACAGAACCAGCCTAGCCCTACACTTATCTATATGTTGTAACGTAAATTGTAGGTCCAACGTTCCTTACGTCGCCTATAGCCGGCCCTGGTTATTTTTCCTCCCTTTGAATTTCCTCTCTCGAGCTGGGCGCCAGGCGTTTACGCGCCGGGAGGAAAATAACTAATAAATAAGATAAAGTGAGTGGTTCGCACTGTCGAGGTGATAATTAATAAGTTCCATAAATAAAGTCAATAAATGAACCCATAAATAAGTTCAGACAACACCATGGATACGGGATTCACAAATGAGCCATAACGGGGGATTATTTATTTAATTAACGTGACCATGGGTTTGGCAAAATATCACAATCACCAAAAAACAAAGAAAAATGTAAAAGAAGGTATCCCGAAAATCGACTATGGCTTTTAACAATTCATACTGTTGAGAAATCCGTCCAGATGTGGTTGGAATCAATTTGTGAAGATATTGAAAATCATGAAACCTCACTCAAAACAGGGTGGAAAGAAGCCAGACACATAAATGGTATACCGAGAACGTGGTTTATTCTACTTCCATAATACAAAATATATATATATAACAAAAATACAAATGAGTATAAATTGAATTTAAATAACAGAACTTGAGAAGCACACAATTATATTAATTGTGCGCTGTGTTTGCCTTGTGCAGTGAACGTGATGCAGTCAGCGCTGCAGAGCACGCCACAGAATGAGAAAAATGAGTGCGTAGAATGTGTCACTTATTCCCAATAAATTCTCAGCATGTTTATGTGAGAGAAATTACAGAGAATGAGTGAGAGCACTTGCAATTTTATTGCTTTTGTGCTGTAAGTGAGATGTGAGAAACGTGACGCAGTCAGCACTGCGGAGCACGCTACAGAAATAGATTGAGGATGCACAAAATGAGAGGAATAAATTCACAGTGCTTTCCCAGCAAGCTCGGTTGGGGCAAAGCATAGTGAATTAGTAAGAACACACGCAATTATATTAATTGAGTGTGCAACAAGTGATGTGAAAACGTGGTGCAGCCCACGCTGCAGAGCACGCCACAGGGTGAGACCTTTATGAGGATGCACCGATTTATTCTCTACTCCTCACCGACAGTGAATTATGCTAAATTATGCCAGTGAACGCTTACCATGATTTTGAGTCCTGGTGAGCACAGAGGTTGGGAAGGTCCGGTGAAAAAACTACGAAAATGCGAGAGTCCCGAGGATGCGTGCGCTTTCCCGTGGCTTTCACGAAAAAGTTTTTAATTTTTCCAACATGGCTGCGTGATACGAAATCGTCGTTGAGCGCTGGAATCAAATGAGTGAGATAGCCGGTCAGCGAAACCGAAGTCAAGCGAGAGAGATAACCTCTCGCTTAACGCGGCATGCATGCGAGCTACTGCCTCTGCGAGGCCCGGCCTCGGCTATCTCTGGTGTAGCCGAACGCAGCGTGCTACACCGCAGCAACAGGTCGACGCACGGCGAATATCGATCGTCGTGCGCCAGCTGATTATCCAACACATACACTTAATTGTTTTGGCAGTACAAATTATCATGGCACTCACTCTTTCACTCACACTCCCATGCGCAACCTAAATGTAAATCGATCCCCGACAGTTAGAATTAACTCGTTTCGAACGGAATTCCAACAAACAATTTAAACAAACAACATACAGTCCAACAAAGGCAAATAATATGATAATTCTCCACGCAAATTTAGCTCGCGATACGGCCTATGCCGGGTCAATCCCATACACACGAAACTACTCGACGACCACGGGACGCTGGAAGGTTACGTACGCGAAGCTTCTGACGGCTCGATCGTTCAATATTGGAAATCATAAGACGCATACAAGACAAAACCGAGAATCTCCGTCCGACAGTAAATTATAAATGAAATAATAAATAACGAATAATAATAAAATAACTGAAGTCAAAATAATAATAACAATCAATAAATAATTCACTGATAACGGACCGATAATCAACGCTAGTCCAATAAATTTCACAAAACGTAACGGACCATTTAACAACGCGAGATATGCCTCGGACCGTTCAAATCCTTCGCATCAACGTACAAATGACGGGACGACGGCCGATCGCGCCCTACGCGAGCTCTCGGATATGACAAGGCAAAGTCCAATGAAATAAATAAAAATAACTAAATAAAGCAAATAAACGTCAAATAGTCTGAAAAATACGCGGCGCTGTCTATAACGTGATAATCCCTCTTACACAAAACACACAACGGGATGACGAACACGGGCGCGACTTTATAATAACCGAACAAAAGGAAATAGAAAACACGGAGTAACTTATTTCCGGCTTTAACTGCCAAGCGATCTCGATATTACATTCAAATGGACGCACTCTGTCCCGATAGGAATAACACGCTGCGTGCGGTATACAAGAATCGCAGGTACGACTAAGCTCTAATTATCAATCATATAAATCGGAAATAAGTATGACGAAAAACCGTAGAGAGTAAGGAGACCTCATCGAGACGATGCAGTTGCGATGTTTCCAGTCAACCCTCGATACGAGATGATACGAAAGGTTCCTCCCTCGTTTTTAATACGGCAGCGGCCAGGTGTCCAATCGACTCCCGGTTAATTTCCGGAGAGAAAACGCTCCTTTTCCTCGCCTCGACAATGATTTTCGTAGCGCTAACAGTAGAGCGGGACAACGATATAGGCGCGATAGGTCCTCCTCACTGACAGGCAACGGTAAAGAGCCCTGAGGTCATGCCGGCACGCGTGCCCGTGAACTATAGTATGCTGTCACTAGATGACCGCGACTAGCGCCTCGGCTGGACAATGTATAAATGAAAATAAGCAATAGAGATGCATAGCTCTGTCCGGAAGGTAGATTTCTCTTGATAGATGCCACAGACGATTGTGGAGCGAGACTGCTCTAAGTCGCGACGGTGAAGGCGATGCGAAGCCTCGCAGCTGACCAAATTGGCGGATAAGATGTGCTCTCTCACTCCCTCCCTCCCTCTCGGTCCGTCCGAACTACGTTCAGTACGGACATATACTGATACGTTGATACGTACTGATACGTTGATACTGTGACGGGGTATTTGAGGTACTAGTACCTATTAGCGGGTTCAAAAAAATTTTTGAAGTAAAACTTCTTTACGCACGCTTGACTTGGGGAGTAAGCTGGTGAATGCGTGACGACAGCGTTACGAAAAGTGTGGTCGGGCGAGGCGAACGAAATTTGAGAGAGAGATATAAGTTAGTGAAGATAGAAAGAGAGAGAGAGTTATGTTTCGTATATTACTGTAGGGGCAAGAGAGAGAGGTGCGAGCACACATTTTCTTTCTCTCTCTCTCTCTCATAGCCAATTACGTTTCGTATATCTAAGACACAGTGCAGGCCTATTGTCTGTATCACACTGTAGGAGCAAGAGAGAGCAGTGCGCGCGCACATTTTCTTTCTCTCTTCCTCTCATAGCCAGTGCATGAAATATATATATATATATATATATCTCAGTCAGTAGTTCGTTTGCGAGTTCGCTAGCGTTACGCGAACGGTGATTTCTTGATTTTTCGTTATTTCATTTCGTTCTTGAACAATTTTATAAATAAATATTTTGTTCAATATATTATATATTCTACGTTTAAAGTGAATAAAATTGTAAATTCATTTTAAAGTTCATATTTTGTGAATTTTCGGGTGAATAATAACAAATTATGGCAGGAAGTGACACAGACTCTGAATATGAAAGCGAAGCTCCAGGACCATCAACTAAGAATAAATTACGTACGGAAATTGTCCATAAAAAGTGTGTGACAACATATTCAAGGCAAGATTTTAAACCTAGTGAGACCCAATCAACTGATAATAAATCACGAAGGTGAGTGCGTATCTCATACTAGTTGCTGGCGTCGTAGCGTCATATGCAGCGTTCCTTTTTCCTTGTCTATTCTCTCCCTCTACTAATACGCGGCATTCTACTCTCGACATTGGGGCGCGTTTGATTCTCTGTCTTTTTCTTCTCTCTCTCTCTCTCTCTCTCTCTCTCTCTCTCTCTCTCTCTCTCTCTCTCTCTCTCTCTCTCTCTCTCTCTCTCTCTTTCTCCTTGTTACTCTTCCGTATTTCGGCCTCGCGTTTCTACAATTTACTTCAGCAAATTTTTAAAATAGGATAACATAAAATTTAACTAGTACGTAAATAATAAAATAATCATTAATTGTAGAGATTCACCATTACAAATAATTGGTGACATCGTGATTGAACATGAAAATAATCAAATGGAAGTTGATGATGAAAATCCCACTATAGATCATGTACAAAAACCGAGACAAATTATTGGAGTTAGGTAAATTAATTTTTATTTTATTTTTTTTTATAATCATTCATGACTAATAATAATTTACTAAATTTTCCAAACTAAAATGATGGAATTATAGGTTGAATAAAGCGCCAAAAACTTCTGCAGAACGTGGTCGAGAATTCAGAGCACGAAAAGCACTGCTTAAACAACAAAGTAAGCAACAACAGGAATCAGATGCAATAGTTGAAATTGCTACAGAAGATATTCGAAATGCTGGTCCATCAGAAGACAATCAAGTCCCTGGACCCTCTGAAATAAGGACAATAGAAAAAAGAGCAAAGTCTGCAGAGGCAACACGGCGATGGAGAGAAAAAAAAGGCGTTAGTGAGTCATAAAAAAAACAGGCGAAAACTGCAGCTCAACGCATGCGAGAATACCGGGAGAGAAAAAAATTGTAAATATTAATTTATTTTTATTTATAAAACTTATGCCATTGAAGACTTGTAAAATTCTTATTTGCATTTTCTTACTTAGATCAAAGAAAATACTGTTGAAGCAGCAAAGTGATCAAGATTTAGATGCTATAGTCAACACATCATCATCACAAGTAAATCAAAGGGCTGGTCCATCAACAATAAACAGCATATCCGCAGAGCTAACTAGAAGAGGGAATTCACAATCACAGCAACAAATTGAAACAGCAGAACGTACGCGAGAATATCGTGAGAGAAGAAATGATAATATCAACATCGAATCGTAATTATTATTGCAATTATATATGTTGTGTTGTTGATAAAAAAATTTTAGGCTCATATTTTATGTTTAAATATATATCTTTCTCTGTTCATAGTAATAATCCGTCGGGAAATAATGAAGAACAATCAGACCTCCGTGATTCAGCTTTGACTTTGAAGTACGACGACATTACAAAACATAAAAAGGCTCATGAAAATTTCAATCGAAAATTCCGGAAAAATCCATTTGGTTATTCATGTACAGTCTGCAATAGATTGTGGTTTAAAAATGACTTTAAAAAGGCATCTGACAATTATGAAGATCTATTATTATGAAAATAATGGTAAAAAATAATATTATTTTAAAATAATATCGAAGTATGCACATACTTTATCGGTATGAAGAAATAAACAAACATAAATTTTATACTTTCCAGAATATCAACAACATTAACGATGCAATGATTTGTTCGACTTGTAAAGTTGCTCTTGACAAACAAAATATTCCAATATTGTCAACGTACAATGGATTTAAATATCCAAAAATTCCTGCACATTTACCGAAACTTGACTTACAAGGAAAGGTACTTTAATGTCCCCCTCCGATTTTAATGCAACTCACGTATGTTGTAGAGCAGGGGTCTCCAAACTTTCCAGCCTTAGGGCCATACTGATTACTCCAGTAAGTTCCGAGGGCCAAAACCATATTATCATTGTTGCCGGTGGTAAAAAGTGAAATAGTCCAAAATCTGTCCGCGGGCCGAATGTGGCCCTCGGGCCGTAGTTTGGAGACCCCTGTTGTAGAGCATCGAAAACTAAAAGACACGTATTTTTTTTTATCGGCGGAAAAACATTTTTAAGGGGTAAAATCGCCCTTCAAAAATAGCATGTCGAGGGGTGATTTTGCAATTTCACCCAGAAGGCGTCAACCGATTTTAATAAAACAAAAACCAAAATACTCCTCATTGAAGACAATCAAAATTCCACGCTAAGTTGAAGAAAAAAATTCATTTGCAGGGGTGAACAACCCCCTGATTTTTCAAATTTCCACCCTACACAAAAAACTAATCAACCAAATTAAACAGAACATGTACCATTTGGAAGGGCAAGTTAAAATAAAGTTGACGTATTTTTGCACATTCACAGGAAAATGAGTTTACGGGGGTAAACTACCCCTTATCCATTAGTACGTATATTTGTGCATACATTTTTGTTTCTCGTTATTTAAATGTCCGAATTGATTCAAAACATTCCTGTTAGCCGAAGTCAAGGGGGGGAACTTCGCATGATGCTTTATTTATTATTTAGGGGGTGACCGGCTGGTACTTACAAGAAGGTCAGTTTGGTGTCCCCCTCCGATTTTGATGAAACTCACGTATGTTGTTGAGCATCGAAAACTAAAAGACACGTATTTTTTTTATCGGCGGAAGAACATTTTTAAGGGGTGAAATCGCCCTTCAAAAATAGCATGTCAAGGGGTGATTTTGCAGTTTCACCCAGAAGGCGTCAACCGATTTTAATAAAACAAAAACCAAAATACTCCTCATTGAAGACAATCAAAATTCCACGCTAAGTTGAAGAAAAAAATTCATTTGCAGGGGTGAACAACCCCCTGATTTTTCAAATTTCCACCCTACACAAAAAACTAATCAACCAAATTAAACAGAACATGTACCATTTGGAAGGGCAAGTTAAAATAAAGTTGACGTATTTTTGCACATTCACAGGAAAATGAGTTTACGGGGGTAAACTACCCCTTAGCCGAAGTCAAGGGGGGGAACTTCGCATGATGCCTTATTTATTATTAAGGGGGTGACCGGCTGGTACTTACAAGTAGAATGGTCCATTCACGAGTTTCGCGTTATTTACTGAAAAAAATAGCTTGTTCAAATACAGAATACTGGGGAATGTTGCTGGGGTTAAGTGGTTGTATGGCATATATGTATGGTTGTATTTCGAAACAGCGGCAATCAGCTGAGGACATAGGCGAGAAATAACAAATACCCGGTTTCGGCATGCGCATTTATTCGACTGTCGTCCTTTTCACGTCCCATGTTAACGCTCTCCCCACTCTCCATTCTCTCACATTTATTCTTACCGCCTTGCGCATCTACATATACCACAGTATATATTATAATGTATCATTCCTTTTACAATTCATCAACGTGCAATGTGCACGTCATAATTTACAGCAATCATGGTTCGTAAGTCGTGCAGAAATGATACTCTTCAAAAAAATGTTGCAAGCATGAAGACTTCTTGCACCATGAGCATCTGATGATGGCCACATTATTACAACCTAGTACTTCAGAGTGTGCTTGAGACGATTGACCGAAACCAAAACTCACTGAATTGTCGAATTCGTTTGGCTTATCGGTTATATAATTACTTTTGAACCATGCATATTTGAAAAGATTTATATATCTGGGTGATGAAAGTTGATTGTGTGCGAGAGATTGCAGTTTGATTATGTTGTTTCTCAAGTGCAAATTAATATCAGAATTAAGTAATAATACACTGTCGGAAAAATGTCGTACAAAATTTTTCCATATTCGGAAACCAAAAACGTCGACTGGTTGGATTTTCCCTGTGGTGCCTTTAGGTATTATCTTTGTGATTATTTTTTTGCCCCGAGGTGTTGCATTTAGAACAACTTCTGGGCGGTGTCCACTCCACGAGTCTATCAACAATACGCTGTCACGGCCGGTGTTGGGGAAGAATACTTTTTCCAACCAAATTTTGAAGTGCTCTATACATAGGATGATATTGGTTATCGATATAGTATAATTCATCATATGTTCAATATTTTCTGGCAATCATTTTTGTCCATACCTGAAGTCATTTTTCCGGATTTCATTGCTGTTAAAAATACGTTTTCTGGCCTGAATAAATTTTTTTCCACGATTGGGCTGAACTCACCCTTTCCCTCTTTTAAAACGATAAAAAGGGGTGACAATAATTTTCCATCTGCATTTATGGTTGGCTGGATAGTGTAGCTGTGAGTTGTAGATGATACAGATTGTACTACACATTGCTTGTTTAGTTCCTTCAGTCGTCAGAGTTTAGTTCCTTCAGTCGTCAGAGTCCTGCCAGAGTGGATTTCCAGTTGAAAACCGCTCTGATCTGAATTATATATGTTTTCCGGTCCATATGTTTGAATATATGGTTTAATTTCATTTACGAAGTTTTCTGCATTCATCCTTAAAACTGGTTCGTCTTCTATAGTCTTTCGTGTTACGAATTTATTAATTTTCCTGGACACAATACGATGTGATTTCTTGAACTTCCGAAGCCAATTATGAAAAGCTTTAAAACGAATGTCTTCGTGACCTATCTCTTTTTGAGCTTGTAGAGCCCACTTTTGAAGGTCGATATCATGAACAATGAAACCAGCATCTATTGCGGCTTGCATGTTTTTCAAAGTATATTCAGAGATTTGAGCTAATTTTTCCTTGTAGGTCCCACCTTTGTTCATTTGATTTGCCCAGCGTTTTAATTGTCGTACAGATTTGACTTTTTTGAATTTCTGACTCACGGTATCGACACTGTAATTTTTCTTCTTACCGGATCTCCAGTATTCGATTGCTTTGCGTTTGTAATCGTAGCTTATGTCTTCTTCGTCTTTAGAACAAGTATCAGAATCCACTGGACCTTCATCATGTTGCCAAAGAGTGTCCTCGACAGGGTTAACATCATATTGCTTGAATGGCTCTTGAAAATCTAGCGATTGTTCCTCGATAATTTCAACTCCGTTATAATCGTCCATGCAGTCGACCAGAACTTTTTCGAAATTCTGCTTTACCTCGATTTCTGCATTGTTAATCGGAGTTTCGGGAATATTCATGGCTTGAAATGTAGCCAAAAGAAGTTTAATGACGTTGATTGGATTCACTTTCATGGTCTATTGATTTTTTTTTTGTCAGAAATTATAACTGACGCACTGGCACTCCGTTCAAATGAGCAACTGAAGATCGCTGTATGTATCGCGGCTTTTATATTTGAAAGACTTGTTGTTGAACCACATGCGATATCAGCAGATAATACGCAGTCCCAGATAGCCGCCTATGTAGAAAACACCTCTTACTGCGTCGAAAGTATTTTTATCATATTGGCGTATGATTAGATTACTCAAAATAATAAGATCATATTCATTTCGTTGGAATAACTGACAAAGTTCTATAGATGGAACGACTGTTGCATCATCGACTTATTCCGAAATTTGCGCCGAATCGAAATACTATCTAATCGAAAGGTCGATGACATATGACGATAAGTTATTGATAAGCACAAAATCAGCACAAAGAGTGAA
The DNA here is from genome assembly GCA_963942595.1 of Cylloceria caligata. NCBI lineage: Eukaryota > Metazoa > Arthropoda > Insecta > Hymenoptera > Ichneumonidae > Cylloceria > Cylloceria caligata. The sequence goes on along the minus strand of OZ012705.1, from coordinate 31,031,267 downwards.
CGCAAGCAGCTCTTTAACATGTAAATAACGAGAAACAAGAATGTACGCACAAATATACGTACTAATGGATAAGGGGTAGTTTACCCCCGTAAACTCATTTTCCTGTGAATGTGCAAAAATACGTCAACTTTATTTTAACTTGCCCTTCCAAATGGTACATGTTCTGTTTAATTTGGTTGATTAGTTTTTTGTGTAGGGTGGAAATTTGAAAAATCAGGGGGTTGTTCACCCCTGCAAATGAATTTTTTTCTTCAACTTAGCGTGGAATTTTGATTGTCTTCAATGAGGAGTATTTTGGTTTTTGTTTTATTAAAATCGGTTGACGCCTTCTGGGTGAAACTGCAAAATCACTCCTCGACATGCTATTTTTGAAGGGCGATTTCACCCCTTAAAAATGTTTTTCCGCCGATAAAAAAAAATACGTGTCTTTTAGTTTTCGATGCTCTACAACATACGTGAGTTGCATTAAAATCGGAGGGGGACACCAAAGTACCTTTCCTTGTTAGTTTCAGAAAGATTAATTTCTCCTCGTCTCCCATTTATGCAGATACGAAGACTACGGCATGTTCATGGGCAATTTGGTATATACGGTCAGATTATCAATGTGCCAATATCTGTGGATACAATGGTGAATCAACTTCCAAGAGATATCAGCGATGATCATTACATCTACGTTCATATCAAAAGGAAACGAATTCACAAGTCGAGCTATTTACAAGGGTTAATTAATAAGAAAAATATTAAGACATGGTTACAATATTTGATAAACACGCCTCTTTATACTCACTACAATATCACAATTAATCGTGGATTCCTCAGTGATGATGATGAAGAAACTCAACAAATAGGTAACATAGATGACGTCAGTGAAGATATTCCCATCGAGGAGAGTCTTACAGCTCAGCAATATACTCTTCTGTGGAACGACGAAAAATATTTAAGAATCGCACCTGGAGAATACAATATTCCTCGTAGTTTATTATTTGATGAACACGCGTAAGAATTGTCATTTCCAACTATTTATTTGGGACAATTTAGAACATTTAAGGAAGACATTAGAGCTACACCATTCATGATAGCTTCCAGAGAATTGCGTCGTACTGACCGTCGAACAATTACTCCGTACCATTTGTTGTATATCGCTGTGAAGATTATGAGACTGCGGATTCGAGACTGTTTGACTGTGGCATTTGAGCATATTGGTCCTAATACCAACATAACAAGAGAACAAATCCAATCAGAAGAGTACATCAACAATTGTATTGAATCGAATCTTGCTTTCCTACGTTCAATACCAAATTCAACTTGGTATTGGGCACAAAGAAAAAAAGATCTTTTCGCGATGATTCGACAGAAAGGCAGACCAACAGCTTTCATGACACTTAGCGCCAATGAAATAGGATGGACGGATCTGATACAGTTGTTGTATAAATTGGCGAACAATGGAGCGGACATTTCAGAGCGTGTTGCGTCGGAACTAAGTTTCATTGAAAAAAGCACACTTGTCAATGAAGATGCTGTGACTTGCGCCATCTACTTCAATAAATTGGTTAATGTATTGCTCACAATATTACAATCCAAAGAATGTAGTCCTTTCGGTCGCTACAGAGTTGCTGAATACTTTAAACGTATTGAATTCCAGCATCGCGGAAGTCCACATGCACATATATTACTGTGGCTTGAAAATGCTCCAGATAATATGATTGATGAAAATAACAGTGAAGTAATACATTTAATCGACAGTTTAGTATCAGTTTCAGCATCTCAAGCATCAGGAAATATCAAATTACAAACTCATAAACACACATTCACATGCTATAAGAAGATTGTTCCTAATAAACCACAACAATGCAGATTTGAAGCACCTTTTATGCCATGTCGCAAAACATTGAATCTTACACCGATGCAAAAAACAGACGAACATTTTCAACGATATGCTAAGAGATATGCTGAAATCAGATCCAATTTAGAAAGTACAGATTACAATAATATTCATGACTTTTACGCAAAAAATAATATTCAATCGGACGATGAATACCGCAACATACTTCGTGCTGGAATTACGAGACCAAAAATATTTTATAAACGCAGTCCCACAGAAAAATGGCATAATCCATTCAACCCCTTTGTTTTCAATATTCTGAGGTCGAACATGGATTTCCAAATTATCACTGAGGAGTATTCCTGTGCTGCCTACGTTGTTGAGTATGTAAACAAAACTAATCGAGGTGTTAGTAACTTACAACGGAAAATTATAGAAGTAATAAAAGAACATCCCGAGTTTGATATAGTGGATATTACGAGAAAAATGAGTGTAGATATGTTGAATAGTGTAGAGATGAGTAGTCAAGAGGCCGCTTGGTATCTGCTCAGAGAGCCAATGTCAAAGAGCTCAGTTGTTGTCATTTATATAAATACCGTGTGGCCAATTGAACGACAAAGGATTCGAAAGACCCAAAAAGAATTGAGTGAACTTGATGAAAATTCCACAGATATTTGGAAGGAAGATTGGTTTGATAAATATCAACGGTGACCCGATGAATTGAGTAACATTACTCTAGCACAATTCGTTTCTAAATATTATCAAAAAAAAAGTGGTGTTTACGCTGAGAGAATAGTGCCCAAAGTTATTCGATTTCGAAATTATGATATTGCACAAGATTACAATGAATATAGACGAGAAATGGTTACATTACACATTCCATTTAGAAATGAAAATGCTGAAATTTTAGCTGAAATGAAATTTATCAATATCTACGATGAAAATGAAGCACTAAATTTGGAAAGAAGAAAAGAATTTGAATCAAATTTAGACATCGAGAAAACGATTGAAATCTGTCGACAATTGTGCCGTGAAGACGGGAATCCAGACGATGATGAAACTGAAATTCAAGATGTTGCGAATCGCTTTCCAGAGCCCAATCCTTTCCAACAATTGTATCGTAATCCAAATGCAGACATTAATATGGATCTTCACTTAGCAACATTGAGTAAGTTAGGTGTTATTGCGAAGAAGAAAGAAAATATTATGGAACTAGATCAATTCTGTCAACTAATGAGATCTGCAAATGAAAAACAAAAAGAATTCCTTCTTCATGTCATCGACCACGTCCTGTCTTCAAATTCATCACCACTATAAGTATTCTTTACTGGACCTGCTGGATGTGGAAAAACTTTCACCATAAAACTTGTAATGGAAATATACAATAGATATTCAGATAATGATGGATATTGCAATGCATACATCACATGTGCATCCACTGGCAAGGCTGCAGTTGCTATCGACGGATCGACCGTACACACTGCGTTGAAAATATCGCTATCAAAGTTCTTTCATTATCAACTGAGACGACAAATCAATATCGCACACTGTTCAGATATGTAAAAGTCTTGATCATAGATGAAGTGAGCATGATTGGTGCAGAATTATTAGCTCAAATTGATGCTAGAGCAAAACAAATAACAGGGAATTTTGAAACGAATTTCGGTGGATTAGACATGATTTTCATTGGTGGTTTACGGCAACTGCCGCCTGTTCGCGCCACACCGATATATAAACAGCTAAAACAGTACTATGGCGAGGATTAAAATTTTACCAATTGACAGAAGTCATGCGACAAAGTAATGCAATATTTTCATCATTACTCACGAAAATCGGTAATGGCACGATATTAACAGATGACGAATTAGCAATTATTGAATCGCGATTCTTTACAAAGGAACAGGCTGATCAATCATGTCCACATGGAATTCGTCTATTTCTTACTAATAATTCCGTCAATGAATACAATAATACGATACTGCAACGTGCAGATAATAAAATAGTATCAATAGTAACAGATTTATTTTTTGGATTTCAAAGTACTGAACAGGAAGCTTTTGTCAAACAGAAATTACACAAAATGTCAGTTATCGATACTGGCGGTTTACCGTACGAAATTGTTTTCGTTCTGTACAAATCGTACATTATCACCACAAACATTGATGTATCAGATGGATTGGCAAACGGTGCAGTTGGTAAATTAGTACATACTGAACAAAACCAACAAAATGAAGTTACACGAGTATGGTTAACTTTTGAGAATTCACGGAAAGTTGGTGAAAAACTTCGACGAAAAGCTTCCGGTTACGTTGCGACACATAATATTGATAAACATGCCGTCCCAATAGAACGCAGAACATCTACCATTGCCATGAATAATAACAAAACAATAAACGCAAAACGAAATCATTTTCCTTTAGTATCAGGATGTGCCATGACAATTCATAAATCCCAAGGTGGAACATTCAATGAAGTTGTTTATGAATATCAAAGGACTCATTCTCTACCATTACTATATGTTGCTCTATCACGAGTTACCAGTATTGAAGGACTGTACATAGTGCCAAAAGACAATGATAATAGATTTTATTATGGTCGAAAAAATGATACATCAATCATATCTTTACAAGATGAATTTCGCCGATTATCGTTGAATACATTGTCAACAATAGGAAGAACGATTCTTGATTTCATGAATGACAGAAAAAAGTTTTCCATGGTTACTTTCAATTGCCAAAGTCTCAGAAAACACGTGTCGGACTTGAGCGATCCCGTAATTGATTCAAGCAATATTTTGTTTCTATCAGAAACCTGGTCAAATGACGATGAAAATGTTGACATCCCGAAGTTTGATTGTATTGCGAAATTTAAGCGTAAAAATGTTAGATCAGCAGGAGTGGCAATTTATCAGAAATCAAATGATATCTCGAATATAGTAACTTCGAAAATGGACATTTTATTACGACATATTCGTGAAATCGATATTGGTCAATCATCAATTGGTGATATATGTGCTGCTCACTGTGTTTTGGATGATGGAACAAACATCATAATGGTAGTTGCTTACATTTCGCCCAATAACACAGTTAATAATATTATAAAGTTTTTATATGAAAGACTTATGATTTACGGTCGAGTAGGCTCTGAAGAATTAGGAGAAAACTATTATACATTGCCACTAATTTTAGCAGGAGATTTCAATATTAATTTCGCGTCTGAAGATGGACAACTCTTGGTAAACTTTCTACAAGATAACTTAGAACTACAAATGAATAATAACCGAAATGAGCCTACCACAAGACATGGAACAACAATCGATGCAGTTTTCTCTAGATATCTTTCTAATTTTCATTCGAAAACATATGTATCTTATTTCTCATACCGTAAGCCTATTGTCTCGGTCTTACAATCAACCACAGTAATTACTGATGTATCCGATAATGAAAATAATGAATAAAAATAAAAAATCTATTCAAAAATATTAATTTATCAATGAAAACCCGTAATAAATTTAAATATTTGTAGAAAATTAATATATGTATATGTATATACATGTATATATTATACATATATACATATATAAACATATATATATATATATTTATACGTATAGATGGAGCTAAAGAAGTTTTACTTCAGTCCTGTGGTCTAAAGCACACTCACTTTTTGTTTATTTCATTTTTCGACTCCTTAAAGTATCAAAAATCACTCCTTAAAACTTTATGAAAAAATTCTGAACAGAAAAAAAGTTACAGCGATATATAGCAGTCTAGGTCGAAGCGCGTTAGGTAGCCCGCGCTCGGTTCTCGCGCGCGGCAGTTGTATACTCCCACTCTCTACAATACTGGGGTCCTTTTGTGTACTAACGTATACAGATCTTGACCTGGCCTCTAAACGCGTTCCCAGTTCTATTTCGGTTGTCTCCCGGAGCGTTGAAATGGGTCCTTACACGAAGGGAAAGAAAAACACGAAAGCCTGAGTCAAGTTCAGCCTTCGCCCTTCCTTGGTTGCTGCCTTGGTAGCTTTTTCAGCCATCGGAATCCTTTCTTCGTCCTTCTTCTGAACATAATTGTAGGCATTAATTCTTATAGTGCAGCCCATTGTTTCCAACATTTTTAAGAGAGTCATACGTCCCTCATTAAAAATAGACAAGGAAATGTGAACAGCCAGTTCCACGACATTCTTGCCTACAAACGTATGTTTGGGAACGATCGCCCAAAGCGTCTTGTTGTAGCACTCGTTGTTGTTTTGTGTATTCTTTCCTAAGCACCGTGAAATGAATTCGTCGTCACATAGTTTTTCATAAACGGGTTTTACCATCTCCTGGACCTCCTTACTTAGTGCTGGTTTGTGCTTATACGGCTTGTTGTCGGTTTGAGCCTGCAGGTACTTGCACACGTCGGCATTGCAGTACTGATGCTGCGGTGCATCGTCCGTAGAAATAACATGATAAAAGCCAGCCAAAATTTATTTTTTCATGTTTTCCTTAGAATCTGGATTCCGCTGGATGGCCAAACTGTAATTAACCGACATTTGTTGCATCATTTTCCCAGTTAAGTCGGTTGTTTTTGCTGGCGGTGGTGGTGGTGGGACTTCACTGACTTTTCTTCTTTTCCGTGGTTGTTTGACTGGTGTTTTCTTTTCTTTTTGAGCCATTTGTTTTTCTGCTTCTTGTTTTTTTTCTTCGGCTTTTTTGAATTTTTTTATCTCAATCAACGATTTTTTAACGTCTTTTAAATGACAGAACATTCGCTTTCCAATATGTAAGACGCACTCGAGTTTTTTTATTATAAAATCTCCATACGTTTTGGCTTGCAACAAATTTGTGAAAGTTTTCGAGTCTCCGTCGCCTATGTAGTAAGCATACTTCGTCAAATGGAGTTTCATAGAATTTTCAAAAATCTTTATCATGCCTTGAACTTCCATGCTGCCGGAGCTACCTTCGTAATTAGCACAACACTCTTCGTTATGCTCGCTTTCGTACCACATGTCAAACTCAACACGATTCAATTTTTTTGCCATAATTTCGCAACTTTTGCACGTTTTCGAGGACACGAAAAAATCTACAAGTTTGCTCGTATATTTTCCAATCACTGTAGAAACACCGATGAGAGAACTATAGCCACGCTTACTCCAGGTGCCGTCTCCCGAAACCGTTAGCTCGTCCTCTGGTAAACCGTTCTCTTTATTTCTCTGCTTTTCCTCCTGGCCAGCTTTCTTTAGACAAACATCGGCAACAGCTTTGGCTGCAATTTCAACATTAGATAGAAGTCTATAATAAGTCGTTGCACTAAAATTCGATGTCAAGTCCATCAGCGCACAATAAAGTTCCAAGCCATTACGACTGACGCCAAGCAATCTCAACACAAAGACAATTCGTCGGTTGATTTCGAATCCAGTATTTATGAAACTACACGAGTTTATATGTCGATCACCGCACTCGCAAGCAATATTTATTTTGAAGCCGATTCCTTGAATCCCGGTCTTGGTAAACACAACGTCTTTGTCACATGTTTTACATTTCAGCATACTCGATAAGGCCGAGAAAACGAGGGAAAATGCCAGTATGCAGAAATGAAAACTATCATCACGTTTTACGTCGAAATCTGTATTTGATGATAATTTCTGTGCAGATGGGCTTGTAGATGTTGTGCTGTGCTCCGATGTATACTGATTTCTTGTAAAATTGTGCGATGTTGTTCTGATATTTTCTTTTAACTTTCGTGTTTTTCTTTTCCTTCGGTAAGGACCCATTTCAACGCTCCGGGAGACAACCGAAATAGAACTGGGAACGCGTTTAGAGGCCAGGTCAAGATCTGTATACGTTAGTACACAAAAGGACCCCAGCATTGTAGAGAGTGGGAGTATACAGCTGCCGCGCGGGCTACCCGACGCGCTTCGACTTAGACTGCTATATATCGCTGTAACTTTTTTTCTGTTCAGAATTTTTTCATAAAATTTTTAGGAGTGATTGTTGATACTGTAAGGAGTCGAAAAATGAAATAAAAAAAATGTTTTGAACCCGCTAATAGGTACTAGTACATTAATGTAACGAAAATGACAATGATGATGACGAGTATATAGTAATGCTGAACGAGATGTAATAATAGAAGATATAATCCGCTACACGAAGTTCAAATGTTACAAACCGTTGTAACCACTAGACTAAGTACCATATTTTATTATACAATTCTATTGATTACCTGTCAGTGGTAAATATACTTTTTTTTTCAAGTATATGTACACGTTTGCGCCAACCCTCTTATCCACATACTCTTCTCTGTTCACTGAATACTAACAGCATTCTACTTTTCTAATTCTACATTATAAATTCTACATCAGGAGAGTGCGAGGTGCGGTGGCCGGAAAAGTAAAGTGGTTGTAGTCGTGGCACGGTGGGGAACGAGTGGGGATAGGCATGGGACGGAGCAAACGGGTACACATACTACTGGTGTTCATTTATTAATTTCTGCAATATGAATAAATGTATCTATGCAGTACGACTAACAACAAATGCTGGGATTCGCTGAAAAATGGACACAAAAGTATTGATACATGTATTGATACATAATAATTCTGAACCAATTTAGCTCTTCAAGGTCTTAATCAGAACAGAAACGTTATCTAATTATTGATAAGCTAAATGAAATATTTAGTGATCATCAATTAATGTACACGATATCAAAATAATGAAGTTGTGCAGAATAACTAGTATTAAACGCCGTCATTGGTCGAGAAATAGATACATTTTTGCACTCCGAGGTCTTAATTAAAGCAGCAAGGTTTCCGAATGATTGTCAGATTAATTAAAACATTTTCTGAATATTAATTAGTATACGTGATATTAATAAAATCGAACCTGCGCAGTACACAAATATCTACACCTAATTGTCCAATTAAGCTACCAATCATTAGCAAACTTTTCAGCTTCGATTAAGAGCTAGTAAAACTATGCATATCGATTTGGAATTATCAGATTCACCAACAACATCTAAGAAAAAATATAATTAGTAACAGAATTACATGGTCGTTGAATTTTGCCGCCGCGTATTACGCTGCCACCTAGGTAAAATCATCGATTCGGAGTCAAAATCGCCAATCGATTAACAAAACTCGAATCGGGCGCTAGATAGCAAGTACATATTAATAATGTAACGGGTAATTGTCACACCCGCGCTCTTTCTGCAAACAGTACTTAGAGTATTCGCTGGCTCGTGCAATGAGGCTCTCTCATATTCTCGATAATATAATCGTGCGTTTGTCTTACATCCAATAAATCCACGACCATTGGCGTTCCAACCATATCGCGAAACACAGCTACGAATAGTGCATAAAATAAGGTGAATCGCTGGTATCTTATTTTTAAGTGAAAGTTAAGAATTTAACCGCCACCCCGGCCATTCTGCAATCGAGTTAACGCACTCTGTACTCATACCACGTACAATTTGTCAGGACGACAATTGTACGTGTACAAATTAGGACGTCTTCCTAGACGGTCCCTTATGTATTCGTTTTGAGGTTATCCGGGGTTGTATCAGGCCTGAGCTGATCGAGGAAGCTACCTTGGTGAAAGAAAGAATGATTGTTGTATGATAAGATGGTTGTACCGGATTCGCACCGAAGCGCCAGGTGATATCGTTCCGAACTGATCTATACAGCGGCTTCGCGTTGAGGTGAGAGCAACCGTTCTTCGCAGACAAGCCGTACCTGTCAGATAAGCTAAGTGCCACGAAAGGCCCAACAATGTGTTTTCTTGTACTATCGATGAGTTCTCACGTGAGATTAAACATCTGTTGTTTTTGTTAAACGGCTCGTGTAGCCTCTCTTAATGTTGTTATGATTAGAAAAGAGCCATTTAAAGGCGCTGTACGAATCTCATTCATTTCACGGTATAAACCCCTGACCGAGATCCGTACGCTGCACACAGCCACTAAATCTCTAATTGTTATCGTTCATTGCAATAGTCGGAAGGCGAACGACTACCGAGGATGAACTAGTTATGTCGGCTATGTTAGCTCAATGTGATACCAATACTTGATTCTATTTGAGTAAATAATTTATTACTTCGTTGCCGAGAACACACGCGCTGTAACTTTAATGGTGTTCCTAGTGTTATGCCGGTACTGCGTAATTGGATTACTCGGTAAACGGTATAATATTGGGTCTGGGAAAAAGTTCGTGGCGTTTTTTTAGTAAAATTTAACTGGTTTTCTTATAGTGTGAAAATGAATTAATTTAAACCAAACATCCTCCATTATTATCGACAATGGTTCGCCATTTTTCGGGTAGAGTCAAGATGCGATCGGTGAAGAACTTCTGTGGTTTCTGGTTGAAAAACTGAATCAAGTGGTTTTCACAGGCTTCTTTTGAAAGCAGCTTAATTCCATTAAGAGAGTTCTGCAGAGATCGCAATAAGTGATAGTCAGAGGGTGCTATGTCTGGATTATACGGTGGATTCATCAAAGCTTCCCAACCAAGCTCTCGCAAATTTTGACGGGTCATCACAGAAATGTGTGGTTGGGTGTTGTCATGATGGAATACAACACCTTTCCTATTAATCAATTCGGGCCATTTTCTTTCGATTGCTTGGCATAATCTCTCTTGTTGTCCACAGTAGAGTTGAGAATCAATCGTCTGACCAACTGGAAGTAGCTCATGGTGGACGATTCTCTTCCAGTCCCACCACACACACACCATCACCTTTTACGCCGTTAATCCTGGCTTCGCGAACGCTTGATTGGGACGGCTCACCATCCCTTGTCCACGATCTTTGATGCTTCCGATTGTCATACGTGATCCATTTTCAATCACCGGTTATGACCCGTTTCAGAAATGGCTCGATTTCATTGCGTTTCAGCAGCGCATCGCAGATATTAATTCGGTATATCATGTTTTTCGCGCTCAACTCATGAGGAACCCATACATCGAGCTTCTTTTTGTAGCCAGCTTTGTGTAAATGGTTCAAAACAGTTTTGTGGTCAATGCCTAGCTCCATACCTATATCGACACTGCTATGCTTATTTTGCTGGACTTTTTTAAGAATTTCATCAGCTTTTTCAGTGATTGGACGACCAGAACGTGACTCATCTTTCACATCAAAATTACCAGAACGAAAGCGAGCGAACCATTTCCGCGCAGCAGATTTTGATAAAGTACCTTCACCGTACACAGCACAAATTTTTTCACAAACCTGCGCAGCGTTCTTTCTTTTGTCGTAATAATATTGCAAAATATAGCGCAATTTTTCATTACTTTTCTCCATTTTCAAACGCAAACAACTTTCCAACCACTGCACCAATTTCGATGTTTATACACTCAAAGTAACGCTCGAAGTGTCACCTTTCCAACGAACGTTTAGTGGTGTCGCTGCGATCTGTGTTTCATGACTTATTTGCAATTGATACCATCTATCGGAAAAAACTCCACGAACTTTTTTCCAGACCCAATATATCTGTAAGTAAGTAAGTACAATATTTTTGACAATAATTCAACTTGTTATTTTGGTCGATAAATGTGTGGAAGTATCTGTATCTTTTAGGTGATGTACATGTTGTGTTATTTATATTGGAGTAAAAGTTTAGATTTTTGTAAACTTGCACAATGCTTTAGATGTCTGTTTATTTAAAACAACCTAGCTGTATCTCTTGATTAATATTGTAGAATGGCAGCGAGGTACCTTGCATGGAATTTACAAAATTTGGAGGTTCGTGTACGGAATGTTGAAAGAAGACTTGAGCGGAGAGAATTACGTGAACTTCAAGATCCATTCAAACTCCCAGATAATACATTCGTTGAATTATACCGTCTATCTCCAGCAATTATGTCTGATTTGATAGACGCATTACTTCTATTCTTGCAGCATCGTTGGAAGCTTGTGGCACTGCAGCATCGGCGTGTCGCTGAGCTGCGTTGGCAGTAATAACGGATGCTTCCACTTGCATTTTCATAGGATCCGCTGGAATCTGTTAGTAATTACATAAACCAGGTGTACAAGTATGAAATGCGGATTTCAGACAACAGATGGCGCACGAATGCAGTTTGTGCTATAAAGGTTTGACACTGCACCATTTTGTTGTGTCATCAACAAGTGTCACACGAGTACAAGTGATAAATTGGAAAAGTGAGTGCATAATGTTGTGTTGTTGTGTTCAATATGTCGAAATTTATACGGAACAAGAGCATTCGCGAAGAGCATTAATTTTTTGTTTTCATTTGAAGAAAACTGCTGCTGAATCATACCGATCGCAAGATACCTGTGAACGATTGTTTCGGCGTTTCAAAAGTGGTGACTTCGATGTTACAGACAAGGAACGTGGAAAGCCGCCAAAAAAATACGAAGATGTGGAATTGCAAGCATTGTTGGACGAAGATGATTCGCAAACACAAAAACAACTCGCCGAGCAATTGGGCGTTAGTCAACAAGCTGTTCCCAATCGGCTACAAGAGATGGGAAAGATTCAGAAGACCGGTAGATGGATACTACATGAGTTGAACGACAGGCAAATGGAAAAGCGCAAAAACACATTGTGACATTTTGCTGCTCGGTACAAAAGGATGTCGTTTTTGCATCGTATAGTTACAGGGGATGGAAAGTGGATTTATTTTGAGAACCCCAAGCGTAAAAAATCATGGGTAGACCCAGGCGCACCATCCACATCAACCGCAAGACCAAATCGCTGCGGCAGAAAGACGATGGTCTGTGTTTGGTGGGACCAGAGGGGCGTGGTCCATTATGAGGTGTTAAGACCTGGAGAAACGGATAATAATAAACGTTACGTTAATAATTCGCTGCATGAAAAAAGGCCAGAATACCGAAAGAGGCAACACAAAGTCATTTTTCTTCATGACAATGCTCCATCACATACGGCAAAACCTGTTCGCGATACGTTGGAAGTACTAAGCTGGGAAATTCTACCCCATGCGGCTTACTCATCAGACTTGGCTCCTTCCAATTACCTCTTGTTTGCATCGATGGGTCACGCACTTGCTAAGCAGCGCTTTGGTTCGTACGAAGATGTGAAAAAATGGCTCGATGAATGGTTCGCAGCAAAAGGGGAAGATTTTTACTGGCGTGGTATTCACAAATTACTCGAAAGATGGGAAAAATGTATAACAAGCGATGTAGCATACTTCAAATAAAGCACTTTTTATCATTCTTCCAAATTGAACGTTTTTTTAGAAAAAATATCCGCATTTCATACTTGTACACCTGGTACAAGTTAAAAAGTGAGTTCACTTCTTTATGTTTGGAGTTAAATAATCGTGAATTTCAGATGAAATAACATTGATATTGATATTTAGTAACTACTATACCTCCACAGCATTCGTCTGCTTACGTGAAATATGTGCGAACTCTTCTTAGGAGTCACGAAGCTCCGTGCTGAGCCTCGTTCCTTTACCTAATGTAGTACAATTAATGATATTAATCATTTATATTGAGACAACGAGTTCGTCTCATCTACACAATACAAGGACACGACACCCACACACCGAAGCATCAGTACCACACACAGTACCAAAATAAACATAGAATAGCAAACCGAAGTACGCCCAATACATATAGCCAGAGGGACCTGTAATACATACGACCAATACTACGAAGAACAGAATACCAGGAAAACCAACGACAATCACTCGAACTACTATAGTATCAAAATATGTATGAAAAGAAATTAACAAGGGATACGTTAAATACAATAATCGGAAATATGGAATTAACGATAAATGGGCTACAGGACGACTATCAAATATAGTTATACCCAGAATGTGGAAGAAGAGCGGGGGAAACCAGTCAAAAGAACACGAAATGCGACGATCGAGAAGCATTTGTTCACAGATTCCAACCAAACATCAAGGACCAGCCAGCGAATCGAAGGAAGACCAGCTAGCCAGCCAAAGAAGAACCACGTAGCCAACCAAAGGAGGAGCATACAAACAGCACCACTCCAAGGACCAGGCCCCAATACTTCTGAGCCTACGAAGACGAACATCTTCGACGTCCAACCACTGAACCCGCTAAGACACACATCTTCAAGCCGTCCAGCATCCGCGTCACCAAGATCTCACAAATAGAAGAAACCAATATGGTATAAATAAAAATATATCAAATCAATGGGACCCCCTCGAAATTTAGATAGAGACGCTCCTGTCATCGTTTCAATGCACCGATGCACCAAAGATGCATCTCGGTGACGCCTCCACCGTAGCAGCAACGGGGCAAGCGAGTAGATAGTGTCGCCAGGAGAGCTAAAGCGAGAGCTCCGTCCCCACCACGGTCCACTAGATATAGATATAGGATAGGCTCGCTCCAAAGGCAAGGAATAATAACAGTCAACATAGATGGCAAGCCCGATAGGCTAACACTATATAATGCTTTGCGTAGAAAATACAGAAATTGCCATACCATTAGGGAAAATATTTTAATAATTTCATATAAAAACTTCTATTTTTGCGGATACGATTATATAGGTGCGTGAGCCCGCGTCGAGTTTTCGTACAGTGCATAATCCTCAGGATTAGCAAAGAAAAGGAGTCAAATTAAGTAATATTAATAATAATCAATATTCTCATCCGTATAAATTATAATAATTGTTAAATAAACCCTACTTATACCTAATACTGAAGCCTGAATTAATTTCCTCCCTGCTCGAGTCCGAACTAAAACCTTTTCACGGTAATGATAACGTGAAATAACGTTACAATATCTAGTTAGATTTTTCAATGTATTAAAAGTTTAATCATTGACAATTTATCTAACTGATGTAGGTATACCAGGTGTATGCATAAGTTTTTTCCGGTTTTTTGGTAAAAAAAACACGTCATTTTCAAGGGAAATTAATTTTTGTTTTATTCAAAATATTGGCCATCGGCTTCTACACATTTCGCCCATCTTTCAGGTAACTTATGAATACCATGCCAGAAAAACTGCTTGTTTTTTGCGGCAAACCATTCGTCGAACCATTTTCCAACTTCCTCGAAATTGCTGAAGTGCTGCTCTGGGAGCGCGTGCCCCATTGATGCGAAGAGGCGATAGTCAGATGGCGCCAGGTCTGGCGAATACGGCGGGTGCGGAAGGATGTCCCATCCAAGCGATTTCAAGGTGTCTTTCACTGCTTTTGCTGTGTGAGACGGCGCATTGTCGTGTAACAAAATCACTTTGCCATGTCTTCTGGCCCATTCCGGTCGTCTTTCGATTAATGCGTGGTTTAAATTAATAATTTGTTCGCGATAGCGTTGTGTATTAACGGTTTCGCCGGGCTTCAAGAGTTCATAATACACAATACCGCTCTGGTCCCACCAGACACAGAGCATGGTCTTCTTGCCGAAGCGATTTGGCCTTGGTGTTGATGGACCGGCTTCGCCAGGTGAAAGCCACGATTTTTTCCGCTTCGAGTTTTCAAAATAAATCCATTTTTCGTCACCCGTCACAATTCGATGTAAAAATGATTTCCTTTCGTGGCGTTCAAGCAGCACTTCACAAGTGACTTTGCGATTTTCTATTTGACGTTCATTCAAATCGTGTGGGACCCATTTACCGAGTTTATTGATCTTCCCCATTACTCGTAAACGTCTGCTGATTGTTTCTTGTGACACATGTAATGCTTCTGCTAATTGCCGTTGAGTTTGAGTTGGGTCATCATCCAATAACTCCTGCAATTGCTCGTCTTCACATTTTTGTGGTCTACCAGAGCGCTCACTGTCTTTCACATTGAAATCACCACTTTTTAATTGTCGAAACCATGTCTCACATGTTCTAATCGATGGAGCGTGTTTACCATATGTTTCTACCAGCAAACGTTGACTTTCAGCAGCCTTTTTCTTTCGATTAAATAAGAAAAGCAATGCCTGCCGCAAATGCTTTTTTTTCAGGCACAAAACTCGACATGATCACTGAACGATAAAACAAAGACGCTAGTTTTTGGCGGACTCAACTTGTGTGTGTTTGTAGATTGATGTCAGACGAACAAAATGATGTATGTGTCAAATTAATACGCTGCGTACTTTTCGCTGGCGCCATCTCTTAGTTAAACCGGAAAAAACTTATGCATACACCTGGTATACATACACGGTCGTTTTGCACGTGTTGCAATCAGCGCTCTTGTTGCTTGCTTCTGAGCGTGTGCAACCCCGACAGACCTCGATGTTCCAGCAGAAAGTTCGTTGCACAGTACGCTAGATTCTGTAGTGCCTATATATCCTATATATCTTTGAAAACATCGTCGTTTTCATAAGTGACATTCCATGAATAGAACTATTATACATTGTCTTGATTCAAATATAATATCTATCTGACCTATTGATCTCATCTAGATCATTTCCCTCGTTACTGCTTTTGCTGTTTGAAAACAATGTCAGTGTTGCTGGTCACTCGAGTAACGCTGTGTCACCAGCAGCAAGGCGGCCAATTAATTCTTGTAGAAATTTATTTATTTTTCTTCACATTGTGATAAATTGATGTCTCGTTTCGTATAGTTCATGGGGGTTTATTCAAATGGCCATTCAGCTAGGGAATAAATATAAAATCACATAATCATCCAACTTACTTGTTCTCCTGGTGTACTATCTGGACAGTCTTCACTCAACGTCGTTAGCTGTGACTCAGTACACGTTTTTTCCAAATTTTTATCAATAGATGACTCTTTATGTCTTTATGTCTCTCCATATCGACACAAGGAAGCTTCAAATGATAACATAGTAAATATATAAAGGTTTTGTGTGTTGTTTTCAAATAACGAAATTGCATGGTCAACAATAATTTGAACATAAAGCCGATATCGGATATAATGCTAAAATTTTTCTTCAATTTCATAGACCAGACAATATACATAGATAGAAACACAGATTTTGAATACGTTACCTAAAGTATTTTCACTGACAAAATAATGAGTATTACGTTAGCTATGCTTTGCAATGATGCCACTTTTCATTACAATTTCAACGATTGTCCATAATGGCTTACGCAACAACAAGTCTCGTTAATTACTCCGTACAAAATCGCACGTATCGATAGCGCAAGCGAAAACTGTCGATAGTTAACGACATCGTTAGCTAACGATAGTCGTGTACAGAATCAGTGATGCCAGAAGTGGGATTTTTGTTCCCGTTTGTGTACCTTCTCCACTGGGTCTGCTTTAGCGCCCACTGCGCGCGCACCCGGCGCACCGACCAATCAGCAGTCAGGCAGCTTGTGACGTCACACACTACGCCGTGCGCAGACTCGGCTCACCGACCAATCAACAGTATGCAGCGACCTCCACGTGGTAGGACCTGGGACGTGAGTAGAGCATTACAATTTCTTTTTATTCAATAAATTGTAATGAACCTTTTGTGTAAAGGACTACAATTTGGTGTTGGATATTGTAATGCACTATTCATTTGCTGACGGCTGCAAAATTAGTAAGCATTTGATATATTTCTTTACTTTCATCATTTATTTATTTATATATATAATATTTATATATATTCATTAAAAAATCTTCCATAACTCATGTCATAAAAGCCCGCGCAGTAGCTGTTGTGAAGTGGGTGGGGCGAGACAACGTAAAGCGCAATCGAGACGAGATTTGTTACGAGCGGCGCAAGCCTTCCCTTGACGCGCCTAGCACGGGCAGTGTGGTGAGGGCAGCGAGATAGGAGCAAAAATCCCGCTTCTGGCATCACGGTACAGAATCCCGCTGCTGGACGGGAACCACGCTTCATGGGTGCGGCTAGTGAATGTTCCTCGGACACTTAGCTGCGGATGCTGATGTGTGAGTGAGTGAGAAAAAGAGAGAGAGAGAGAGTATGTCCGCGCGCGCGTGTGTGTGTGTGTGTGTGTGTGTGTGTGTGTGTGTGCGTGTGTGTGCGTGAGTATGCAAGAGGAATTATGGTGGTCGTCACCATGGCTTGGAGAGCCGTCGTAGAAATCCCCAGCAGCATAATAGTAGGTTAAAAATGCTATTCCAAGTATGCAGACCCTCCATCCTGCTAACTCTTCCTTGTTCACCAGCGTACCCACTAGGGGTGTTCAATTCTGATTCGATTCTTAAAAAGATCGATATTTTGAATCGATTTTCTGTTACTCGATTTTTTTGTAAATCGATTCTCCACTCCAAGAATCGACAACCGATTTTTCCGGTTTTTTTATTTCTCTGTTTTATTCTGTGTTCTGTTCTGTTACCGTACTTTCTACAGATCGAGAAACTATAGTGGTGGGGGTGGTCTCCTTATTGGTTCACTGGTTATATCGCCACGAGAGCCGTGGCGATAGGGTGATTCAGGCTATGGGAGTGAGAGTGCGATTTGCGATGGAAACTTTCCACGTTTCCTGTTTCCTGTTTCCACTTACCAGAACTTTCCAGTTTCCCTTTTCCATTGTACTTGCGGACTTGTGCTTTGTGTCAACTGCAACCACTTGAAAAAGTTACGAGGGAATTATGTGGAGAACAATTTGTCACGGCCAGCAAATTAATTCCACTAATCAATCCCTAGCGGGTTGTTCAATTTTGCAAACTGGTAAAGTCGAAAAAATAGTCTCCAATTTTGATTGGTAGCGACTTTTCATGTAAAGTCCAACCAAAATCGCTTCAGTCCAATGCTGGAAAAATTGGTTACCAGTCAATACTTGAGACGAATTTTATGACTTTACCAGTTTAGAATTACCAATCAAATTTTGGCTCGCACAACCCGCTAGGGATTGCTTGAAAATCAAAAATAAAAAACCGCGAGAAACTGAAAACGCAAACTGCGCTTTCTTTAATTGACCGTCTCGAATAATCGATTTCGGCGAGATTTGGGCAAATAGAGAGCAATTCTATCATGGCAATCTCAACAATCCTATATCCTAAAATCCAAAAATTACATTTTAAACACCCTTGACCATGTTCAATGCAATCGGCCGTATTCCTAAATTCATAAGAGAAATTAATCATACGAATACGAATTCATCTACTGATGCAGTTATCGAAAGTGACATAGACATTTCTGAAACAGCTGATGACATATGGTCCCAATCACGATGACCTTAAAGTCAGAACAGTAAATGCTACACAACAGCACCAAGGTGAAATTCCTACTGATCTCAAGCACTACTTGGATCAACCATTGGTTGATCGTAAAGATAACCCAATTTTCTATTGAGTATTATTCTCTGAGTAAGATCGCCAAAAAACACTTGGCAATCGTTGCTACATCCGTAACGTCTGAACGACTGTTTTCAAGGGCTGGAAATATTTTAACGGATCACAGAAGCCGCCTTTCGCCTGTCCATCCACAACAGCTACTGTTCCTCAATTCGTTGTCAATAAAAAAACTAGCAATTGAAATAAGATCAATTATTTTGCAAACTTTTAAAATTAATATATTCGACAATAAAAATCACTACAAAATTTTACGGCTTAATATTTCATTACGTATATTTTTATTATGTATAAATCATTTTTAACGATTTTTGAATCGATTCTTGCAAGATCGATTTTTTCATCACGATTTTTAAGGAGAATCGATTCTCGTCATTCAATTCAGAATCGATTCGAGAATCGACTTTTTTTAGAGAATCGAACATCCCTAGTACCCACTTTACCATCTTCACATTACCGCTAATGGTTAAGCAGAGAGGGTATCGCGGCGGTGGAAAAGTGAGGTGGTGGAGGTAGTTGTATGGTGGGGAAAGGACGCTGGATAGGAGTGGGATGGAGCAAAGGCGTCCACATACTACTCCGGCATGAGCATAACAGTGTCAAAACGTGAAATTGATAGTGGATACCTGGATCTCTAGATAAGGTGCTCCGATTGGTTAAAATTGTCTTACGTGTACGCAGGCGTACGCAAGTTACGTGGCATTGGGAGGCACCCTTAGTGCGTCTGTGTAATGTAGCTATTTGTTTTCAACAGTTTGGAACGTAGGCACAGACGGTATGTGCCTCATTGTTAAATAGCATTCGATATTTAATATTAACTCACTACTTTAAGTTCATATAAAGCAAATAGGTAGTTTTAATCACTGGCGTCGACCAGATTTTCTCCGTTCATGCGTTTGAAAAGTCCTTAGCTTCCACTTTTCATACCGTTTCCAAGTGATAATTAATGTCGACTCATAATTCATTGCAAATAAATTTCAATTCATCAATACAAATCAGTCTCAACATAAATTGGTCATAGAAAAATTACGCAGACATACGGAAATTACGCGGCATAGAGAGGCACCCTGAGGGGAATATCTAACGCCTCAACTACCAGGTCTATAAATATGAAACCGGAATTTTTGTATAAAAAATACACGTTTATTGTATGAAAATGATAAAAAATATTTTATTCGAAGTATTGCCCATCGCTAGCTATACATTTTTCCCACCTGTCTGACAATTTGTGGATGCCACGCCAAAAAAACTGTTGCTCTTTTGAGGCAAACCAGTCATCGAGCCATTTTCGTACATTTTCGTAAGAAGTAAAGCGCTGCTCAGCAAGCGCGTGTCCGATCATTTGTTGTCGGTAGCGTTCAGTATTAACGGTTTCGCCAGGTTTTAGCAGCTCATAATAGATCACACCCTTCTGATCCCACCAAACACAGAGTATTGTCTTCCGTCCATAGCGATTTGGCCTTGCAGTCGATGTCGATGGTTCGCCTGGAGTTACCCATGATCTTTTACGCTTAGGATTCTCAAAATATATCCACTTTTCATCGCCAGTCACAATTTGATGGAGAAATGACTTTCTTTTGTACCTGACGAGCAGCATTTCGAAAGTGGTTTTTCGGTTTTCCTGCTGTCTTTCATTCAGTTCATGTGGAACCCATTTTCCCATCTTCTGGATCTTTCCCATGGCTTTCAAACGTATGGAGACGGCTTCTTGTGTCACATTTAATTGATCCGCGAGTTGTTGTTGCGTTTGAGCGTCATCCTCATCCAACAATGCTTGCAATTCGCTGTTTTCAAACTTTTTCGGTGGTCTTCCACGTTCTTCGTTTCTCACGTCAAAATGGCCTTTTTTAAATGTTTTAAACCACTCAAAGCACTGTGATTTACCAAGACCATGCTCACCGTAAGCTTCGACAAGCATTCGATGCGATTCTGCAGCAGTTTTCTTCAATTGGTAACAGAAAATCAATGCTGTCCGCAAATCGTAGTTTCCAGGTAGAAAATTCGACATGTTCAACGTTATTACAAACTATGCTGTTGTATGAAACTTGTATTATTGTGAGTTGAAAATCTTTGTCATATATGTCAACGAGGAAATGGCGCCAATGACGCGGTGTGACGGTAACTACATTGACAGCTAGGGCCATCTATGGGCAAATTCCGGTTTTATATTTATAGACCTGGTATATGCGTAGCTTAGACAGACCTTCCAGCTTCTAGTGCTATAACGGCACTCTTACTTGTAACCAATGTGGAAGAAGCAAAACAAAGTTTCTTCACTGTCGAAGTAGATTCATTTTAGAAAGAGGTTATGGAAGTTAGAAATGTATTGGAGGAACAATTGTTTCCCACTTCAAAAAAATTGGTGCAAATAGTATTGTCGCTTCCCCATTCGAACGCAAAGGCCGAACGTATCTTTTCTATTGTCACCGATAGTCGCCGACAAAAAAACGTAATAAAATAGGCCACATGTGCTGAAACGCACATATGTCGACTTAGACCATCTTTACAAAATGCAAATCTTCCTTGTCAAATTTTCCAAGTGGATTCTCAATACCACTGAGGGAATATCACAACCTCGCCGTCTGACACCACTGTGTGAGTCTGTGGAAATAATTCCCTCAATCTGGCATCAACGGAGAAGATCCTCTTTCGACAGATTCGACTTCCGATACAGTGATGCCAGATGTGGGAATTTTTTCCCACATCAAGGTCGTTGGGTACCCTCTCCACTAGGTCTGGTTTAGCGTTCGCCACGCGCGCACCCGGCGCACCGACCAATCAACAGTCAGGCAACGCGTGACGTCGCTCACTACGCTGCGCGCTGTTCAAACGTTCAGAGTACAAAATAAATTAATACAATTGTTAACCGTACTATTATTTCTGTGTACTCTTAATCGATGAATAAAATGTTTGCTTTCATTAATTACTGAAATTGTCGATATTTTAATGTGCTTTTCATTAGTATTTGTAAGAAATTCATGACGTTGTGGCGGTTTATCAGTAAGAGTCGGGAAAATGAATCTTGTAATGTCAATGACATGGATACTTAGTAGGTCTTTTATATAACAAAATTCTGCGATTTGTCTTTTTGTCGCAACAGCTCACTTTTCAAAAGAGAATCGTCGCAAGAAAAAAAAATCACGATTTGACTAGCTCGAGATACGAACCTGCTATTTTCAGATTGTCAGTCTGGAATGCTACCGCTGCATTACCCAGCTTCTCTGGTATCGATGTTGCACTATTAATTTCACTTATCCGTGCTGACGTTAATATCATCAATCATGTACATTTTCCCACATCAGCGCATAACTGCTTTATGGCAGTACAGCTTGCCATTTTATAGATTTTGTTTTGCGGGGAAAGAGCTTTCAATACTGTAACGGCACTCTCACCCGTGATCGAAGTGTACACTGAGAAAAGAATTTATTCAATATTAACAAATCTTGAGTTGGATATACCGAAATAAATGTCTAATTATTATAGCTAAATGAAAGTCGAGCCAAAGAAGATTTTTTAATTGTTAACAAATGTTTTCTTGCTTTATTTTACCCAAACCAATATTATTTAGCCCAACTAAAATTATTATAAGTAAATTAGTGTTATAAACCGCTTTTCGAGCTTCGACCGGCGTAGGGCACGCCAACTACGCCACACGGCGTATGCTGTGCTACGCACACGTAAAGCGCAGGCGCGAGCCCGCGTAACCTCAGGCAACCACCCGGCGGCAACGGCAGTGTACGCCTGGCTATTGTCAGGGGGGGCCAACTCGCACCGTGAAAGGGGTAACGAATCGACGGTAACGCCAACTACCTGTGGTCTCAGCTCTGAACGAACTAAAACGAGTCACGTGACGCGGAGTGTGAAAGTGAGCCAGCGTGCAACAGACAAAAAAAAGTTGCTGCCATTGTGTTTTTTAGACTTTTAGAAGTTTTTGTGATGTAAGTTTGTTTAGGTTTTCCTGTGTAATATCTGTGCATTCTGTGTTTTTGATGTCTAGTAAAAGTTTGTATAGTAGTAGTAGTTGTAGAAATTTTTTTGCATAGTGCATGTCTACAATAAAAAATAACAGGTTTTATGGCGTATGTCTACTAACAAATAAAATATTTATTCCATATTCTCATTTCATCTTTAATATAATAGAGACATCGATACGAAACGAAACAAAAAGCTTTGGCTCTGACGCTATATAAAACGATGGGGAAGCGTGCTTACACATGTTTGCGAGAAGTTTTTCCTGACATTCCATGCACACAAACACTAAAGTCGATGCTTCATAAGATACCTTTGGTTCCGGGTTTGAACTCTTTGATCTTGAGACATTTGGAGAACACGTCTCGAAAAATGTCGAGCAAAGATAAAGTATGCATACTGATGTGGGACGAGATATCAATTCAATCAAAAGTCATGTATGATACTCGAAAGGATATCATATGTGGCTTTGAAGATTGGGGCAACAACCGTACGAATAAATTGGCAGACCATGTATTAGTTTTTATGCTGCGTGGTCTAAACACTGGCTGGAAGATGCCTATTTCATATAATTTTTGTGCAAAAGCGACTAACAGTATACAATTACTGCGCTGTATCAAAGAACATGTAAATGCAATACACAAAGCAGGCTTCCGCGTAGTTGCAACTGTATGCGATCAGGGATCTCCAAATGTCTCTGCAATGAAGCAATTGTTCCTACAGACGGAAATGAACCGCCATTGCGAAGGAAGAGCACTAAGTAAGTAATGTCCACTTGTAACTATATAGCATATATGAATCACATCTTATGTATTATGTTTTATTTGCAGCCTCAACTTACGAGATAGGAAAGTACGAAATTGTGCATTTATTTGATCCTCCACATCTTGAGAAGTGTTTTCGGAATGGTTTATTAACAAAAGATCTTGCGATGAGCTGCGAAAATAACATACCGAGTCGTATAGCATCGTGGGATGTCATCAAGACAGCATGGCTTATTGACAGAAATATTAATACTATTCGGCCACTACTGAAGAAAATTACTAAGGAACATATAATGGAAAATAAAATAAAGAAAATGCGTGTTAAATATGCAACGCAAGTTCTAAGTGGAACAGTAGCGAGCTGTATTGAGACTTTTGCAAGGTTTAAATGTAAGTAGTAATATCATTATTGTATAGTAAGGAAAGATACACATGCATATATTGTTATACAAATATACATATTAAGAATAAATTTGTTTTATTAAAAACAGGTGGAGCAACAATGGAAGACGAAAGTACCATTACAATAGACGAAGAAGAAGGTATTGCTACAGCGGAAATGGTTAATTTTTTAAATGATCTCTTTGACTCCGTAAACGGTACTGCGAATAGTGACAATGAATTGCGATGTGAAGTAACTGTGGATAGTGCGCACCATGCATTTTGGTCAGACGCGAAAAATGTATTAAGAGGTATGTGTTATGTGGACAAGCTTACGCATGAAATTGTTAGAGCGGGTCCTACGTTAAAAAATTGGATCTCAACTGTAGAGGGTTTCGAAAAATTGTGGGAGATATTGAAATGTAAATACGATTTTTAAAGTCTAAAAACGCGTTATTGTAATCAAGACCCAATAGAAAATTTTTCCGGACAAGTAAGAAGTCACGCCGTTCGAAATATAAACCCAACACCTCGGCAATTTGAAGACTCATTCATAACTTTACTAGTGAATAACATGAAGTCTATTAAGATTGTTGGTGGTAATTGCGAAACAGATGAAGATACCTTCATGCTGCATTCATTGGAAGAATATTTAGAATCTGAGCCTGAACTTCAAAATGCTGATGTGAGTAATGTGAGCGAAAACGAGGAAGACGACGAACCGGTTGAAATGGAACGAGTAGATGCGCGCGATGATTCATTTGTATTAGATTATGGTAATGATATTATTAATTCTATCATAAAACGGTTCAATAACTGCGAAGAATGTAATAATTGGCTTAGAAATAGTAGCTTCTTTTCTACTTACTCGAAACAAATTATACATAGAGTATTTAAATTGCTAAAAACGCGAAGCCATCAACGAAATATTCTCAAAGTGTTACTACAACACTTTGAGAATTGGGAAATAAACATCGAGTGCCATGAGTGCGTGGAGCATTGTGGAAACATGTTTATGACGATGGTTCACGTAATCGCGGTTAAAATATTAATATGGTGGTGCGATAAAAAAAATTTAGTTAGTAATTTTATGACATTGTTATGAATGTATTAATGAAAAAATAACAATAAACTATAATTTTCACCTATATTCCTTGTTATTTATAATTATACGTTTACAAATATAATCAAATATTTATATATATATATATATATATATATAGGGGTTCGCGTTCCCATGAATTTCAATATCCCGCCCAATGTCACGTGACTGTTTTTAGTTCCTTCAAGTGAGACCAAGGATAGAGGCGCTGAAAATCGAGACCATTTTTCCAAGAGGAGAGTTGGTCCCCCCTGGCTATTGTCGACGAAGGACGTTAGTCACGATACCTCACGCAGAACAAAGGCAACGACGGCCTATACGACGCTAAAGCAACGGAAAAGTACGCATGGCTATGGTCGACGACGGACGCTAGCCACGAAACCCCACGACGAACAAAGGCAACGACGGCCTCTACGACGCTAACGCGATCAAGTGACGACGCGATACGGGCGATTACGCCACCATATTAATTATTCATTCATTATTAACCAGTTCTTATTATTACTTTCATTACATTTTATATTATTAAATAAACACCCTGTTGATTATTCTTGAGACATCCGTTCACCACATTACCTGAATCTCTCTATAAACCCACGAGTATCGACGCCACGCGGTCTGACGAACGGTCAACCAACGGCCGCGTAATCGCGCAAGCACGAATAAGTATTTTCGCCTTCGGCACAACCAAGACGCCTGACAACGTGCATCCGGTTAAGAACAAAGGAATCACCACCATCTCTAACATTAGAGTCGAGCCAAATAAGATTTTTTAATTCGTAGCGAATATTTTCTGGCTTTATTTGACGCTGTTTGAGAATCCGTCCATATGTGTTGGATGGAATCTGAGAAGATATTGAAAAAATATGAGTATTCACTCGACGCAGGGAAAAATAAAACCAGACAGAAAGATGTTCTATAGAGAAAGTTGTTTTTATTCTACCATCCACTCTTTCACTACAAAATATCTAAAATAGAAAAAAAAAATAATAAAGATATAAATTAAAATACAAAGAATTGAAGTTAAATTTTGATTTGAGTGAAACATTTGATCAGCACATAATTACATTAATTGTGTGCAGCATTTATGAGTTACTTGAGTAGCACACAATTATATTAATTGTGAGCTGTGATTATTGAGAGCAGTGTACGTGCTGCATCCAGTGCTGCGGAGCACGCCACGCAATGAGATATGTGAGTGCGCAGATTGATTTGACTAATTCCAGGAACTTTTCAATAAGCTAGAAAATTTGGATGCACAGAGAGTCAGTGCTGGCACATGCAACTCTGGTACTTGAGTGCTGGAATTCTAGTAGAACGGACTGTGAAGCAGTCAACGCTGCACTGCACAACAAAATGAGAGTATGAGGATGCACAAATGAGTAGAAATATTCACAGTATTTTCCCAGTAGGTTTACTGGGGGAAAATACAGTGAATAGAGAGCACATGCGCAATTATATTAATCGAGCAGGCAAAATGTAGTGATGAAAACCGTGGTACAGCCAGTGCTGCAGAGCACGCCAAAGTGTGAGACGTTTATGTTGATGTACCGACTTATTTTCTACTCCTTACCGACATTGAATTGCACGGAATTGTGACGGTGTACTCTTACCGTGTATTTGAGTCCTGTTGAACTTGAAAATGCTGAGAAAATCCGGTGAGCTGGTGAAAAATCCGAGAGTGTACCGAGGATGTGTGCGCTGTCCAGGCGGTCTTTCACAGAAGTGTCAAAAATAGCAATATGGCTGCGTAATACGAAGGCGTCGTTGAGCGCTGGAGTCAAATGAGGGAGATAGCCGGTGAGCGAAGCCGAAGTCAAGCGAGAGAGATAACCTCTCGCTTAACGCGGCATGCCTGCAAGGCACAGCCTCGGCTCCGCGAGGCCCTTCTTCGGCTATCTCCGACCCAACCGAGCGCGGCGTGCTACACAGCAGCAACAGGTCGACGCACGGCGAATATCGATCGCCGTGCGCCAGCTGATTTTCCAACAGACGCAAACCAATATTATTTAGCCGGACTAAAATTTGGTAATGATAACTAAACATTTATTTTACCATATCCAAGTCTAGATTTGTTAACATCAAATAAATTGATTTCTCAGTGTACTTGTGTTAATGGTGCAATCGCAGTTCAAATATTGTTTCGTATGCGTCTAGCAGAATCAGATGAATCAAAAAGTGTAGACCTTGGTCTTTTTGTGACAACAATGTATTGTCAAAAAGTGAAAGTTAAGTGATTGTAATGTACTATTCATTTGCTGACTGATGCAAAATTAATGAGCGTTTTATATATTTGTTTAATTTCATTATCTATTTATTTATATAATATTACTAGTATCGTACCCGGCTTCGCCCAGGTTTATTTTTAGTATCGTTACCTTAAATAAAACCAAATGCTATGATTTTCAAATAGAATTTGTATTTATTGAACGTTTAAACGTTATCATTGAAGTATAGTTTGCCAAAGTCAATCCTTCAACACCTGTGTATCTTCTAATATATATTTCTGTAGGTCTGTCTGTATGTCTGTATGTATGTCCAGCCATAGCTCCCAGAGTTTTGAAGCTAGCCCTGCCCAAAGTGGTTGGTTGGGTGTGTATTGACCCTGGCCACAACATAGGGGGGTCATGACCCCGATCGGGGTCCCGGGGACGGCTCCGGGGGCAAAAAGGTGTTTCTGGCACTACACAAAGTACCCGAAGGAGGCAGAATGTCAAAAAGTGGAATTAGGAAAAAATGATCAGGGCATAGGGTTTAAGAAAATCAACGACCTCAGATCCAAGGTCAAAGGTCACTTATTGACCTTGACTAAAATTTCAGGGGATGGATTGATAGTTGAGCAGATTGTCAGCAATCACTGTCTCCGGGATATAAAAATCTTAAATATTCAAACTGAGTTAAATAAAAACATGTTTAAAGGGCAAAAAATGTGACAGTGATTTCTGTCAGTTCCACAGAGGTCGCTGTCTAAAAAGTTGAGGTAATGGATGAATTCAATAAAAAGTTGCCTCCCTTACATTTATAAGTAGAGTGTACCAGTGTTATCCAGTGATCAAAGCCACAAACGTTTTGACCAATACCAAACACATCCTAACCACAAACACAAGCCTGTAGCTTTACATTAAATTGTCAGTTCTTTTTGGAATAGACACAATTACCTTAATCCATAACCAAAAAAATAACTATGGGACCTAAACGAAATTCTGGCAACTTAAGCAGTAGTTCTTCAGCTGCAAGAAAGAAGCAACAGGCCATTAACCCGGGCAACGCCGGGTATCCCAGCTAGTGGGCAATATTTTTGTTGACTTCTTTTCAGAGCTTCTGAAGCATTTTCGCTTGATACTTTTTTCTTTTTCGTATCAATACGGGTTGGATTAAACACGGCACGTTGCTTTCTGGGCATTTTTCGTTCTTTCTTATTTTATTTTTAATGACTTGACTGTTTACTGCTTCACTAAAATGTGAATTGCATTTGAAAATTCATGTCAAACAAAAACAGACATTTCCGTTAACTGTATCATAGTAACCTTTTCTTTTTTTAAAAAGCGCAAGCTATACCTACTACGAAGAATAACTTTGCTTTTTTAAAAATTAAAATTAAACGTCAAAATTCAATAATACTCTTAGAAAATTCAAATGTCCGTAACTCCTTAAGGACTCAACTTGAAGAGCTGAAAATAGTTGCGTTGACCTAGAAATCAGGATACCTTTCCAAAATGTGCAAGATCACCTTCCTAACACGCTCCGTCTAGGAGGAGTTTAAGGGACGGAATCCACACATTAAGAATTATAGTATAGATATACTATTTATTATTCATGAAATAATCTTTCATAACTGATTTCATAAAAGCCCGCGCGGTGGCTGTTGTGAAGTGGGTGGGCTGAGACTGCATAAAGCGCAATCGAGACGAGATTTGTTACGAGCAGCGCAAGTCTTCCCCTGACGCGCTTAGCACGGGCAGCATGGTGGGGGCAGTAAGAAAATACCCCTACCTCGCCGGCTGGCATCACTGACATCCAGTGATGCCAGACGCGGGAAATTTGTTCCCTTTTGGGTACCCTCTCCACTGGGTCTGCTTTAGCGCCAACTGCGCGCGCACCCGGCGCATCGACCAATCAGCAGTCAGGCAGCGTGTGACGTTACCGACCAATCAACAGTCAGGCAGGGTGTGACGTCACACACAACACCGTTTTTATCTCAACGTAATATCGGATAAATAAGTGAATATAATAAAAAGATTGATTGCTTAAACCAAATGACCATCTTTTCTGCGCGAAATAACTTGAGATATAACGACTAAATAGTTCCTTAAAACTTTGTTATATTATAATTAAATAGTTCTTCGGGAATAAATCGGTCATGAAATAAATAAACAATATAAAAATACAAACACGAATAAATAAAAATGAAAATAAATAAATATCGTAATGGGTACGTTAAAAAACTGAAAATAAAGTACATCGAACGAGTTACATAAAAATAAATGTGAATAAAAATGAATATAACATTGTGTATAATGCATTGCATAGACTTAAGAAAAAAGAGAAATATATTTATTTATTCTTTATTAATTTAGAAAGATATAATATAATACCGTATGATTATATATAGCAATTTAAGTAGAGCATTACAATTTATTTTTATTCAATAAATTGTAATGAACCTTTTGTGTAAAGGACTACAATTTGGTGTTGGATATTGTAATGCACTATTCATTTGCTGACGGCTGCAAAATTAGTAAGCGTTTTATATATTTCTTTACTTTCATCATTTATTTATTTATATATATAATATTTATATATATTCATTAAAAAATCTTCCATAACTCATTTCATAAAAACCCGCGCAGTGGCTGTTGTGAAGTAGGTGGGGCGAGACAGCGTAAAGCGCAATCGAGACGAGATTTGTTACGAGCGGCGCAAGCCTTGCCCTGACGCGCCTAGCACGGGCAGCGTGGTGAGGGCAGCGAGATAGGGGCAAAATTCTCCTATCTGGCATCACTGCTGCTGACATCACTGTTTCGACATTGCATCTTTTGCTTCGCTGACAATTTATCATCATGGTAAGTTTTTCTACGCGATTTTATTAATCCACAAATTATGACGAAATCTCATGTCAACAGGACAAAAGTTCCTTGGTAAAGTGAATTCGCAACATCAATGCAACGAGTGGCGTGAATATTTTCGTTATCAATTGACGCTAAGACAGCGTAAAAAATTGGGAAAATTGTGCCTTCATTCGCTTGCGAGTATCCATTATGACTTCCGTATTTTCGGATTATTAACGTCGATAGAATGTGCTCGGAGACACAAATTGTTTTTTTTTTTCGGTAATTAGACAACATTCTTAAATTCGTGTTTAGTCAAATGGATATTTTCAGGTTAAAGTTCATTACTCTTAACCTTAAAATCACCTTAAAAACCGATATTTTATTTTTAAATACACTGATCACCTTAAAAATTATTCCTGTTTTAAAGTTTCCCAACAATAATCGTAAATTTGAGAACCAACGTTACGTTTTTCACAATCATTTATTTTTTTACTCTGTAGTCTCTCGTCATTCCTGAGAAATTCCAACACATTCTTCGTGTCATGGGAACAAACATCGATGGTAACAGGAAAGTCATGTTCGCCATGACTGCAATTAAGGGTGTTGGTCGCCGTTATGCCAACATTGTTCTCAAGAAGGCAGACATCGATCTGAACAAGCGTGCCGGAGAATGCTCGGAAGAGGAGGTAACAATAATTTATTGATAGTGTCTACACCATATTGTGAATGGTATGAATACTGTATCTATGGTATAAAGGGAATGGGCAACCTTATTATGCTGAATGCAAATGTACCATGAATCTTGTCTATGGTTTGCATGCTATATTATATCACAGAAAATGAACCTCTGACTTCCAATACTATCAAGGCATAATGTGAGGAGCGTTGCACGCTAGTCAAATCAGACCTTAATTTTCAAAAGCATTTCTACAATTTTTCATGGCTTTACAGTTGAAAGGCAGCTTGTGCAGCAGTATGCGTTCTTTATATATAAATAAATATGCAGCTGTGCTTTGTAAAAACAATTGACCAGTATATACTAATGTACAATAAGATGTTTTTGCTAAATATTGTATTTTAGAGAAATAAAACAATATTAGTCTAATGATGACAAATAATAGCTCATTTTGTTTATTGGAAGATGCTCAATCAATTCACTAACCAGATTTTATAGTACTAACTGTTTCATATAGTCCACCAGTAACTGGCTAGAACCAAAATAATTGCACTAAATACTGTTGAGTTCATTGAAATCGAACAAATAATATGATCGATCTTTAGCAGGCATAGGAAAAACTCATAAAGGTTTCATTTGTTTGCTAATTTATAATAACAATATCATGAAGACAAATTGCTTTCGGGAAAAAATTAATATTACTGCACTTGACTAATTTTTGTTGAATACCAACATCTTTATACTAATAGCTTAATGTTACACTTGTCAACAATCAAGAAAAACTCATATTTCAGAGTATTTGACCATGACAGAGGGTGTTAAACATGCAAGATTTCATGATTGTTGATCGAATCTCCACTGTTACACTGGTAAAATTAGCATAGATTTACGTTGGTATTTTGAAAAGTCAGGTTATGTTAGAGCAGGGGTCTCCAAACTTTCCAGCCTTAGGGCCATACTGATTACTCCAGTAAGTTCCGAGGGCCAAAACCATATTATCATTGTTGCCGGTGGTAAAAAGTGAAATAGTCCAAAATCTGTCCGCGGGCCGAATGTGGCCCTCGGGCCGTAGTTTGGAGACCCCTGTGTTAGAGGATACCCAGTGAGAGAGAGAACAAAGATTTTGATTTACCTGTAATTAACGCAAAAACTATGCGGTAAATCGCAATCTTATTTTAGCATATTATTGATTTCAGTATTTTCTTATGGGCTGTATGTTATTTTTATACACAAGTAGGTAGATTTTACGCAAATTCTGTTCATTTGTAAGCTAATACCTTTTTTTGAATAAGGTCAATGTAAAAGCTTCTCTAAGAACATGATAATTCTATGGCTATCAGTCGATGCAGTGAAATGTACTGTTAGTAAGAAAAA
Source organism: Cylloceria caligata (assembly GCA_963942595.1). NCBI lineage: Eukaryota > Metazoa > Arthropoda > Insecta > Hymenoptera > Ichneumonidae > Cylloceria > Cylloceria caligata. Next base: position 30,999,011 of record OZ012705.1, on the reverse strand, counting down.
CTACCTTACTACTTACTGTAACCAGAAAAAAGTGCTAGGCTCGCAAGGGAATGGTCTGGCCGTGTGTGGTATGGAACTGGTAGTGACAGGTCTGCTTTGCAGAATTCTAAATGTGCCAAATTGAAAGCTGGAAGATCCGTTTCACTCGTGTTTGCTTGAAAACTTTGGCCATGAAATGCTTTGAAATTTGAATGTACATTTCCTGACAATACACCCCTTGCCATTAGTATATTTTTCAAATCAACATCTTCCGCCAAACTTTTACAGCTATAGTTTTAATGCTGCAACGCAATGGTTTTTCCTTAAAAACAATATTAAATCGCACAAAATTTCATAGTCAATATCTTAGAAACTAAACAATGAATCTATTTCAAGTTTTACATACTCCTAACTTAAAAATGTTTCAATATTAGTTTTTCTACTCACATTGAACTAATGAAAATTAGAGTTAGTACAACAAATGGATGTAACTTTGAAATAACTATTACTATAAAAAATCTAGACAGTGGATCGATGAAGCATCTTTCAACAAATAGAATGAGCTATTATTGATCACAATCTGATCAATACCATCGATTTTTCTTTTAATAAGCTGCATGAAAAACCTTTTTACTAATTAGCGAAATTGATACATTTTCATTTTAATAACATGATTATGAATGTTTCTCCTTATTCAGACATGTGAAACATTTATTGGTGCAAAAGAGATAGAACTAATGGCACTATCGTCGAAGTGAGAAAGAATCACTAAGATCATAACCCTCCATAAATGGTAAAATGAACTTAAAAAATTAGCTCTGTTTTGTTTAGTGCAAAGCTTCCTTGTACACCCTAATTTATGATAATGACGATATTACTCACACAATTCGCGATGCCTTGCCCAAATATCGATTTTATTGTTTACGAAGTTTGTCTTTGGCTAAGGTAGTATACTATAAGTGGGCAAGTTTCAGCTTGCACCAACAAAGTAAATTTGTATCATTGTACTTGAAGTAAACAGTTAATTTCCAGTGATTCTGTATGCCGTATATCAGCATGCAAACTGTAGACGGGATTCACGATATATTTTCCAGTGTAATTATACTGTCCACAGTACGGCATAATCCTATGTTATATGGCCTACATGTTATATATGCCCTTGTGGTTTTTAAATTCTTTGAATACTAAAAAAAAAAGTAATATCTGATGTAATAATTGATGTAATCCCAAAAAAATTCGTTGCAGGTTGAAAAAATTGTGACTATCATGGCTAACCCGAGACAGTACAAAATTCCTGACTGGTTCCTGAACAGGCAGAAGGATATTGTCGACGGAAAGTACTCGCAGGTAATGAAATAAAGAAACTATAAAGATTTATCAAACTTTTTAATCAATTAGAGTTGAAAATGTTAATTTTGTAGAAAGCACAGGTACACGACCGGTCGTACGTGGTCGGTGTACGATCGGTTGGTAGTCTATGCGACATTAACTGCATTTTCTAAGCACGCCCGTTGCTGTTCATGTAGCAGTTGCGAGTGGCTTAGTCTTGTGATGGGATGCAACATTTTATGTTTTTTTGACAACAACATAATCCTGAAAGTACAAAAATATTACGACCTATAGTACCATGTAAACCAGAATTATCTGGATAGAAGGAAGAGTTTTTATAGAACAACATAGGTTCATTTTCAAGTATTTATTCAGAACCCAAATGTTCCTTGGACTTTTTTTCTACGGTCTATTAGTTTTGTGAGAATCGTTTTTATCGTTCTTTGAAGCTATAGGACATTTATTACTGCCATACATTTTTTTTACCGAAAAACAACTTAACCTCAATTTAATTCCAGACAATATCTCTTCCACAACACAACACTATCAGCAATTTGGTAGTATTGTATTATGTTGCAGTTTCAATGTGGTAAAGCTATTTCCTGAATTATGTAGTAGTAGAATCGTTTTTTTGGTAGAGAAATGAATGGTACAGTTGTAAATGTGCTGAAGTTGTTTGTCTAAAACTGCTCATACAATAACTTCGTAATGCTACGACCGATTGACTCGAAAATGCAAGCAATTGTTCATGCTGTTAATTCAGGCACGAAACAGAATTATTAACTATTTTTTTTTTTAGCTTAATCATTTTAATTAGCTGCTTCCGCCAAAAGATAATAACTTTTGAAATTTTCTTTAGAACGATTGGGTTTTCCGCGTGACAATTAAATTACACTTACCAGGTGTATGCATAAGTTTTTTCCGGTTTTTTGGTAAAAAAAAACACGTAATTTTCAAGGGAAATTAATTTTTGTTTTATTCAAAATATTGGCCATCGGCTTCTACACATTTCGCCCATCTTTCAGGTAACTTATGAATACCATGCCAGAAAAACTGCTTGTCTTTTGCGGCAAACCATTCGTCGAGCCATTTTCCAACTTCCTCAAAATTGCTGAAGTGCTGCTCTGGGAGCGCGTGCCCCATTGATGCGAAGAGGTGATAGCCAGATGGCGCCAAGTCTGGCGAATACGGCGGGTGCGGAAGGATGTCCCATCCAAGCGATTTCAAGGTGTCTTTCACTGCTTTTGCTGTGTGAGACGGCAAGTGACTTTGCGATTTTCTATTTGACGTTCATTCAAATCGTGTGGGACCCATTTACCGAGTTTATTGATCTTCCCCATTACTCGTAAACGTCTGCTGATTGTTTCTTGTGACACATGTAATGCTTCTGCTAATTGCCGTTGAGTTTGAGTTGGGTCATCATCCAATAACTCCTGCAATTGCTCGTCTTCGCATTTTTGTGGTCTACCAGAGCGCTCGCTGTCTTTCACATTGAAATCACCACTTTTAAATTGTCGAAACCATGTATCACATGTTCTAATCGATGGAGCGTGTTCACCATATGTTTCTACTAGCAAACGTTGACTTTCAGCAGCCTTTTTCTTTTGATTAAATAAGAAAAGCAATGCGTGCCGCAAATGTTCTTTTTCAGGCACAAAACTCGACATGATCACTGAACGATAAAACGAAGACGCTAGTTTTTGGTGGACTCAACTTGTGTGTGTTTGTAGGTTAATGTCAGACGAACAAAATGACGTATGTGGCACCATCTCTTAGTTAAACCGGAAAAAACTTATGCATACACCTGGTAAGCAGAATAGAGCGCGAGGCTCGTGAGGCGAAAGACCTGCAGCGCGAGCGGTGTGAGGTAACGACGGTAGCGAGAGGTCCACTGTGCGGAATGCAGAGCGTACTGAGACAAAAGCTGTTTGATTCGTTTCACTCCTGCTAGCTAAAGCCGTCGACAGTAAATTGCTTTGAAATTTGTATGTACGTTTCTTGGTAGTATCTCCTTGCCATTGGTATGTTTGCATGAATTTCTGAGTATTTTTCGATTCCCTTTTTTTTCGTGTACAAGTATATGAAGTATATTTATAGCAATTGTATTGCTATCGCTACAAGAGGAAACGCATAAGACCGTAAATTCAACAATTTATAATGGAAAACCTACGTAGTAACAAGATCTGCAATTTTACACACGTCTTTTGTTATTGTTTATTAATATCATATTTTTATTTCAACTAATTCTAAACATTTTCAATTTGTGCTTCAACCACCTTAACGAAGTGGGATTATGTTGAGAAGTTGTAACTATCTAATGTTTTTTTTTATCTATTTCAGCTCACGAGTTCTAACTTGGATTCGAAATTGCGTGAGGATCTTGAGCGCATGAAAAAGATTCGTGCTCACCGAGGTCTTCGTCATTATTGGGGCCTCCGTGTTCGCGGTCAACACACTAAAACGACCGGACGTCGTGGACGTACCGTCGGTGTGTCCAAGAAGAAGTAATCTTCTTTGTCGATCCTCTTTAGTGTATCGATAAAGTTTGAATAAGAAAAAATTCGCCTTAAATTTTTTCGCTGCTTCATCCCAATTAAAGATAAAAATATTGGTATTTATTAATCCAGAAAAATGAGTTGAAAATAACTGTGAAATTATCACTTATAGTTAGTAGCACAAGTACTAATTTCAGTAGTAATTCAAAACATTTGTTCCACCTTAGAAGGATCTTCCCCTTTCACGAACTGTGACTATTCTCTGATTGCGTCCGCAGAAACTATATTGTATCGCATTCGCACTTGAGCGCAGGGAACCAGAAAAACCTATGTTATACTCAGACGGTCCTTTCAATAGAAACTGAAGTTTCTGTAGGGGATCACCAGTCTTCGTTATGACAAGGTATGATTTCATTGTTACCTCTTTTTCAAGAAGGCTGTACCTCGGGTTTTCGGTTACCAGCACTGTTGACTCACGTCTGATGGTCGATGGTTAATTCTGCGAACTAGACCTTACCACGGCCAAAGGAACTGCCGTGACCAGATGGTTTTGCACGGTCGGCTTGGAAAAACCCTGCCCTCATCAAGTCACCCGGATAATACCCAGGTAATTGGACCTCAGTGGCTCGGCTGCACCGGCTAGCCACTTAGAGCGGTGGCCCCTGCATCTGCCGGTTACAGCCCATCGTAGTCGTGACACTGAGATCACCTTGTTATTAACGTGCCGTTCCCGCCTCTCGGCCTACGACACGGCTCCCGCGAGCGTGGGGCCGAGATACGCTCGGCCAACGCGCTCCCCCGATTTGCATCGGGGCGGGCTACCAATCCCCACTTGGTTTTACCCTTAGTGTTACCTCTTGGTCTGAGGGGGAGCACTATCCATAAACTCCCTATTGACGAGTTGGCATTTTTAAAAACCTTGTGCCCGACAGAGTCCAACCCATTTAAAGGTTGTACACGGCAAAGCCGTGCGGCTGCAACAACCTCCCCATCTACCAATTAGTCCGAAGACTTAACGTCTCGCTTGGTGAGCACCCGAGCCTACACCACGGCGGGGTCGCTAACTCCCGTACAGATAAGACGTTCACCCAGGGCAAGCAACCGAAGTTGCAATCTGGGTGGGCACGGTCCATCCGCGTGCGCCGGGTCGTAGTCGTGACAGCTAAAATACTGCTTACGGTTATGAGGAACATGTATGGGTGCAAGAAAGATAGAACTAGTCTCGCGATCCCAAATTTATCCGCCGCGGTTGAAATAAAAGATAAAAGACGAAAACGTCGTACTGCAGAATTGTTAGGTGAAGATAAACGTTCTCGGCTTTTATCCGACTGATCAATCGTGACAAAGAAATTCAGGTTGCTTTTGGTTACCGACGTAATAGTACCACATCTCCCTACAGTGTTGTGCTATGCTGACTAAGCCCCTATAAGTGCAAGTGAGAAGGCACCTGTTGCGATCGTGAAGGCGCACGGGGGACGGACAAAAATTTTTGTTTACTCGGCGACCACCCTACCCAGTAAGAAAATCGTACTGTGACAGCTAACGTGCTGACACACCGTGCCGGCAAAATGACGTCATGTACATCGTACGATTTCGACAAGTCGTGACACATGCTGCAACTGTGCAGACAAAATGTTTGCACGCCGTACTGTTGGAACATCGTGACAGCATAGAAACATTCATGTGCGGACGTACATCACTACCGTCACGTCGGGCCGCTCCGTACCGCCACCGTGTAGTCCCCGCTGGGTCACATTTCTATCTGGATACAGTACATTCCCTCTAACGGAACGCTCTCTAATAGGACATTTCCCCTTGATTCTCTGTAAAAAAAGCGCAAACGGGATGGTTGTTATCCCCACTCGCTTTTATTTACAAGTCGCGCGCTCACTCGTGTATACTGTCGGACTCCGTCTAACCTAACCGTTAACCGCACCTCGAACAGTGGCAGTGGGTGATTAGTAACACGGAAATACGGTCCCGACTGCGTTCAGTTAGAGGGAGTGTACTATACCTTGACGGTATTGGGCCTCACCTTAAGAGTCATCGAGCGAGGGCATACGAAGCGCCAGGTGGCCAAATAGCAAACTACGATTTCGTAGTTTTCGGATTTCGTCGAAAATACAATAGTTTTATATAAAAAAAACATTAAAAATGAATTCTTTCATTTATTATGATTTGCGGTCTGGTCCGTCTCTCCATGCAATTTTTTTCGCATAGACACAATAAATTATCGAAAATTCGTAGCAGTTGTCGTTAGCCATGACGCTTTTCTCGCGAACTCATTAATTCATTTAACTACAATTTTCACGCATATCTGCTACACTTCACTGGACCAGACCGCAAATCTTACCACTGCACTGCACTTAAACAAAAAAATTCTAACTTGTTTCATTGCAAATCCAAGCGATAATCCGAAAAATACGAACGGATATGTCAAAGTCGTGTTCGCGGCCGTATTGCAGTCTATGCTATCTAATTGTTAGTTCCAGCTCCTGACGGTAGATTCGCGATTCACGGTTGTCGGTATAAGCGGATAAGCGGGCGTGAAGGCATAAGCGTAAAGCGGGCCCCGAGACAAGACATTTTTTTATTCTGACTCAATGTTGCTGTAGAATCTATGTTGGTTTCTCGATTGAAAGTTTATTTACTGTACCCGGCCACATGGATCGGTGGGATACGACTCGGTGCAGAACCAACGATACTTGGGAGTTGGAGGCAGAGCTGCCAGAAAGCGGCCGCAGCAGCACGACGCACACAAGCGCACGCCCGTGTACGTGTGACCGCCCGAGCTCGTGGAGCATCGGACAATAGAAGAAGACAGATATATGACTGTCTGTCTCTTTCGCTCTCGCTCGGCTCGGGCTGCTACTGCTGCTAGTGCTCGGGCTGTCGCGCGATACATTTAACTCTGACTGAGACGAGCGCGTAACGTATGTTAATTTGCGGTCGATGATAATTCGAATCCACGCAGTGACAACTTTTTTTTTCAGTAATTATTGCATTTTACGATTAATTAATTATTGTTATTTTATATTTTACATCATTTTGCTATTTCTTGTTTTATTACGTATGTGATACGGGCCATGTTATACCTCATAAAAACCGTATCGGTACTATTGCTGCAAAGAATGGACTATAAAATGTAATGGTTGCTTAAAAAATTTGAGACAACGAGAACTCGAACTGTCATCGGCCGCGGATGAGAGATATAACGCGCACGCTTCACTGATTATCGTTGTTAAGCTGCATTAGCAAATTAAGATACCCAAATTTGATTCAAAGCTTCTGAAAACTAAAAATGTAACAGTTAACCCAACCAACCGCGTTAACGATTGTTGGAAGAATTACCAAAAGAACGCAATCCACTCTTGGCCAACGTGTACGTTATTTTCTTCTTTAGTATATATATATGTTTGGCAATATACTTAATAATTTATTACCACGAATTAAATGAAAGCAACGTTATGTTCTTTTTAATTATATACATGTGTTTGTTATTATAATATCGCATAAATGTACGACGTACATGTTGTTGCTCGACGGAAACCGCGGGAAGGTGGTGGTTTCTTCCATCATCAAGAAAATATTAATAATTGTTAATTATAATGAAGCAAATACGACTAAAAAAACGACTAAGTACAACCTAACAAAGACTAACTAACAGTAATAGAATACCAATCTTTTAATTTCCTACTCAATAGTGTAAATATAACGTATATAAGTATCACGTATCACGTTGTGATTATAACGTATATGTAACATCACATTATCGAATAGGAAAGTATGACATTGATGCTATTACTCTTATTTGATGTTCGCTGGAAATTGTAATGTATATATACATTGAACTGGAATATATTCAAGTATCAATAAATGAAACAAACAATTATTTAATATTTTCTTACGTTAGTTCATAGAAACGGGAAAGTTATGCAAGAGCACGATAGATTTCTCATTACTAACATTGAATAAAGCGTTCATACTTCACGTACTATATCTAACATGATACTTTAAGTAATAACAGGAAATTAAGCACCAGATTAGCGAAACACATTACATAAATAAAATTGACTGAAGACAACGGAGATGAAATACAATTTATTTAACACGTATCACTATGCATTTATTCATTATGCTTAATAATCCGTGCAAAATAAATAGTTTTTTATTTTTGGTTTCCAGAAAATTTGTTATGTTTGTATCAAACACTTTCGCAGTGAGTTTGTGGTTTCTTTGCGGTAAATAAATTGCATCACTAGGTTAGACATGTGGGTTGAATTCATGTTATTGATTTATAATCCGATGCGCTTTGTGAATATGTCAATTCACTTTATCTGAATTAGGATCAACCTGAAAAAGTAAAGTAAAAAGAAATCTTCACGAAACGTCGGTGGCAAAAATCGGTGGTTTTTAGGTGTATGTGTGTGCTTCGCCAATTATTCTTTTTGCTTTAAATATTTTTTGATACATGTAATCAAATGTTGTTTCCAGCAAGAAATATCATATTTGTGTACGTTTTCATATATGAAAAAAATTAACAATTCTCAAATAGCATTTTTAAAAACTAAGTTTGTATTGTTTAGTGTTTTTATAATTACGCTTTTTCCTCATAAGACTGCACATTATGAAATAGGAGATTCTTCTCCTACAAAAAGTAGCGTTTATTGCACATTCTTATTGAAAACATTTTCGCATGATATGCATTGCAACTAAGAGAAAAGTTGAAGATTGCGATTTCAAATATTTCGTTTTATATATAAACATTTGATTTATGAAAAAATTGAATATCTTTTTAGCATAAATGTATGTCACTAAACGTTACGAAATCTATACACTTCACGTTGCTCGATTTAGTTATATTCGAGTGTCTATAGATGACAATAATAGGGTGTCCCTGATTTCTTGAATGAAACGTCGTGCTTCTTTTCATAGCAATCACGTTGTCCTAAGGTTGTTCCATGTTTTCTCGAAGTTGTTTCCTTGGATGTTTGTATAACGTTGCATGCGATTTTTGTGCAAGTTTATCGTAGGATATATATGCATAATTCTTCATTGTTCTTTCTTAGGCTATTTCTTTTCTTGTCACATACATCCAATGAGATTATGCAGCTGTTTTGCTTGACAAAAGTGCTACAATAAATTAAATCGCACCAAAAATAGTGTATATCCTCACGTACAATATGTATGCACCTGTAATGTATCTTGATGTTGGCCTCGCTGTCTTACATTATGAACTGTATGTGCAAACTACATTTCATATAATCTGCGTGCAGGTTGTTGCAGTCTTCATTTTTGCGTAGTTATCCGTCTTCCTATGAAAAATCCACACGGAGCGATGACTACAATTGTTGGTCTTTTTGGGCACTTCAATTGAAATAATTTCCATTGTTACTCCCTCTTGTTTCTTGAAGAAAACCAATGACACAAATTGCGGATTGGGTGATAATAACAATTATCTATACAAAAGTAATGAATGACACATTTCTACGTTGATTCTTGTAAGTTGTGCTAAGCGACAGTGCGAACAGATCTTCTTTTTTTAATCAACTCTTCAACTTCTGTTGTTCATGCAGATAATCATATATATTCGATGTATCGTCTTGATAAAATGCTTACTCACCACTACATGAACGTTACAAACGCGCATTGGCAACATATCAGCATCAACAACAAACATAATACTTTTTATGTGCATTATGTCGCATGCATCTTTCCATTGAAGCGAAGTTTGTCGAAGTAATAGAGTTTATTCCGTGATGCGGTCCAATAATCGATAGAATATTTAATATCCTAGGCGATGCAACAATTATCGTTTATTTGTATGTTGTTGTATTCGTAGTGTCCGTATTAACGTTTTAAAAGGATAACAATAACGATGGCGATATACATTTTATTCGCTAAAAATATCTTAATAATTGTTTATAAACATAGAGAATTCTTCCAATTTCCTCTTACTTACAAAGCAGTTGTCGAAAAAGATTTATTAAACATCACGTTTATAAATTATCATTTTTTTAAGAATATTGCTGATTTTATTTCATGTAATGTTCACTTTTATGAGGGAAAATATTTATTTCAAAATAAGCTATTTAAAAAAAACGCTTGAGAAACGTTCAATGAAAAAGTGCTATATAACAAATTGTTCCATGTAGTTTTTTCATCACATTATTGCATTTTAAAATATGATATTTCTTGTTAGGAACAGTTTTTTGCATTTTTCTTGAAATATTTTTAATATTTATAAGACGTATTATATAATTTATAATACTTGTGTGAACCATGAAAACATGGTTCAGAAGTGAAACAATTCTTTAAGTATATATTTCAACAGTACTATTGTGTGTGGATATACAAAGTCCTGAAAAATACTAATCTCTAAATGTCATAAAAAAGTACTAGCCGGAATAGTTATTCTATACATTTATATTTAAATTGAGATACTGGGGTGCAAATATGTTATAATAATCTGTTTGTCATTTCTCATCAATATTGCCCATGCTTTTATGCCACAGACTATAATGCAATGTACACCGAGAAACATTTGCATTTTCTAAATTAGAGTACCTATTGTATATTCTATAAGCTCTTTTAATATATCAGGGGTACAAATTGAAAATGCGGGTTTGATAACAGATGGCGTTACTAACGCTATACGCATCAGGCAGTACTGTGACTATGTTCATGTCAAAGCTACGTCTTATAGCTTTAATTTTCAGTATGTGTCAATTTGTCGCAGTGTCAAATTCATAGTTTTTTTGAGCTCTCAATATGTCGAGTTTCGTGCCAACAAAACAGCATTTGCGGGAAGTTTTAATTTACTTCTTTAATTTGAAGAAAAGTGCTGCTGAAGCACATCGATTGGTCTCCGAGGCTTATCCGAGTCATGTTCCATCGGTTTCAACGTGCGAGAGATGGTTTGTGCGGTTTAGAAGTGGTGATTTTGACGTTGAGGACAAAGAGCGGCCGGGCCAAGTGAAAAAGTTTGAGAATGCTGAATTGGAGGCAATACTCAATGAAGACTCGTGTTAAACTCAACAAGAGCTCGCAGATTCATTGGGAGTGACACAACAAGCCATTTCCCATCGTATAAAAGCCCTCGGAATGATCCAAAAGCAAGGACATTGGGTGCCGTATGAGCTGAAGCCGAGAGACGTCGAGCGCCGTTTTTTTGCATGCGAACTGCTGCTCGAACGGCAAAAACGGAAGGGTTTTTTGCATCGCATTGTCACTGGTGATGAAAAGTGGATCCATTACGATAACCCGAAGCGCAAAAAATCATATGGTTACCCCGGCCATGCATCATCATCGACGGCCAAACCAAATATTCACGGCGCCAAGCTCATGCTCTGTATTTGGTGGGACCAGCTGGGTGTGGTGTATTATGAGCTATTGAAATCGAACGAAACCATCACAGGAGCACTATACCGAACTCAATTGATGCGTTTGAGCCGCGCACTCAAAGAAAAACGGCCACAATACGAGCAAAGACACGACAAAGTAATTTTGCAACATGACAACGCTCGGCCACATGTTGCAGCGCCGGTCAAAACATACCTACAAACGCTGAAATGGGAAGTCTTACCCCACCCGCCGTATAGCCCAGATATTGCTCCTTCCGATTACCACCTTTTCCGATCGATGACACATGGCCTAGCTGACCAGCGCTTCCATTCTTACGAAGAAGCCCAAAAATGGGTCGATGACTGGATAGCAGCCAAGCCGGCCGAATTTTTTCGCGACGGTATCCGTAAATTGCCAGAAAGATGGGAAAAAGTTGTGGCTAGCGATGGACAATACTTTGAATAATTCATTTGTTACCATTTTTTCAGAATAAACGTTCAAAAATAGAAAAAAATCCCGCATTTTCAATTTGTACTCCTGATATATTCCTTCCAAGTAACGATATTCTTTGTAGAACTTAATGTTTATGGAATTTTTTTACTTTTAGTATGCACAGCTTAATCACGAAAACTCAACTTCTGCAAGGAGAATTAATTGTTCAAATAGATTTCCATACACTTTATGTCAACAGTGCATATACCCAAGGAATACATCGCAGTCTAAATGACATCATTTTGACTTTAAATAATATAATTTTGACAGTTAAGTGTTTCTTAGGTATTCCTTGGGTATACGTTTAATGTTTGTTCTGTGTATTTTTTCTAAAAATGGCTTAGAAAGTGGCTGGGTGCCTGAAGAAAAATTTGACTGATATGATAGCAACATTTTTCTATTATATTTTGTTTTTGAAATAGAAATATGCTTGAGTTTTATCTTTAGAACGCCTAACAGCTTATGATTTTTGGCTTATGAAATTTGACTCTAAAACTATTTTTTGAAAAAATATACTTCGTACACTTTTGTTTATCGTAATTACTTTTCTTTTTGTCAGGGAAGCTCCTAAAGGATAAATTAATCTTTTATTTTCAATATATTTCAGATCATTGTTTTACTATTTTGCAATTTGTTTCAGCGAAATAGTAATAAAACAGGATTTTATGTGGTTAAAAATAAACATGTCGTTCATGATCCTGAAAGAAGAAGATTCTGTTTTTATTGATAAAACTTTACACATCTGTGGAACAAAACATAATTTAAATGTTTCATTTGATACGCAGATCCTGAGACAATATAATATTCGCAACTTGTAAAATCGATCAATATAAACGTGAAAGATTGTAGTAAAGTTAATACCATGGATTGAACTGTCAAATATGAAAATAGATCTCCTTTTTCAATATTGTTACTATCATACATAACGAGAACTGTACTGTAACGGTATTTTTTAACGTTATCATATATTTTTATTTTTCGTGGGAATTCGGGCTCGATCACAGGACTAATTAATTGAGACTTCTTAGTGGTTGACAGTAGGGCTTTATTCCAAGAAAAACAATTTCGTAAAAACGTCACTTTTAATTACGGTCACTCCAATTTTACATAATGTCCATCTAATTCCGTAATTTCCGCAATTATTTCGCCGATTATAATTTATTTTATGTTTACCTCTCTCGGTACTCTCGTAGGCTTATTATTGTTCTTGCACCGTCGTGTTGTTGTACCCTCGGTGCACAGATATTTTACACTCGTTGCTATTACGCTTCGCATTCGCTCTTTCGATAGAGTGTATCAACTCTACTTACAATTCTTTATCTTTCACACTTATTTTACTTATAATATCGGGCAATGTTTATGACGCACGCTGTTATTTCTATTTTCCTATACGTTTCCTTTTATAGTATTGATTAAACTTATGCACTTGTTTCTACCTTTATCTATTTTCTAACGTTTCCTAATTCTATATTCTACTCGGTATCGAAAACTCGGGGATTCCGTCGATTTTATTTATCATTATTTCTTCTTATTCGAGCATGACTTCTCGGTATCCGCGGGCTCGAGCTTCGGTTACACACACACACCTTGGCTTCGACTCGTTTCCCGCACCTACACCGCCACACGCACACGTTCACTACTTGTACAGAGTGTATAAACTCTGTGTACAATTCTTTCTCACTTATACCCGTTTAACTTTCTCTCTGTCGTTCTTCCACTCATATGCTCGTATAATTTTCGTCTCTACAGCTGGTTTAAAGACCACACGGTTTAATGTTATTCTCCTTTCCACGACTCTCCTAATTTTATGCATTAATCCTGTTCTCTTATAAATTACTCACTTAACTGTATTCATTAATACTATTCACACAGATCTACTCGCACCCTCACTTAATCTATCCCTATTTTAATTTATTACTAATTTTGTTTTAATTCCACTAACTACTTCTTTATATCTTTAACACCACTCGCCTAATCTATTTTTCTTGCGGGGTTTCTTTTCCACTGATTCGTTATTCCGTTCTCTGTGTTAACAGGAAGTGATTTCAAATCTCTACAAAACCGTTTCTCGTCAATTCTTATTTCGTTTAGTTTTTCCACTTATCTTTTTATGTTCCTGCTATACTAGCTTCGAGGATAAGAGAGCTTCCTCTCCCCGCGCAGGCTCTTTTATAGGCTTCCCCTCGCCTCATTCCCCTCTGCCTACTCTTCATCGTAATTTTCAAACCTAACGCATCTTTTCGGCTTTTTCGATCTGCCGTTGCCGCGCTCACCGCCTTCCCCTCGCCTCCCAGCAAAATCAGTTGGTCGCTGCCCTGCTGTTTATGTCAGTGAGGGAATTCCGATGGCGTGACGTAGCATGTTTTTCACGCGAGTTCGATGGCCTATTGCCCGCGAACTACGGTACTCTTGTACCGAATCTGTCGCTCAGGTGTTCTTATGCCTCGAAATCTATACCGGCTCTTATAACAACGTGGACTCGAGAGTATAACTCTATTATCTCGCACCGATCATTATCGCTGCATCTACTCCTATGCTCATGCTTGTAACTATGTTACAGTACTGGTGGCTTTGATGAAGAATGAATAAGAACAGCAATTTGCGTTACCTGTCAATTTTACTGCAAAGATCATTTCTAAATTTAATTTCGACGATATGTGGAAGACAATCTTGCAGCGACACATGTCAAGTAAAAATGCCATAAAACTCGATAAACCTTTTTTGTTAACGTATTGTAAACAAAAGGAAATTTAAAGTATTCTCAATGTTTATGAATGGCTTATTAATATACTTTTCAAGAGAAAAGAGATAAATGTATATAGACTCACCGTTATCCTTTTCAAATAAATGCAAACAGCACAAGTTAAAACGAACGATCAATTATCGTTGGGTCGTTTAAGATAATAATTCAGTCAAGTATAGGACTGAATTACAACGAAGTCAACTGCGTTACTTCGGCAAACTTCGCTTCTATGTGCATTCTGCACATATATTGTAAAAAAATATATATACTAAAGAAGAAAATAACGTACACGTTGGCCAAGAATGGATTGCGTTCTTTTGGTAGTTCTTCCAACAATCGTTAACGCGGTTAGTTGGATTAACTGTCATATTTTTAGTTTTCAGAAGCTTTCAATCAAATTTGGGTATCTTAATTTGCTAATGCAGCTTAACAACGATAATCAGTGAAGCGTGCGCGTTATATTTCTCACCCGCGGCCGATGACAGTTCGAGTTCTTGTTGTGTCAAATTTTTTAAGCAACCATTACATTTTATAGTCCATTCTTTGCAGCAATAGTACCGATACGGTTTTTATGAGGTATAACATGGCCCGTATCACATACGTAATAAAACAAGAAATAGCAAAATGATGTAAAATATAAAATAACAATAATTAATTAATCGTAAAATGCAATAATTACTGAAAAAAAAATTTGTCACTGCGTGGATTCGAATTATCATCGACCGCAAATTAACATACGTTACGCGCTCGTCTTAGTCAGAGTTAAATGTATCGCGCGACAGCCCGAGCACTAGCAGCAGTAGCAGCGCGAGCAGCCCGAGCCGAGCGAGAGCGAAAGAGACAGACAGTCATATATGTGTCTCCTTCTATTGTCCGATGCTCCACGAGCTCGGGCGGTCACACGTACACGGGCGTGCGCTTGTGTGCGTCGTGCTGCTGCGGCCGCTTTCTGGCAGCTCTGGTTGGAGGATCAATCAGGGCGACCAGGGCCCACATGTACCACGGCCCGCCACTGAAATCCTTACATCCTGCAATACCGATAACTGTTACTTTTCGCTGGATGCCTTGGTCTACACACTTGCCACAAGCGGCGCTAGCTACAATGTGTATTTTTTCCGCGAGAGGCGCTACCCTCGATTCTGAGTTGGTCACGTGTGCTCGATGACTCTTAAGATGACTTGCTACACGTCGTTTTTCCTAGATTGCCATGCTTCAGAGAACAGATTTACATAAAAGCACGGCATGTGTTAAGATTTGACGGAGAAAAATTAGTTACAATTTCTGCCTGAAGAATGCGTAGCGATGTATCGATGTGCTACACACACAGAACGACTCTTATGGCACGCCCCTTTCCTGTCGTCTCCTACTCATAACTGACACGCTACCACGCATTCTCTCCCACACTAAGGGTGTAACATTAGAGCAATGCTTGAGCGAGACTGGTGAGATAGTCTAACGTTCTCTTTTACATTTATACATCCATAATGCTAGTCTGCGATGATCGTGTTTCACCAAATAAGCGTGGATTAGTCACCAATGGGACTGTTGTTTAATCGTAGTGTAATAAAAAATGAAATAATCGATAATCTATTTTTCCTTTTAAGGATTTTTTAACTTTCCAGTGAAAAAAATAATTTCTTTTCGATGTTGAGAATATATACCAGGTCTATAAATATGAAACCGGAATTTGCCCATAGATGGCCCTAGCTGTCAATGTAGTTACCGTCAAACCGCGTCATTGGCGCAATTTCCTTGTTGACATCTCTGACAAAGATTTTCAACTCGCAACAATACAAGTTTCATATAACAGCATAGTTTGTAATAGCGTTGAGCATGTCGAATTTTGTGCCTGGAAACTACGATTTGCGGACAGCATTGATTTTCTGTTACCAATTGAACAAAACTGCTGCAGAATCGCATCGAATGCTTGTCGAAGCTATTGGTTAGCATGCTCTTGGTAAATCACAGTGCTTTGAGTGGTTTAAAAAATTAAAAAGTGGCCATTTTTCCGTGAGAAACGAAGAACGTGGAAGACCACCGAAAAAGTTTGAAGACAGCGAATTGCAAGCATTGTTGGATGAGGATGACGCTCAAACGCAACAACAACTCGCGGATCAATTAAATGTGACACAAGAAGCCGTCTCCATACGTTTGAAAGCCATGGGAAAGATCCAGAAGATGGGAAAATGGGTTCCACATGAACTGAATGAAAGACAGCAGGAAAACCAAAAAACCACTTGCGAAATGCTGCTAGCCAGGTAAAAACGAAAGTTATTTCTCCATCGAATTGTGACTGGCGATAAAAAGTGGATATATTTCGAGAATCCTAAGCGTAAAAGATCATGGGTAAATCCAGGCGAACCATCGACTTCGACTGCAAGGCCAAATCGCTATGGACGGAAGACAACACTCTGTGTTTGGTGGGATCAGAAGGGTGTGATCTATTATGAGCTGCTAAAACCTGGCGAAACCGTTAATACTGAACGCTACCGACTACAAATGATCGATTTGAAACAAGCTTTGCGTGAAAAATGACCAGAATATGAAAAAAGGCAACACAAAGTGATTTTGCTTCATGATAATGTACCATCACACACAGCAAAACTGGTCAAGGAAACGATTGAGGCGTTTAGTTGGGAAATACTTTCGCATGCGGCTTACTCACCAGACTTGGCTCCGTCCGATTACTACTTATTTGCATCGATGGGACACGCACTTGCTGAGCAGCGCTTTACTTCTTACGAAAATGTACGAAAATGCTCAATGACTGGTTTGTCTCAAAAGAGCAACAGTTTTTTTGGCGTGGCATCCACAAATTGTCAGACAGGTGGGAAAAATGTGTAGCTGACGATGGGCAATACTTCGAATAAAATATATTTTATCATTTTCATACAATAAACGTGTATTTTCTATACAAAAATTCCGGTTTCATATTTATAGCCCTGGTATAGTTTTAGCGCGCATATTTCAATGGTATTAAATTCTGAATACTCGAGGATGCAAAGTAGAACCTTCTACGTAGCGTATTCATTATTTTCCACTTTTGACAAAATCACCTTGGGTGAAAATAGCTCCGAACCGGCAAGGGCTGCGACCCCAGTCGTGTGAAAAATCACAGGAAGATCGATCAACCCATTCTCGAGATATAGCGATTTTGGTGTTCCATGCTCATCACACACGCGCGCTCACGACATTTCTTTTAAATATAAATTCAAGACGTTTAGGGACTTTTTAAGTAGTCTGGCATCAAACCTTGGAAAAAATGTTATTGACGAAAACATACCTTCCTCTGTGAGGAAGCAAAAAAAATATATTCAAGGGAACAAAAACACATTGCATTTCACTATAAATGATAAAATACAATAAATACATAAATGTTGCCTGCGATTATTCAGATGATTAATCTTATTATTTCCTTCAGTTATATAGTACGCTCGCTTTCCCCTAATGTGAAGCAACATATACAGGGTGTTCCTTTTTTTTTTATTACACTCAAATATATCGAAAACTAAGAATTAAATTGAAAAATGTTTCGAACAAAAGTTGTTGTATGCGAAGGGGGACATCAGTGAGCATATCAGTTTTTGGGTCCGGGGTCCTGCTGGGCCCATTGAGACCCAACTTTCGTTTTTTTAAGTGGATCTCCCTATTTTTTATTTCTCGTTAAAAAATGAGTAAGTTTTACTCCGAATCATTTCTCGTTTTAAGTCTTCGAACAGGCCCAAAACGTTATTCGAAGTTTTCCCGTGTAGTGGCAATACGTCAATCTTTGCCACTTCGTCAATTAAAATTCAAAACGAGTTCTACTTCAATATTATGTGGCATTACATCTATTGTATTGTTTACTGAAATTTTATGGGAAGTATCCTGACCGTATGGATTGTTGTAATATGTCCAGAAAAGGTGCTAGTTTTCTGTCTATGGATGCTTCTAGTCGCGCGTCACTTCCGGCCGCCGCCTCCCTTCACTCATGCTTCTGGCTTCTCTATCAAAAATCACGTCTACTTCGCTCTTATTCATAACTTCTACATCGGGATTTATAGTGCACCCTTCACAGTACAAGTTCACGATAATTCTTCGTTACCCAATGTAATTTAATTAGCAACTTTACAATTTCTGACAGTGTCGCTCAGATCGTCCGATTTACGCCCGGACGATTCGAGTACACTATTGTGGCAGTTCTTCGATAAAAGACACTTCACTCTCAGTTTTTATACGGATCGCTTCCAATACGTCGAGTACGGTAATCTCCAAGTGCGCTTCTACGCTAATCCTCCTTCGGTTAACTTTTTACTTCGGCTCCCAGAAAGACTTCTGCAGTGCTTCTTAGATAGCTCGATTTACGCCTAGGTTACTTAAGTGTTCTATTTCGGTGTTTCCATCATAGAAATAAACGATTCGGACACTTCTGTATACGGCTATTTTTCTCGAGGATCGTCCATTGTACTTTGGGATTTATATGTGATTTAACCGATGCTTTCAATCGTTTCAATTATTTCCTGTCAATGCAAATTCCTACAATTAAATCTGCTCCCAACCAGAATTCCTCCGCAATTTTCAAAACTTAATATAAACAGTAATACGTTCCGTTGGATAATCAGCTGGCGCACGGCGATCGATATTCGCCGTGCGTCGACCTGTTGCTGCTGTGTAGCATGCTGCGCTCGGCTATGCCGGAGATAGCCGAGGCAGGGCCTCGCAGGCATGCCGCGTTAAGCGAGAGGTTATCTGTCTCGCTTGACTTCGGCTTCGCTCACCGGCTATCTCACTCATTTGACTCCCGCGCTCAACGACGCTTTTGTATCACGCAACCATATTGTAAAATTTGACACTTTCTGATCAACCCACGGGAACAGCGCACTTATCTCTGCATCCCTTGGACATTCTTCACCACTTTTCACCGGATCTACAAAGCTATCGTGCTCAACAGGACTCAAAGTTAGGTACGAGTACATCGCTATAATTTTTTAATAAATTCAATGACGATGAGGAGTGATAATCTCATCGGTGCATCCACATAATTGTCTCACTTTTGGGTGTGTGCTGCAGCACGGGCTGTACCACGTTTTCATTACTACATTTTGCCTGCTCGATTAATATAATTGCGCATGTGCTTTCTATTCACCGTAATTTCCCCCAGTAAACCCGCTGGGAAAATACTGTGAATATTTCTACTCAGTTGTGCATCCTCATCATTTTACTTGTGCTCTGCAGCGCTGACTGTGTCACGCTGTCTCACATCACATTCCAGCACTCAAGTAGGACAACTGTAAGTGCTCTCACTTGTTCACTACATTTTCTCATATATTTGTACAGAGAATTTATTAACAATAAGTCAGATCTTTACACGCTCACACTTCGTGGCATGCTCCGCAGCACTGGCTGCGGCATGCTCACTCTCAAGCGTACATAGAACACAATTAATATAATTGTGTGCTGGTTCTCATGCAATAAAACACAGCGCACAATTAATACAATTGTGTGCTGGTCTCTTATACCAAATTCAACTCAGTTTATTTTTGTGTTTTATTTTTATAATTTTGTAAAAGGAGAGTGGAAGGAGAATAAACCACTTTCTCTATATACCATCTTTGGTTTCTTTTTTCCCTGTCGTGAGTGAAGCTTCATAATTTTCAATACATTCGCAGATTCGCTCAACTACATCAGGAGGAATTCCGCAACAAGTTCCTATTAACATATTATGAAATGCGTACATTTAAATGAAAGTTATAGCGTTCACTAGAAAAGCTTTTTTTTCGATCATAGATAATTACATTATATTTTATTGCAATACGTTTGAAAGGGTCATTGCAATTATAACTATTATTAATTTATCATTAAGCCGATAACAGAAAAATATTATGCGAGCTCATTAAAAAGATAAATGGTCGTGATATTAACCAACTTGATTGAAATGAATGTGCAATGCCCTACATGGTATCTTTATCCATTGCGAATCCGCGTTCTTTTATTCATAACAAATAAACGGTAACTCATATCGCAGTTGTATTTGTGTTACGTCTTAAGTATTATTATGGGCCGACGCAACGAAGAATCATTTATATTTGCCTCTGTTTTAAACCAGAATACGCTGGTTCGGGACGGGAGCGCGGTCGATCTGCCAATAAACACGAATGTTGGAGAGAAATCCCCCTTCACTTATCTTAAAACTCGATGGGGAGGTGATTGTTTCATTAATCACGACGACCCGGCGATATTCGGAGTCCCTGGAGTTTGACTCATTGTCAGTGGAATCCGATTCGTTGTTATCGGAACGTCGAACAGGAGTCGTGGATTGCCCCGACGTAGATGGGCCTGCAGAGGCTTCTGTCCGTTCGTTATCGGGGCAGATTGTGCACCTCTGCACATGAATAGGCCGAATAGCAGCGACCGCTACACGTTCGAGCTCCCTATACCTCCCTTTCCGATCGACCAGTCCCTTAATTCGATCGAGACGTTGGTCAAGCCCCGATTAGAGTTTGAAACACCCGGGCTGTTTCCTTCCGCCGACCCCAATGCCTGTCTTTCTCTGATGCATTGCCCTGCCCTTTTACGGGTGCTTCCCATCTAATTTTAAGAGGTTAGAGTAGGATGTCAAGAAAGGCCGTTGTCCACCTTCGTTGTGGCCATACCTTTTTATATTTGTTTTACGTTGTTCGCAAATAATAATTACGACGCACGCAAATAACAATCAAGTACGATGCACACAAATAATAATGTTCTGATAAATGTTTTACGTTCAGCGCAAATAATAATTGAATACGATACACGCAAATAACAATCGAGTACGATGTACACAAATAATAATGTTTCACAACGTGTGCGAATAATAATATTGGGAGTACAAATGGAAAACCGCCGTTTTTTTTTCAAAATTTGAGCGTTTATTGTGGAAAAATGGTTACATAATTATTAATTGTTAATTATTAATTATTCTTTAAAATATTCTCCATTGCTAGCTACAACTTTTTCCCATCTTTCTGGCAGCATACGGATGCTGCGTCAAAAAAACTGCTCATTTTTGAGATTTGAGAGAAATCATCCATTTCGTAGCGTTGAAACCATTCCAACACGTTCTTTCACTAATAGCAGCCTCACGATAAGTTTATACAATTATACGACGCGCATCAGTTGCAGATTTTTTAAATTGAAGGTAAAAAGCAAAACTTTCCGCAAATTACGCTTTATTGGCTCAAATTTCGACATATTCACACACAAAAAAGTATATGGCGCCGATAAAGATTCACAAATCTAATGATGAGGAGTTGTTGACAGATGTCTAACCTTACCATATGACGTTTCTCATCCGCCATTTTTTACCAGCATTTAGTGCTGATGCTATCTATAGGAAAACGGCGGTTTTCCATTTGTACTCCCAATAGTTCACGACGCACGAATAATAATGTTTGAATAATTGTGAATTTTGATGCGAACAATGATGGACAAAATATTAATTACATTGTGACAATGTGAAATTTTGAAAAACGATGTATCAAAATCAAAGGCACGGTGAGGACTGCCCTTTTAAAGACTAGCGACTTCCGATATGACGGCTGGCTAAGTGCCCCTCCAGTCGCCTATTCTCCAAAAGTGTAGAGTCGCGAGTCCCGCGGGTCTCTATCTAGATTCTAAGAATCAGAACAATGGGCCTCACAGCCTCACCGGCCTGCCGACGTATCCCGGTCGGATGTCGGGCTTATCACTGTTGTTCGATGGCCGCCTGGACCCACACCACAGCCCGGCACGTGGGACTGCTTACGTTCACTAAAGACTTGAAGTAGCTACTCGGCAGCGGATAACGCTGGAATGTGGCGAGTAACATTATCCCGTTTAGGGTACGAGAGAAGCTGTGCATTGCTACGCCAAGTACAAAAATTATATCGAATAGCTATACGCTACTTTGTCATGGGACTCAACAAAGTCGCACGGGTGGTTAGCGCGCGACGCTTCGCTCAGCGTTTCTTGCATACAGCCTAGTGCGCGAGGCATTATGTGCGTAAGTACGTCTATGGTATGTGCGTTCGTAGGGGTGTTCGATTAAGCGTAGGCACGCTAATAATATATGTATGAATCTAATAGGATAAATACACGTATATATACGTATGAGTCTAATAAGATAAATATATGTATTGTGACGGGATATTTTTGCAACTCGTCACAAAGTCGAACAGAGCAGGGCTGACCGGGATTCACCTGCTCTTTCGGCCGAGAGTCTCACCGAGGCGATCCAACAGGGCCAAAATATGATAGTGTGTGAAACGAAATATTGACTTCGTGTTTCTTTTGTTATTTTTTTTTGTATAATCCTCCCGCGCGGGCGACGGCCCGAACACGAATTACCCTCATCGACAGGGAGGTTAGTTTAAAGGACACTGATGTATCGACGAGAGGAGAGATCCCGAGTATCCGTAGTCGTCAGCCTAGAAGACCGCAGCCCCGTCTATGAGGTTGGCGCTCTCATCGAGAGAACTACGCTGAGACGATCCCCGCATTTATTTCCCGGGGCACGCGCCCAGCACGCGGAAGCACGGGCTTTTGTAACCATCCGCAAGAGCTGGAAGCGGTGGAGTAGGGAAAATATATAAAGAAAAGTCCTGACTGACTCACTGACTCACTCATCAACGCCCAGCCCAAACCCCTGGGCTTAGAAACTTGAAATTCTAGGGATATATTCCCTTCGTGTCGTAGACGCTCACTAAGAAGGGATTTTTTAAGGTTTCCCTCTTAAGCGGAAATAAAGGGTTAAATATGTTGTTTTTCGTTTTTTCAATTTTTCTTAGCCCCGATGAGATACTGCATTAGTTTTTACTCACGAAGGTTGTTTACGCTTATACTGCAAAGCATAATTCAGTATTTTGCCCTAATCAGCCCTTAAAGGGTCAAATCCAGATTCAGTTAAAAAATTTAGAAATCAAATAAATATGCATAAGACTATACTGTATCTATACTATAATTCTTAAAGTGTGGATTTCCGTCCCTTAAACTCCTCCTAGACAGAGCGTGCTAGGAAGGTGATCTTAGACATTTTGGAAAGGTCTCCTGATTTCTAGGTCAACGCAACTATTTTCAGCTCTTCAAGTTAAGTCCTTAAGGAGTTACGGACATTTGAATTTTCTAAGAGTATTATTGAATTTTGACGTTTAATTTTTATTTTAAAAAAAGCAAAGTTATTCTTCGTAGTAGGTATAACTTGCGCTTTTTAACAAAAGAAAAGGTTACTATGATACGGTGAACGGAAATTTTGTTTTTGTTTGACATGAATTTTCAAATGCAATTCACATTTTAGTAAAGCAGTAAACAGCCAAGTCTTTAAAAATAAAATAAGTAAAAACGAAAAATGCCCAGAAAGCGACGTGCCGTGTTTAATCCAACGCGTATTGATACGAAAAAGAAAAAAGTATCACGCGAAAATGCTTCAGAAGCTCTGAAAGACAAAGAGCTTGAAGCAGACAGACGTAGAAAACAAACCTCATTTCAAAACGAAACTATTGAAGAAAACTCCGACCGTCTTGAAGCAAATAGACAAAGGAACATCAAGTCACGGCAAATCGAAACACCTGATGTAACTTATGTCCGCCTACAAATGGAAAGGGAGCGACAAAGAAAATTGAGAGCTAACAACTGGCTTTACCGGAAAGAAGAAGCATTTCATTATGATCCGTCATTGGAATACATAAATTTTCCGCAAGTTCTTATTGGTAAGATGGACAATAAGTGTAATTTCTGTGGAGCACTCAAATTTAAAGGAGAAACACCCGGTTTATGTTGTTCCAACGGAAAAGTCAAATTGCCTAACTACGACAAGTTACCAGAGCCATTAAACAGTCTGATGAATGGTGATCATCAAAAATCAAAGGAGTTTCTCAATCTTCATTTCAAATGACTTCTTTTGGTACATCCGTGCCAATGAATAAAAACAAAGGGTTCGTGCCAACTTTCTCCATACAAGACCAAGTGTATCACAAAGGCGGTTCACTTCTTCCGCTGCCTCACGAAGATGCGAATTTTCCTACAGATTTACTTTTTGGGTGATGAAGAAGCAGAAGCCCAACGTCGTTGCTCCATTATACCTGGGATCGATAAAAAAATAATCATATCACTTCAGAAGATGTTACATGAACACAATCACTACGTGAGGACATTCAAAACTGTATTAGACGAAAATATACAAGATGACATGAAAATATTAATCAAAGCTGATAAAAAACCACACGCAGTACATGCCAGAGTTTTCAATGAACCAACAGTTAATGAAGTTGCCATTATCATTGCTGGAACTTACTTCGAAAACAGAGATATTGTCTTGAAGATGAGAAGCAATGAGCTTAAGAGAATCAGCGAAACGCACATATCTTATGATGCACTGCAATATCCGCTCATGTTTCCAAGAGGAAAAGAGGGTTATGCAATAAACATTAGCCAAGTTATTCCCGGAACAAATAATACTGTCAGCAAAACTATATCAGCCATGTCTTACTACTCTTACCGTTTAATGGTGGAGCAAAGTTAAATAAATCATCTTCTACTCTACCGGCAACTACTTCATCAGTATCTGATGGATATGTATGCGAAAATTGAACTTGAACGGCTGCTCTACATTCGCCTCAACCAAAAGAAACTTCGTGTCGATGAGTATATTTACTTAAAGGATGCAGTAGAAAATGATGGAGTTGCTACAAATCACGGAAAGCTGGTGATACTTCCTTCAACATACACTGGGGGACCACGAAATATGCACGAATATGCCCAAGACGCAATTACATACGTTCGACATGGAGGTGAGCCATCTCTTTTCATTACTTACACATTCAATCCGAATTGCCAGGAAATGCAGGAAAATTTAATTAACGGCCAATTAAGAACAGACCGTCACGATTTGGTTGCTAGAATTTTCCGACAAAAGGTAATTAAATTTGTAGATACACTTATTAAAGGTGAAGTCTTCGGAACCGTCAAGTACTGGCTTTACTCAATTGAATGGCAAAAGAGAGGTCTGGCACACGCTCATATTTTAATATGGTTATTGAAAGAATTAAATCCCAATCAAATCGATCAACTTATCTCAGCTGAAATCCCCAACTCACTTACCGATAAAAACCTACACGATATCGTTATGAAAAACATGGTGCACGGTCCGTGCGGTTCGTTGAATCCAAAGTCACCATGCATGAAGGATGGAAAGTGCACAAAGATGTTTCCGCGACCACTGATAAGCGAAACGCAAACAGCCACTGATGGTTATCCGCTCTACCGTCGCCGTAAGCCTGAAGATGGTGGATTTATAGTACACGTTAAATTAAGGTCAGGGCGTGAAACTCAAGAAGTTGAGCTTGACAATAGATGGATTGTCCCCTACAGTCCATTACTTTTGAAGATGTTTGATGCCCGAATTAACGTTGAGTGTTGCAACTCAGTGAAATCGATGAAGTACATTCTCAAATATGTACACAAGGGCTCTGATCAAGGTGTATTTGCCGCTCAATCCCGTGACAATGGTGTGGATGAAATTGCTGAATATCAAACAGGCCGGTATATAAGTAGTAATGAAGCTGCGTGGCGTACTTTTGGATTTCCAATTCACGAACGCTACCCAACTGTGATGCACCTTGATGTACATTTGGAGAATGGCCAGAGAGTTTACTTTAATGAAAACAATCTAGAAGACCGCCTAGCAAATCCACCAAAAACTACTTTAACAGAATTCTTTGAACTGTGCAAAAGGGACGACTTTGCAAAGACATTGCTATATTTTGAAGTGCCGCAATATTTTACGTGGGACAAATCGAAAAAAGTCTTCAATCGTCGCAAACAAGGCTCAATTATAGAAGGACATGGCGGCGTCCGTTCTGGTGACGCACTTGATCGCGTCTATACAGTCCATTGGAGGAACTTAGAATGTTACTACATACGAATGCTTCTTCATAAGATCAAGGAACCTACAAGTTCTAATGATTTACGGGCCGTAAATGGAGATTTATGTGAGACATATCACGCTGCATGTTTGGCTATGGAGCTCTTAGAGAATGACAACCAGTGGGATGAGTCATTGAACGAAGCGAAAGAATCAGATTCACCTTAAAAAATTCGAACTCTTTTTGCTATCTTACTCTCATGCTGCGAGGTGTCCAATCCAAAAGCTCTGTGGGAAAAATACAAGGACTGCATGTCTGAAGATATTCTGCGACGTCTGCAACGAGAAAATCCCAATCTGAACTCAGATTTCACAGATGAAATCTACAACGAAGCACTGATAATGATCGAAGACAAAGTTATTGATATGTCAGGAAAATTTTTATCACATTTGGAATTCCAAGCCCATCACGTAAAACAACAGACAGCTTGAATAGAGAGGTGTTGCGTGAGCTTTCATATGACACTAACAAAATGAACAGATACGTCGAAATAAATGAACCACCAATGAATGCAGAGCAAGGAGAAATTTATAATGAAATCTTTCAGCGTTTGGTTGACAAAAAAGGTGGCATAATTTTCATAGATGCACCTGGCGGAACTGGCAAAACTTTGCTTATGAACTTAATACTTGCTAGAATCAGAAGAGAAAAGAAAATTGCACTCGCAATGGCCTCTTCAGGCATCGCTTCTACCCTGATAGCTGCCGATCGGACAGCTCATGGTACACTATCGCTTCCAATTGACCTCATACACAACGAGACGCCAGTATGCGGAATTAAGAAAGAAACTGGAAAAGCGGAGGTATTAAAAGAATGTAAGGCGATTTTATGGGATGAAGTAGCAATGATGCATAAACATGGGTTGGAAGCTTTAAATCGATCACTGCAAGACATTCGCGAAAATAATAACATTATGGGTGGATTGTTAGTTATCCTTGCTGGAGATTTTCGTCAAACACTGCCAGTCATTCCTAGAGGTAACATGTACGACGAGATAAAAGCCTGTATCAAATCATCGCAACTGTGGAGATTTGTAAAAAACATAAAGCTCCAAACACACACGCGGGTAAAACAATCAAATGGATTCGACTCACTGCAATTTTCCAGGTATCTGCTGAGTGTTGGCAACGGAAAAGAAGAATTGGATGTGGAAACTGGAAAAATCAAATTGAATAAAAATTTTTGCAACACATGTCAAAACATTAAAATTCTGATTGACCACGTGTATCCAAATCTAACACAACACATTATAGATCACGATTGGCTTCAAGAACGAGCAATACTTGCACCAATTAATGCTAAAGTCGACGAAATTAATTTCACCATTCAAGAAATGATTCCAGTTGAATCGAAGTCATTTTACTCAATTGACAAGATGGTAGACAAAGAAGAGGCCGCCAGTTATCCAGTTGAATTCTTAAATACGCTCAATCCAAGTGGCATACCACAACATAAAATCACACTCAAGATTGGAAGCCCTATTATGTTGTTAAGGAATTTGGATCCTCCAAAACTATGCAATGGAACGCATTTGGTTGTGAAGGCGATGAACACTTATATAATTGAGGCAACAATTTTGGTTGGACAATTTTAAAGGGAAAATGTGTTCATTCCCAGAATTGCAATTATTCCCAATGATCTACCTTTTCAATTCAAACGCCTTCAGTTCCCGATTCGTCTTGCATTCGCTATAACGATCAATAAATCCCAAGGGCAGTCACTCAATGTGGTAGGAATTGATTTCAGGGATGAATGCTTCAGTCATGGATAATTATACGTAGCAATGTCACGGGCGGAGACACCTAAAAACTTATATGTGCTGGTAGATGAAAATGAGTCAACAAAAAATATTGTTTATACACAGGTGTTGAAGGATTGACTTTGGTAAACTATACTTCAATGATAATGTTTAAACGTTCAATAAATGCAAATTCTATTTCAAAATCATAGCATTTGGTTTTATTTAAGGTAACGATACTAAAAATAAATCTGGGCGAAGCCGGGTACGATACTAGTAAATATATAAAGAAGAAAAACAAGAGATCTAACAGTCATTATATGACTGTTCATTTCGTAGCAATGGGCTTAAGGCGCACTATTGCCGAAATGCTGTCGTCTTCGATAAATATTTTATTTATTAACAAGTGTGTGACATCTCGATTTCGAGTGTATCGAATCGACAGAAGTCTCTTTTTCACGGTGATATGTTTTTGTCCGTTGTGGTTACATTCGATAATATGTTTTTGCCCGTTGTGGCTACATTCGTGTCGACAGCATTAATCTGTCAAACGGCAATTGCTGACCAAACAAGCAACAGAGCGTACGAGCAAAAGAGCGAGCAAGCGAGAGAAATAATCATTTTAAGGAAAATAGTGTTTACAAGGGATATATTTGAAGAGAAGTTATTGTAAGTAAAAAATTTAATAATATTTTTGTGTGCGGACGACGATGATGGAGACGATGACAAAAAAGACGACGCTGACAAGGACTACGACTATAGATACGATGACGATGATGGAGTCGATGACGACGACGACGATGAATTAAATTTTGAATTTTATTAAACTCCTTCGACGACACTACTATTTGTCTGTATCATTTTGGTTTGCTGTCTATGGTCGTCGCAACATGAAAATTCGATTTTAGTGAAATGATATGTGGCTTTTGTTCAATATAATGCATTCTATGCAGAGCGTACGAGCGAACGAGCGAGAGAGATAATTTACGGAATTAAATTTTACGGAAAATAGCGTTTCCAAGGGATATATTTGAAGAAGATATGTTGTAAGTAAAAACATGTGCACACTAATATATGTGTGTATCGTTTTAATTTGTGCACTATTGATATTGTCGTCTGACACATTTTTATTTTTTGCGTAATGAAAGGTAACTTTTTGGCTTTTCGCATTACGTCTTGTGTTCCGCTGTTTCAAATATTATTGTTATAATTATTACTTTTACAACATTTGCGAAATGATATGTGACTCTTTTGCATATCGTATTTCGTTTTGTGTCGTTTTTACGAATGTTAATTGAACTTAAAGTTTTTTGAATAACACTGTTATTTTTACGATTTTTGATAAATGATTTTTGACTTTCCTTAACAAAATGCATTATATGCTATTGAAAATCTTTGCGATATTTGAGAAGTAATATGTGAATTTTTTACATATTGTATTTCTTTTTGTGCTGTCCCAGATAGCATTTTGACATGCAGTGTATATACATTGCATATATACATCCGCGGATATGACATATCCTATGTACATACAGTGATGCATATCGTAGGGATATGCGAATGCAACGCGCTGTATGTTCAGTGGATATTCATACAATATACATATGTATATTAGCCGAACATTATAAATATGTATATGTTCATATACATAATATATAGTTTCATCGTATACGACACTTCGTCGCTCGCAACGTTTCATTGTAAACGCGTAAGTTGCAAGGGCGTATATTCTACGTATATTGAGGCTACTTTCCGAAATGCATATGCATATTACGTATGTCCACACAATATTCTTTGAATATTCGTAATTGTATATTCATCTACGTACGTCGTATGTACACGGATTTGATGTATATACATGGCGTATATTTTACGTATATTGAGGTTACTATCCGAAACGCATAACGGTATGATTCCGGTTCCGGTACTATAAGCTTTGTAAAATTTCGGTTATTATTTGTTTCAACGTCAGATATGTGAGAGAGAGTAACGCGAGAGACGCCAGGAACGTAAGAAACGCAAGAGACGCAAGAGGGAGACGAAAGATACGCGAGAGAAATATATTTATAAGTTATAGTTATTATATAAGTTTTGTCCTTTCTCTTTATTGTTTTAAGTTAGTATGGCAATTGAATTATTAAAAATTAATGGGGAGATGGTGCCTCACACTATTGTCCCTATCACGGGAGACGGAGCTTGCCTGTTCCGGTCCCTCTCATATCTTATATACTATAATCAGCTAATGGCTAGGGAGGTGCGCGAGTTAATCGTCAGGCACGTGGTGGACACCTGGGACGAGTTCTTCATCATGTCCCACAACAGCGAGGGGGATAACTACACCAGCTCCGCTGAGTACCTCGCTCACATGTCCGGACCCTTTACTTATGGTGGTTTATGCGAACTTGTGGCGGCTGGCCAATTGTTCGAGTTCGTCTTCGAAGTTTGCCGCAATGGCGAGCTCTATGAGAGTGTCGGTACTGAAGGTCAGCCCGTGAGGAGGTTACGTTTTTCGCAGGACCTTTCTAGGGGCCATTTCGATGCGTACCTGCCACGTGAACCTGAAGAAGTGTTAACCTTACTACCTCTTTCCCAGCTCGATCCCTATTTACATTTCTCATAGCCTTTACCTCTTTCCCAGCTTTTCCCGCTCGACTCCTATTCACACTTCTCACAGCCATCACCTCTTCCTGTCCTCAAGAAGGCTCCTGGCAAACGTCGTGCCAGATATTCCGATGTTAAAAGGAGGAAGCAACTGAAGGATGCGGCAAGGAAATATGCTCAGAATAATCCTGCGGTGAACCGTGCTGCGGTGGCCAGGTACCAGAAAGATCACCCCGAGGTGAACCATGATGCGGTGGCCAGGTACCAGAAAAATCACCTCGAGGTGAACCGTGATGCGGTGGCCAGGTACCAGAAAAATCACCCCGAGGTGCACCGTGATGCGGTGGCCAGGTACCAGGAAGATCACCCCGAGGTGAACCGTTATGCGGTAGCCAGGTACTAGCAAGATCACCCTGAAGTGCGCAGAGCGGCAGAATTTCGATATGAGCAAAGCAATCCTGAAAGACGAGTAGAAAGGCGAGCACTTCCATGGAAAGTCAAGGCTCACTCAGCCATGGTATATGATCCTAACGTGGCTTATGAGGCAGACAGCACTGTAGATCTGGGTACTATGAGCCACAAATGCATATATTGCAATGCTTTGAAGTGGAAGGAAGAGCCCCGCGGCATGTGCTGCAGCGCTGGCAAGGTGCAGCTTCCGCCCTTCGAACCTCTGCCCGAGCCTCTTTACAGCCTGGTAATGGATATCCACCCTGAGCACGTCCACTTCATGGACCGTATTCTGAAGTATAATGGCTGCTTCAACATGACATCATTTGGGGCTAAGCAGGTTGTACGAGATGGCTTCATACCGACTTTTAAAGTTCAGGGGCAGGTGTATCATTTGATAGGAAGTCTGCTGCCAACACCTCAACAGGCAGCCCAATTTCTGCAAATCTATTTTGTGGGCGACGACGAAAGGGAAATGCGCTTGAGGTGCAGCAAATTTTCTGACGTCAAACAAGTTTGGTCAAACAACTGCAGAGGATGCTACACGACATCAATAGCTATATAAAGGATCTGAAGACTGCCATGGACAAGGTAGCTTCAACCTGCGAGAAGTTCGAAGTCGTTATCCATGCAGATAGAAAGCCAGCTGACGCTCATGGAGGTCGCTTCAATGCACCAACAGCAAATGAGGTAGCTCTGGTGATTATTGGTCAGCAATTCGAGCATCGAGACATTGAGCTGCAGAGCCATAACAACACATTGCAGCGCATTAGTGAAATTCATCGGTCATACGACGCCTTGCAGTATCCGCTTCTGTTTTGCCGTGGCGAGGATGGGTACTCTATTGCCTTACCTCAGCGCGATTCTAAGACCAAGTTGCTCCTCAATAAGACAGTCTCCGCAGCGAGCTTTTACTCTTATCGTATTATAGTCAGGCAAGGGGAGGTCAACCATATTTTGTTCTTCCGCTCCCTTTTCAGTCAATTTTTGGTTGACATGTATGCCAAAATAGAGACTGAGAGGTTGAATTACATCAGGAACAATCAGGCGCAGCTGAGGGCAGACAGCTATATTCACCTGAAGGACGCTGTGAGTAGACAGGATGCTGACGCTGCTCAGCTGGGTCAAATAGTGGTGCTTTCTTCATCATTCACTGGGGGACCTCGCTATATGCATGAACGGACTCAAGACGCCATGGTATATGTTCGCCATTACGGCCGTCCTGATCTGTTCATCGCTTTCACCTGTAATCCCAGGTGGAAGGATATCACAAATGTACTGCCGCCTGGGCAAAAGTCTCACGATCGTCATGACATCATAGCCAGGGTATTCCATCTCAAGGTGAAGAAGATGATATCTCTTTTGAACTAGGGCAGTCTGTTTGGTGGTGTACGGTGTTTTATGTACTCTGTCGAGTGGCAAAAGCGGGGTCTGCCTCACATTCACATATTGCTGTGGCTAGAGCAGCGCATCTTCTCTGACATGAGCGACAAAGTCATCTGTGCTGAAATACCTGATCCTGAGCGAGATCCTCTCCTCCACAACATGGTCAAGGCCAACATGATTCATGGGCCCTGCGACAGCTTGAACTACAATTCGCCTTGCATGAAAGGAGGTAGTTGCAGCAAGAAGTATCCCCAGCCACTTCTCAAGAACACTCAGACAGGAGACGATATATATCCGCAGTATCGTAGGAGGTCTCCGGCTGACGGTAGCTTCACTGTAGAAATGAATAGGATAAAACTGGACAACCGCTGGGTGGTGCCCTACAACCCTGTCTTGCCACGCACTTTCGATGCTCACATCAATGTAGAATTATGTAACTCTGTTAAGTCCATTAAATACATTTGCAAGTACGTGAACAAGGGCAGTGACCAGGCGTCTTTTGCTCTGGAGAATGAGAAGGATGAAGTAAATATGTATTAGCGTTCCCTATTCATGAGAGGTATCCCACTATTTTTCATCTGGCTGTTCACCTTGAGAATGGTCAGCGTGTGTACTTCACCTCTGACAACTTGGCCGAGAAGCTTAGCAACCCTCCTCAGACAACACTCTTGCAAAAACCCTCCTGTACTCTAAGGTCCCTTCTTACTTTATATGGGAGAATAGCAAGTTTGCGAGAAGGAAGCGAGGGAACGATGTCGATGGCTGGTCAGGAGTGAAGAGAGGCAATGCGCTGAGAAGGGTGTACACCATTCACCCAAGTAACACCGAATGTTATTATCTCCGTCTGTTGCTACATGAGGTTCGAGGCCCAACGTCTTTTTCAGAGTTGAAGATTGTGAATGGTGTCCTTCATCCTACATTCCAGTCTACATGCAAGGCATTAGGTTTGCTGGAGGATGACAATCACTGGGATATTACTTTGGAGGAAGCTGCCCTGTGTGATTCTCCGTTTAAGCTCCGAGAGCTCTTCACAGTGATGTTGGTTTTTTGTCAACTCTCTGATCCTCTTAATCTTTGGAAGAAGTACAAAGACAGTTTTTCAGAAGATATCACGCGGCAGGTGGAAAGAGAGTTGCAAGATAGTGCGCAGCAGATGATGGAGCAGGTGAACAACAGATGCCTGGTGCTGATTGAGGACGCAGTGTTGACAGAGGTCGAATCCTCTGGCATCGCTGCTACGCTATTGGAGGTAGGCAAAACGGCCCACGCTGCCTTCAAGCTGCCCCTCATTCTCATTCATGCAGAAACACCTCTGTGCAACATCTCAAAACAAAGCAATATGGCCAAAGTGCTGCGAGATTGTAAGCTCATTGTTTGGGATGAGCGCACCATGGCGCACAAGCGGGGTTTTGAGGCACTGAGCATAACCCTCAAAGACATCAGAGGCAACGATGGAGTGATAGGGGAAGTCACTGTGTTGCTGGCTGGAGACTTTCGGCAGACTTTGCCAGTAGTGCCAAGGGGAACTCGAGCTGACGAGATTAAGGCGTGCATCAAGGCGTCATATTTATGGCACTTTATCTGTAAACTTCCTCTCAGGAAGAACATGAGGGTCCACTTGAGAGGTGATGTCTCCGCTTGGGAATTTTGCGAACTTCTACTGAAAATAGGGGATGGAGAATATCCTGAGTCCGACGGAAAGGTGACTATCCCTACAGACCTGGGCGCAGTAGTGATGACCCTAACAGACCTTACAACCAGAATATACCCAGATATAGCCGATATCAAGGATAAGTATATGGACTGGCTGTGCGAGCATGCCATTCTGACCCCCAAGAATGATAACGCTGCCATCATTAATAACATTCTACTTAATTCGTTCGAAAAGGCAGAAATGGAATATAGGTCTGTGGATTCAGTAATGCAAATGGATGACGCCGTCCATTACCCCGTGGAGTTCCTCAATTCCCTCAACCCTCCTGGATTCCCACCGCACAAGCTTCTCCTCAAAGTGGGGGCTCCAGTGATGTTGCTGCGGAATCTCAACCCGCCTAAACTTTGCAACGGCACCAGGCTACGAGTGAAGGCTCTTTATATAAACGTTATTGAGGCCACAGTGTTCACTGGTGGCGCTCGGGGGGAGTCGGTATTTGTACCACGTATATCACTCATACCATCAGAGTACCCCTTCGAGTTCAAGAGGCTGCGTTCCCCTTCAAGCTCTGCTTTGCTATGACCATCAACAAGTCCCAGGGGCAGTCGGTGAAGATGGCAGGGATTGACTTAAGGAAGGAGTGTTTCTCACATGGACAGTTTTATGTGGCCTGCTCCAGAGTGAGCTCACTAAGCAGCCTGGTGATTCTACCACTTCAGAGAAGAACTACCAATGTGGTCTACAAAAAAGTCCTTCAGTGATATGACATGGTACAGAAGTTAAAGTGAGGTTTTTTAGCCGGTAGGAGTCCGGAACTACCGCAAATGTCCTCTTACAGGGGACCCGGGGTGTCCATGAAGGATTTTTCCTCACTTAAAAAAAAAAAAAAGTAATATGATTTAATGTAATGTAATGTATTATATTGTAATGACAAATGTAATATGATTTAATGTAATGTAATGTGTTCATTACATTTTAAGCCAAGAACGCGTTGTAGAGTCGTTATAGGCAAAAGTAAGCGTTAAGTACGGATGTGCGGCATTGTTTTGACCTATTTAGAAATTGCATTTAAAGATACCCGTGGCGAAGCATGGGTAATATGCTAGTATATGTATATACAGGGTGCGCCATCTTTTATGTCGGTATGTAAACATTAAATAACTTAAAAAAAAACAACCGATTTCCATATATGAGGTATTTTCATTTAATTTGGTCCTTTACAATTTATTTGGACTCGTTTTTGAATACAACATCAATCAAGTGGCCGCCTTTATTGGCCAAAGCAAAATGTGCCCTTTTTGCTGCGTTTTCCATCACTTTTTTGAGCATCTCGAGCAGTATAGCGATGATTTTGGCATGAATGTTTGCCTTGAGTACACTTTGCTTTTCAAATAACCTCACAAAAAGAAGTCCGGAGGGGTCAAATCTGGAGATCTGGTCGGCCAGTCACTGCCGCCATTTTTTGACATAACACGTCCAGGGAATTTTCGTTGCAGAAACTGCATTGTTTGATTTGCAGTGTGGCATGGTGCACCGTCTTGTTGAAATCAGTAACCGTCCAGACCTTTTTCACACATTTGTGGGTAGACACAATGAGCCAACATCCACCGATATCGATTCCCATCGACTGTTTCGTCTTCTCTGAAGAAAAATGCCCCAATGATGGTTTTGGTGGAAACGACGGCCCAAACAGTCACTTTTCGGTCATGCAATGGTGTTTCATGGATCTCGAGTGGACTCTCCGTTCTCCAAATGCGGCAATGTTGTTTGTTAACGGCGCCAGAGAGTGTGAAATGGGCTTCGTTGGTCATCAAAATTTGCGTCCAAAAATCAGGTTCAGTGTCAACCATTCGAGCGACTGTTTGGCCGTATTCCAAGCGACGTGGACGGTCTGTCGGCAATATTCTTTGAGTCAATTGCACTTTATACGGAAACAAATGCAAATGATCCTTCAAAATGTGCCGCAAATTGGTTCCACTGACGCCAAAATGGTGATCGCGGTGACGATGCGACACATGTGGGTTCTTGGCAACACTCTCTCTTACCGCTTCAACCAGTTCAATGGAACGTCTTAGGCGTTGATGAACAGCACGAGGACGATCTCCCACTGTCTCGTGCTGAATAAAATTCGACACGAAACGACGGATAGTGTTGTCAGACGGTGCTTGATGGCCACGATATTTTCGACGATATGCACGTTGAGTTAACACAACTGAACGACTATTTTCAATGTACAGCGTCACTATTTCGGCGCGTTGTTTCGGTGTAAAGCGATTCATGATTAAAATTGTACTGAATTAACGTTTCAAAAACATGTCTACTCAAGTCAATCGGTTGATAAATGTCAAAGTTATTCAATGTTTACATACCGACATAAAAGATGGCGCACCCTGTATATGTATGGACATAGTAAGATTAATATATGTATATATTGTAACGGAACGCAATCAGAGCGATCTGCTATGAATTAAAAGGGGATCAGTCTCCACAACAAAGAATTAAATATGCCAAAAAATAAAAAGACACAAACGAGAACAAACAAAGAAAGTACACCAAAACATAAAAGAGAAATAGATTCCTCATCAATAAAAATCACGAAAGTGATAAATGATGGCCGCCAACCAATAAACGAAGGTGCGAATAGGCGCCCGCCAGACCAGGGAATCTAGAAGAGTCAGTAGGTACACGAGCGAGCAACCACGAGTACCCACCCGAGGAAAGACAGTACGGAAGCAGCAGGCAGGAACGCTCGGAGAAGTCACACACCTGCTAAGCGGACACCAAGCCTCAGGGCTTTTGTCGAATCCTATTCCTCAAGACGAAGTGCTGCTCGACAGCCGATCTACACTTTATTTTTTAATTTAAAAACGTTTTGGTCACGAAATTGTCAAGTAATAGTGTTTTTACGATAAACCGATTCCCCTGCATTGCGCTTGGCCGTTGGTTGATCGAACGAACTAAATAGCGAAACCCTGTGAGTAGGAAGGACTAACGGGGCCCCACGCATAGCGCAGTGGCTACGCGTCTTTTGGGAGGCGAAGAAGTACGCGTGTCGCAAGACCTTGGGGAGCTTCATCCCGGCTTGCTGGACCGCGCGCATTCGACTCGGAGGGTGTGCCTGCATGGGTGGCACCAAGGAAGGACCAGTGGCCAACAGACCCCTGTCACACACTGACACCTCGACAGAACTCGAATATTGAGAAACCAAATCGTAGGCCCCTTAAGGGCAAGAATAAAGTACCTTAATATAACGAGTTTAATTGCTTCAGTGTCAGAAGTACAGGATACGTGAGTTGGTTAACACTACGAACCCCGTGTCTTGTGTGAACAGAGAGCTTATAGCTAGAGAACCAAAACAATAACAAAGCCGAGTACGCTAGGTAGGTAAACTCGCATACCCGACTCGACGTAACACCACTCGGGACTCTATGTTAGTAAGACAAAGACACGAAACTCACCGATGAATATCCAATGATAAGAATTCCCGAGAGGCAGGATACGAGTATACCAGTATATCACACGTTAGAATGCATGAGGAAAAATACACATCAATAGCGAGCCGTCGTCCGATGATTATTCTCGAGCCGCCCGGTAAATCTCTCGACTCTACCAAAGGAAGCCACATATGAGGACGAGCAAAAGCGGCCAAATAGAAACGTAGCCTAGTGGTCCCAATCACGAACAATCACAGAAATTGAGTGTTGAGCTCCGTACGAGTGACATCCGCTCACTGTGCGAATATTATATTTAAAAGATAAATCGGAAATTATTCCGTGTGCGTAGAGTTAAAAAATCGCGTGAAGCCATCGCGTTAACCCTTTATTGTAACAAATTGAGTATTGAGCTCCGTACGAGTAACACCAGCTCACCGTGCGAATATAAATCAGATCAAGAATAATTCGGAAATGATTCCGCATTCGTAGGATTAAGAAATCGTGTAAAGCAAACACGCTAACCCTTTATTGCGACAAATTGAGTGTGGAGCTCCATACAAGTGACACCCGATCATCGTGCGAATATTAAATTCACATCAAACAGATAAATCGGGAAATATTCCGTATAACGAGTCATGTAAAGAATTAACACCTAGCATAGGCTGCTGATTCCCACGCATCGCGCGGTGGCCGTCAATCGCCTTGTTAAAATTCTCTTGGCCCAAGCTCTTCTCCATCTTGAGTACAATAAGTTTTCCAGAAGATCAGCAGCTCGCTGTGGTTTCCAAAATTCTGATTCTGTCTAATGAGGGCGATTCGACAATTCGAACAGTTAAATTTTCGCAAGCAACAGAAATCCATGTAACCAGCCACGTATTTCATCGTGCATGATTCAAGGGTCGGAGCAGCCACTTCAATCGGGTTGGTCAAGACCAAGGACTCATCATCGTTAGTAGTATGTGGCCATCTTTTGCTCCATCCCACTCCTATCCTTGCTTCTACGTCGTCGGCTCGGCCGAATATTCACGCTGCGAAGATTTTGCTGTGTATTTGGTGGGACCAGGGCGGTGTTATTTATTATGAGCTGTTGAAACCGAACGAAACCATCACTGGGGAACGGTATCGAACTCAATTGATGCGATTCAGCCGAGCACTGCGCGAAAACCGGCCACAATACGAGCAGAGGCACGAAAAAGTGATTCTACAGCATGACAACGCTCGGCCTCACGTTGCCAAACCCGTTAAAACCTACTTAGAAACGCTCAAATGGTCCTACCCCACCCGCCATATTCCCCAGATATTGCGCCGTCCAGTTATTACTTGTTCCGTTCGATGGCACATGGTCTGGCTAATCAGCAGTTCAGCTCATATGAAGACATCTCAAAATGGCTTGATTCGTGGATAGCCTCAAAAGACGAACACTTCTACCGTGACGGTATTCGAGCTCTGCCAGAAAGATAGGAAAAAGTTGTCGCTAGCGATGGGCAATATTTTGAATGATTCATTTGTAAACATTTTTTCACAATAAAGTTGCATTTTCATAAAATAAAAAACAGCGGGAACTTAGTTGCGTACCTAATATATATATCTCTTTGTTTTTTACTCATTCGCTCGTCAGCATCCGTACATAAGCGTCCGAGGAATAATCGCTAACCGCAGCTATGGAACATGGTCACCGTCGAGGTGACGTACACTGATTGGCGTATCACTACCAAGCGCTTGCTCAAGGAGAGCCTGATATCCGGCGTTGTCATGATCATAATCAAGTCTGAATATCACGCACTTAACGAGTAACGCCGGTAGCAAACTAATCGGCGGCTCGGAAAAAATAGCCGCCGCCAATCGATGTATATCAATTACTTGAAATCGATCAACAGCACTTCGCAATAGTGTTTGAGCAGGAGTGGGTCAGCGGGTTAAGAAATAAACTTTTATTTTAATAGCAATATATTTCTTTATTATGCGAAAAGTTAATGGCGCGTTGAGTACTTGACTATAATAAGCACTGCTGCGAGCATGCTCTGTTCTATTCGAGGCGAGACTCGAGACTGCCTTTATTGCGTGGTTGCTAGGTAAGCTTGCTTCGTAACCCGAGAGTTGCCGAAGTCGCTTGAATCGCATTCGACTCTTTTTCAGGTACAGTCGCAATGAGAACATTGTGCCTGTACACTTGATACAAAAAAATGCGCTGAACTCAGCTTTTCTTAACAAATACCCGTCGTCATCCGGATAGATTACCTCCCCACACTCAGCTCTTTCATTACGGGCCATCCCCGCGCACAAATTTTCAAACGTAATGCGCCTCCTCCCACTACGCTTCTTGATATACATTTTGTAATGTATCGGGAGAGGTGGCTCGTTAATAATTGATGAACAAACCCGATTAACAATAACTATAAGTTTAATAGGGAATAAGGGTTGTATATACATATACCAGGTCTATAAATATGAAACCGGAATTTTTGTATAGAAAATACACGTTTATTGTATGAAAATGATAAAAAAAATTTATTCGAAGTATTGCCCATCGCTAGCTATACATTTTTCCCACCTGTCTGACAATTTGTGGATGCCACGCCAAAAAAACTGTTGCTCTTTTAAGGCAAACCAGTCATCGAGCCATTTTCGTACATTTTCGTTAGAAGTAAAGCGCTGCTCAGCAAGTGCGTGTCCCATCGATGCAAATAAGTAGTAATCGAACGGACCCAAGTCCGGTGAGTGAGCCGCATGCGAAAGTATTTCCCAACTAAACGCCTCAATCGTTTCCTTGACCAGTTTTGCTGTGTGTGATGGTGCATTATCATGAAGCAAAATCACTTTGTGTTGCCTTTTTTTGATATTCTGGTCGTTTTTCACACAAAGCTTGATTCAAATCGATCATTTGTTGTCGCTAGCGTTCAGTATTGACGGTTTCGCCAGGTTTTAGCAGCTCATAATAGATCACACCCTTCTGATCCCACCAAACACAGACTATTGTCTTCCGTCCATAGCGATTTGGCCTTGAAGTCCTTTTTTTTCACTTTTCATCGCCAGTCACAATTCGATGGAGAAATGACTTTCTTTTGTACCTGGCGAGCAGCATTTCGCAAGTGGTTTTTCGGTTTTCCTGCTGTCTTTCATTCAGTTCATGTGGAACTCATTTTCCCATCTTCTGGATCTTTCCCATGGCTTTCAAACGTATGGAGATGGCTTCTTGTGTCACATTTAATTGATCCGCGAGTTGTTGTTCCGTTTGAGCGTCTTCCTCATCCAACAATGCTTACAATTCGCTGTCTTCAAACTTTTTCGGTGGTCTTCCACGTTCTTCGTTTCTCACGTCAAAATAGCCACTTTTGAATTTTTTAAACCACTCAAAGCACTGTGATTTACCAAGAGCATGTTCACCGTAAGCTTCGACAAGCATTCGATGCGATTCTGCAGCAGTTTTCTTCAATTGGTAACAGAAAATCAATGCTGTCCGCAAATCGTAGTTTCCAGGCACAAAATTCGACATGTTCAACGCTATTACAAACTATGCTGTTATATGAAACTTGTATTGTTGTGAGTTGAAAATCTTTGTCAGAGATGTCAACAAGGAAATGGCGCCAATGACGCGGTGTGACGGTAACTACATTGACAGCTAGGGCCATCTATGGGCAAATTCCGGTTTCATATTTATAGACCTGGTACACGTATGCGTACGGGACGTGCGCCAAGCTCGACTGCCTGTACATATAATGTGTGCGACTGAGTGATCCCCACTCAAGCCGTCGCGCCGCTGCTCGCTCACGGTACCGTATCTATCTGTACCGAACACTAATATACTACACATTTAATAAAAGTGTCTTCCACATCGAGGATCACTGCGCACATTATGTCTGTGCGCAGGTACGCACTACTGCAACTCGCGCCACAAATTACACGACACGCGAAAGCCTCGGCGAGCTCAATGCTTTGAATCCGCGGAAACATTGTTATATTCGTTTTTATACCGGTGCTATGCGCTGCTAAAGACAGACTGAATGCTCAGAATGCTGCTAAAGAGTCGCATGGACTTAAAAATAATAACCTCCTCTGAATCATAACCAGGTGTCCAGCGCTCTGAATGCATCGACAGCAGTTTTTCACGTGTGTGTCGCTTTGCGTTGTGTTCTTCGTGAAACGTTTGCTTCGTAGTAAACGGCGTAGAATATGATTCGGCACCGAGAGAGGGAGATATTTATTTATTAGATTTGTCAACCATTTGTTGTACATAATATTACATGTTAATCTTACATCTATATTGCACTTATTTCATTTTGTTTACAATTAATGGTTTTAACATACTCTTGTACTGAACTAATTTTACACAGCGTTTAACCTCTGCTGGCAGCGCGTTATACATTTTCACTCTTTCGTAAAACATACTCTTTTGCGCACTTCTTGTTCTTCTAAATCGAATTTCAATATTTTCCGCTTGACGTGCTACCCGACCCGTTCTTGATTTTACAACTTTGAATTTACTCGCCAATTCTTTCGACAACAATTTCTTCACGGCCTTGAAGATAAAAATACACACATTATAATTCAGTCTCTGTCTCACACTCATAAGCTGAACTGCTTGTAACATATCGTCTTCCTTAGTATACCGGTCGATTTGCAATATGACTAGCATTGCTTTATTCTGCGCTATCTGCAGTTCATTCAACTCTTTCTCATCTATACCCACTAGCAGTATTGCGCAATATTCTGAGTACGGTGCAATGATTGCCTTATATACGACACATCTGGTGTATGCTGATATATATTGCCCTATCCTGTTCTGAAAACTCGTTTTTGACCTATTTTTTTTAACATATACTCACAGTGATCTTCAAATCGCAGCTAATCGTCTATCATTACACCTAAATCTTTCATTACCTCCACTCCCTCTAACTCGGTTTCATCTCTGCATTTCAGTACAATATTTCTTCTCAATTCTTTTCTTACACTCCTTACAATCATATATTTGGTCTTTTCCGCATTCATTTTCAGTTTGCTCTTATTCATCCATCCTTCTACTATGTTTAATGCCTGATTCATCTTTCTTTGCACCTCCGCACTACTGTCTCCAGTAACATATATTAGTGTGTCATCAGCAAACATTTTTATTTCACAGTCTTCTGGACATATGTCGACTATATATTGGGTCTGGGAAAAAGTTCGTGGCGTTTTTTTTAATAAAATTCAACTGGTTTTCTCATAGTGTGAACATGAATTTATTTAAACCAAATATCCTCCATTATTATCGACAATGTTTCGCCATTTTTTAGGTAGAGCCATGATGCTATCAGTGAAGAACTTCTGTGGTTTCTGGTTGAAAAACTGAATCAAGTGGTTTTCACAGGCTTCTTTTAAGAGCAGCTTAATTCCATTGAGAGAGTTCTGCAGAGATCGGAATAAGTGATAGTCAGAGGGTGCTATGTCTGGACTATACGGTGGATGCATCAAAACTTCCCAACCAAGCTCTCGCAGTTTTTGACGGGTCATCAAAGAAGTGTGTGGTCGGGCGTTGCCATGATGGAAGACAACACCTTTCCTATTAATCAATTTGGGCCGTTTTCTTTCAATTGCTTGTCGTAATCTTTCTAGTTATCCACAGTAGAGTTGAGAATTAATCGTCTGACCAACTGGAAGTAGCTTATGGTGAACGATTCCCTTCCAGTCCCACCACACACACAGCATCACCTTTTTCGTCGTCAATACTGGCTTCACGAACGCTTATGATGGCTCACCACCCCTTGTCCACGATCTTTGACGCTTCCGATTGTCGTACGTGATCCATTTTTCATCACCGGTTATGAAACGTTTCAGAAATGGCTCGATTTCATTGCATTTCAGCAGCGCATCAATGATGTTAATTCGGTGTATAATTTTTTTCGCGCTCAACTCATGATTCCCATACACCAAGCTTCTTTTTGTAGCCAGCTTTGTGTAAATGGTTCAAAACAGTTTTGTGGTCAATGCCTAGCTCCATACTAATATCGACACTGCTGATATGCTTATATTGCTGGACTTTTTCAAGAATTTCATGAGATTTTTCAGTGATTGGACGACCAGAGCGTGACTTATCTTTCACATCAAAATTATCAGAACGAAAGCGATCGAACCATTTCCGCGCAGCGGATTTTGATAAAGTACCTTCACTGTACACAGCACACATTTTTTCAAGCCTGCGCAGTGTTCTTCTCTTTGTCGTAATAATATTGCAAAATATAGCGCAATTTTTCATTACTTTTCATTTTCAAACGCAAACAACTTTCCAACCACTGCATCAATTTTGATGTTCATACACTCAAAGTAACGCTCGAAGTGTTACGTTTCCAACGAGCGTTTAGTGGTGTCGCTGCGATCTGTGTTTCCCGACTTATTTGCAATTGATGCCATTTATCGGGAAAAACGCCACGAACTTTTTCCCGGACTCAATATATACTGTATGTAGTGTACCAGGTGTACAAGTATGAAATGCGGATTTCAGAATCGTCAGAATTTCAGACAACAGATGGCGCACGAATGCAGTTTGTGCTATAAAGATTTGACATTGCGCCATTTTGTTGTGTCATCAACGAGTGTCAGACGCGCACTAGTGATAAATTTGAAAAGTGTGTGCATAGTGATGTGAACAATATGTTGTAACGGAACGCATTAAGGCGATCCGCTACTATGACTCACAACCTTCACCACATCTAAACCAACCTACACAAACTAAAATAAGACATATAATATACCAAAATAAGACAAAGCACACAAAATAGTTCTTGGTAGACAAAACACTCCAGACCGGATCGAAAGAAGTATCGACCGGACGAGGAGAATAGAAAGGACTAGTAGGTACACACGCAGAATTACAAGTACACACCCTAAAAGTAATGGCGTAAATAAGAGGCCTGCCTAGCCAAAGATCACGATGTAAACATAACAGTA
This sequence comes from Cylloceria caligata, assembly GCA_963942595.1. NCBI lineage: Eukaryota > Metazoa > Arthropoda > Insecta > Hymenoptera > Ichneumonidae > Cylloceria > Cylloceria caligata. Next base: position 30,954,533 of record OZ012705.1, on the reverse strand, counting down.
GGCGTAACAACAAGAACACACCGGCCTACTAGACCAGCGTAGTAGCCCCCGCCCTACACAATCACCAGACCAAGCCTTAAACATACGGCACAACCCCCAAATAGGCCACTCTATCCAAAAGGCGAGAACATCGGGAACGCCACGGCCCGGCAAACGTAGGAAAGAATTCATGGAACTATCGAGATACCACGACACATAGAGAAAGATCAACAAGGTAACTCCTCATGAAACGTCGCTACGTACCCCCACTCATAAATAAAACATTAATATTAATAAAACACATAAAACAAACTCATATCGACCAAAAACCAAAAAAAAACATAGAGAAAAACGATCCTCACGTAGGAGAACACCGGAAAATATTAAAAAACATAAAAATCCACAAGAAATCTGTCAAAAACACACCAAGGAAGAGATAATTAACCACAATTAATTATCCTGGGCAATTAGTCATCAACGAAACAGCAGGACAGCGGCCTACAAAACAGAGAAAGACCCATAGGGGCCTGAATCGGGAAAAACCATAATCAAACCAGAGAAAAAATAGATAAAAAGTTTGAACCTACAACAAGTAGGAGAATAACATTGTCCAACGAATTTCAACCTCGCAGAAACCTCGCTTGAAACCCTAGAGGGACAAAGATCGGCTAATAATAGAAATTCGAGAAATAACGGTACTCCTACACGTCACCCCGCACCTCTCTTACCTAGTGATTGAAGTGCGACAAACATCACGTGACCTACCTCAAAACACCCTCCCGGGGTCCATCCGCCAACCTATATAAACCGCGACAGGATAAGCCTTGGGGCTCTTGTCAAATCTAATAAGTCAAGACGAAGTGCTGCTCGACAGCACACCGAGAACATAAGAATCACACGTAAAATCTACACGTAACAAAGACGTGTTCTTTCGATCAAACCGATTCCCCTGCATTGCGCTTGGCCGTCGTTTGACCGAACGAACCGAAAGGAAACACATACTAACCGTTTGGGAAATACCATGTTAGAACGAGTGTTCGTTTTATCAACTGATTCCCCTGCATTGCGCTTGGCCGTCAGTTGAGTAAACGAACTCATTAGGATACTCTGTGAGGAGTAAGGCTCCCCTGCACTGCGCTTGGCCGCCCCTACTCACAGCGTCAGGGCACACTCCACTAACGGGTCCCCACGCACGGCATCGTGGCTATCCGTCTCTTGGAGTGTGAAGCAGCACGAGTGACACAAGGTCAAAGGAGTGGCATCCCGACTGAGTGCACCGCGCATTAGACTCGTAGGGTGTACCTGCGTGGGTGGGACCACGTTAGGGCCAGCACCAGCTACCACCTGCATCTTACGGATACCTCGGCTGGTCACAATTAATCAAGAACCAAATCGTACGCCTCTTAATGGCGCGAGAAGGTGCTTAATTAATTACGAATAAAGGCTTCAGTATCCGGGGTCTAGGAAGAGCTAGCTGGTCAAGCTGCGAACCCGGTGTCTCTTGCGAACAGAGAGCTATAGCTAGGGACCCAAACAATAACAAAGCGAGAAACGATAGGTAGGTAAAATCATACACACCATCTCACCACACGACACTCGCGTCCCTACTATAAACTCTTTGCGCGACCATCGGCAGGGCGGAGCCTCAAGAGGCAAAGTCCGCAAACGGGCAGTCCGAAACAATAACATTCGAAATAGCATAACACCAGCTAACGTCCAATGATTAAAATAAGGCGAACCGGTACATCTAATGAAAGTACGAAGAAACGCCCCGTATGAGGACCAAGCCCAGCGACTAGGCCACCCCTTCAATATCTAAAATAGAGACACGCAAAACGCAAATGGCCAACAGGATTCTGCCATCCATATCCTAATAGAGATCGAGATCTAACGTCAAAATTATACCAGATTTAACGAACCCGAAATATACAAATTGAGTGTTGAGCTCCGTAAAGATGATATCTAATCACTTTGCGAATTATAAAATCAAAACCCATAAGAAAACATGGAATTTCATAAATCCCACATACGTAGGATTAGAAAAATCGCGTACTAAGCAGCCGCGATTCCCTGGAAAATTGATAAATTGAGTGTTGAGCTCCGTGCAAGTGATATCTAATCACTTGGCGAATATTAGAGTCAAAACCCATAAGAAAACATGGAATTTCATAAATTCCACATACGTAGGATTAGAAAAATCGCGTACTAAGCAGCCGCGATCCTCTTGAAATTGATAAATTGAGTGTTAAGCTCCGTACAAGTGATACCTAATCACTTTGCGAATATTAGAGTCGAAACCGATAAGAAAAGGAACTGGAAGCGATTCCTCATAGGTAGACGTTAAGTAACTAATGTAAAGCGAGCGTGAGTTCATAAGAGCGACTAGATCGTTCCACAAACCATCCTCCCTACCTTAGCTGAACTAACCATCGAGCAGAAGCTTCTCCAGCAATCACGGGCCTTCCGTCCAGTAAAAATAAAGAAAAGAATTACCCAAACAGTAAAAAAGACCAATGATGAAAGGGTAAACAAAACCGCATGTCTGTCACGGACAAATGCGACGCAACAAAAACCTAAACTGAGATCTGACCAACAAAAACAATAAAAATTACTAATAACAACCTAATATTGATTGCAAATCTACACATCCACGGATCCTCTCGCTCCCTCCAGCCCAGTGCACGAACTAGTTTCGAGCAAGCTGCCTCTCCACACGATCACGGTAGATATCACTCGGAACAAAATTCAAACTTGACGCGATTTTACACCGCAACCGAACCCTCGCGCATCGTAGCCGAAAACAAAAGTAGTGTTAGAAATCGCGAAACGTTTCAATGTCGAAATTTATACCGAAAAAAAAAGCATTCGCGGACAGCATTAATTTTTTGTTTTCATTTGAAGAAAACTGCTGCTGAATCATACCGATTACTTCGAGAAGCTTTTGGTGAATATGCTCCATCGCAAGATACGTGTGAACGATGGTTTCTGCGTTTCAAAAGTGGTGACTTCGATGTTGCCGACAAGGAACGTCGAAAGCCGCCAAAAAAATACGAAGATGTGGAATTGCAAGCATTGTTGGACGAAGATGATTCACAAACACAAAAACAACTCACCGAACTATTGGGCGTTAGTCAATGAGCTGTTTCCAATCGGCTACGAGAGATGGGAAAAATTCAGAAGACCGGTAGATGGGTACCACATGAGTTGAACGACAGGCAAATGGAAAAGCGCAAAACACATGTGACCTTTTGCTCGCTCGGTACAAAAGGAAGTCGTTTTTGCATCGTATAGTTACAGGGGATAAAAAGTGGATTTATTTTGAGAATCCCAAGCGTAAAACGTCATGGGTAGACCCAGGCGCACCATCCACATCGATCGCAAGACCGAATCGCTTTGGCAGAAAGACGATACTCTGTGTTTGTTGGGACCAGAGGAGCGTGGTCTATTATGAGCTGTTAAAACCTGGGGAAACGGTTAATACTAAACGTTAACAACAACAATTGACCGATTTGAACCGTTCGCTGCTTGAAAAAAGGCCAGAATACCGAAAGAGGCAACACAATGTCATTTTTCTTCATGACAATCCTCCATCACATACGGCAAAACCGGTTCACGATACGCTGGAAGCACTCAGCTGTGAAGTTCTACCCCATACGGCTTACGCACCAGACTTGGCTCCTTCCGATTACCACTTGTTTGCATCGATGGGTCACGCATTTGCTGAGCAGCGCTTTGGTTCGTACCAAGATGTGAAAAAATGGCTCGATGAATGGTTCGTAGCTAAAAAACTTTTAGTGCAATTAAAAGTTTTGAATCTTCTTAAAAATTGTATGAACAATTTCTAATTCTCTAATTAATTGAAAAAAAAAATAGTTTCAGTCTCTCTAACTAATCCATAAAAACTATGTTGCAATACAAATGTATGCAATTTATTATAAAATTTTTGTTTGTACAATTAGAGAGGGATAAAACAATTATTTAAATCAATTTTATTGTTATAATTAAGGAAATGAGCTTAAAATACCATTTAAACAAAATACTTTTTATATATACATAATTTGAACTATTGATACATAAAAAATTCCCAAGAGTTTCCCAAGAAACCCATGAATTGTAGCAAAAGTTGTCCAATACTTAGAAACAGAAACATGAGGAATTATATTAGAGAACAACAACAAAATAAATAAATTACTCTGTCACTAAATTAACAATTCCACTTTTGAAAAAATTTGCATGAACTATTTAAAAAATTACTCTTATACTTCCTTTTCATTGTTAATCACTATGTTTTATACAATATACGATTGTATATAATTTCAGTGATTCATAATTTGCTAATAAACAATGATTACATATTAAACATAAGTAATATATATTATAAAAGTAGGTACCTTCTTCAAATGAATGTAAACAAGTGATCATACAAATCAGAATATAAGAAAGTAACAATTAAAATTACGATAAATGATGTGATGCTAAGAAAATAATATATGTTATAAAATTGATGATCATTAATATCTAATATCTTTTCCATACTAATTCTAGGTAAACGACCGTGTAAATTTAATATTTGATATAAATATAGCGTTAAAGAATTGTCGAATCTGGTTGTTTGAGGGGTTATACGCAGTTATGATTTTTAAAAAATCGATTTTTTTTAATTGCATTTTTGTAATGTACATATATTCAAAAGTATACACACAAAATTTCAAGTCGATCCGAGCAATACTTTCGGAGTTATACCTATATATGTAGAGACGCCTCGGCGCGTTTGAAAGTAGGTGGGGCAGAGGATCAAGCGGCAGCTGTTTACCTGGACCGTTGCTCCTTTTATATACCTGTGTATTGTATTCTTATACATTGTGTGAGAGTGTTGTAGTGTTTTCCTTGTACCTGAGAGCAAAATTCAACGGTTTCTAGACGCTTATTCAGTATATACAGCCGAGGCAAGCAGTGAAGTCGTGCGTTCGTTTCCGTTCGGATTTCTAAGATAATTGTGAATTATAGTATAATAATTCAATATGAAAGTAAGTAGAGAACGGCGTTCTGTTACAAGCGCGAACAAATCAAGAACAACACGAGAAGTGCCCGGTTGGGCCGGAGTCATGGTGTTCTTGGCAGCGAGCAGCAGCAGCAGACAAACTGACCGAATTTGAGCACGATTACCAGCCATTACCCACGGATGTTGCTGAAGCTGTGCGTCCAATTTACGAAGACCTCAGCAGCGAGACATTATTGGAACAATGTGTAGCCGGCTTTACACAAAATAATAACGAGAGTTACAACCAAATCATCTGGAAAATTACGCCGAAAATCATTCCGAGTGGCTCAAAAATTGTTGAAATGGCCGCAAATATTGCCGTCGGTATGTTTAATGAAGGTTCAATTTCACTTTTGTACCATATGAATGCAATGGGACTGTCTTTGGGGCCCAATGCGCATGCATATGTACAAAAGGAGGACGAAGAGCGCGTTACGCTATCCGAGCGCAGAGCGCACGAAGCGACAGGAGAGGGAAGGATGGCTCGAAGACAGCACCAAATTGAATTGCTGGAGGCTGCTGAAGGAATGGAGGGTTTATTATATGGCCCTGGAATAGACCACACCATGTAAGTTGGAAAAAAAAATTTTTTTCTATGTGTGAATCGGTTTTAAAACTTTAAACGCGTTTTTCTCAAAACAGCATTTTTCAAGTCGGTGAACACGATATCTCAAAAACGGCTTGTTCGATCGGTCTAAAATTTTAACACAATCTTCTCAGATACATTTTCTAGTGATTAATCGTTCTTTTTGTCAATCCGATACTTATTTTCCATTTTATAAACAATTTAAGGCCAAATTTTACATAAAAAATCGAAAACATTTTTTTGAGAAGCCGCCATTTTGTAAAAATGTAATATTTTGATTAGCCGAACGATTAATTACTAGATAATCTAATATATTAACGAAATTTGTTTGGTTTTTTGATTTCAGATAATCCAATCTTGAGTTACGATGTTCACCGTAAATCGTCTTTTTTTAGAGGAGGTTCCGGAAATCGCCTGCAGCGCCTTCTATAATCAACATTTTTATAAATAAAAAATTTGTTTACGTTTTTGAAGGATGCTTTTATAGCCACAAAAATTTTCAAATTAATAAATTCAAAAGTCTCTTCAGGATAAATCCTTGAAAAACCGTCTTTTTTTGCCTCATAACTGCGTATAACCCGTTAATCCATTTTAAAAAATTGGTTTAAGGAATTTAATCTCATTTCTATAATGATTCGCAAATACGGAAATTAAATTAGGCCTCTCATTCCCGCGCTTAGAATTGTGATCACGTATCTCGTAGCCTGAGTTGTGTTTCGCAATAATATTCATCTTACTGACCGGATTTAGATGCTATATCTATATAAAATGTCTAATATACTATATAATTTTATGATTTGTGATATTCTAATGGTACCGTTTTCGATGACATTTTGTTGAAAGAAATTTCAAAAACTGTCCTTTTGGTAATAAGCCGATATTTACCTGGAATATAAAGCAAACAATTAGGAACTAATATTAGATATTACTCAATTAATGATCAGTGTAAAGATTACTTATTTATTTCTTAGCACATACAGTTTATAAAAATATGAATATAACTATCTCAAAATACATACATTGTAACAAAAAAATGTTACCAGTTCCGCCGGGGCCTCAGCTCGAGCCCGCCACTCCCTGTGGGATTAAGCAGTACACTATTTTAAGTATGATATTATTATTGTTCGCATTATGAAATCCCCCCCCCCCTTCCTAACCTTCATCGCGCGAGACTCGAGGACGAAAAGCAACACTATTCAAAGAACTCGACGACCCAACAAGGACCCCAGGAGGTGACAGATGTTGTGCTGAAGCTGCGGAAGACGAAAGGAACGTAGGCGAGAGGAAAGCTGCCCTGCGATACAGCTAAAGCCGCCGACGCTGCACTATAAAGAATCGCCAATACCCGCCGAGCGCTGCTTGCTGAGTTCCGAGCAGGGGGGGCCAACTCCCCTCTTGGAAAAATGGTCTTGATTTTCAGCGCCTCTATCTTTGGTCTCACTTGAAGGAACTAAAAACAGTCACATGACATTGGGCGGGATATTGGAATTCATGGGAACGCGAACCCCTATATATATATATATAAATATTTGATTATATTTGTAAAGGTATAATTATAAATAACAAGGAATATAGGTGAAAGTTATAGTTTATTGATATTTTTTCATTAATACATTCATAACAATGTAATAAAATTACTAACTAAATTTTTTTTATCGCACCACCATACCAATATTTTAACCGCGATTACGTGAACCATCGTCATAAACATGTTTCCACAATGCTCCACGCACTCATGGCACTCGATGTTTATTTCCCAATTCTCAAAGTGTTGTAGTAACACTTTGAGAATATTTCGTTGATGGCTTCGCGTTTTTAGCAATCTAAATACTCTATGTATAATTTGTTTCGAGTAAGTAGAAAAGAAGCTACTATTTCTAAGCCAATTATTACATTCTTCGCAGTTATTGAACCGTTTTATGATAGAATTAATAATATCATTACCATAATCTAATACAAATGAATCATCGTGCGCATCTACTCGTTCCATTTCAACCGGTTCGTCGTCTTCCTCGTTTTCGCTCACATTACTCACATCAGCATTTTGAAGTTCAGGCTCAGATTCTAAATATTCTTCCAATGAATGCAGCATGAAGGTATCTTCATCTGTTTCGCAATTACCACCAACAATCTTAATAGACTTCATGTTATTCACTAGTAAAGTTATGAATGAGTCTTCAAATTGCCGAGGTGTTGGGTTTATATTTCGAACGGCATGGCTTCTTACTTGTCCGAAAAAATTTTCTATTGGGTCTTGATTACAATAACGCGTTTTTAGACTTTTAAAATCGTATTTACATTTCAATATCTCCCACAATTTTTCGAAACCCTCTACAGTTGAGATCCAATTTTTTAACGTAGGACCCGCTCTAACAATTTCATGCGTAAGCTTGTCCACATAACACATACCTCTTAATACATTTTTCGCGTCTGACCAAAATGCATGGTGCGCACTATCCACAGTTACTTCACATCGCAATTCATTGTCACTATTCGCAGTACCGTTTACGGAGTCAAAGAGATCATTTAAAAATTAACCATTTCCGCTGTAGCAATACCTTCTTCTTCGTCTATTGTAATGGTACTTTCGTCTTCCATTGTTGCTCCACCTGTTTTTAATAAAACAAATTTATTCTTAATATGTATATTTGTATAACAATATATGCATGTGTATCTTTCCTTACTATACAATAATGATATTACTACTTACATTTAAACCTTGCAAAAGTCTCAATACAGCTCGCTACTGTTTGACTTAGAACTTGCGTTGCATATTTAACACGCATTTTCTTTATTTTATTTTCCATTATATGTTCCTTAGTAATTTTCTTCAGTAGTGGCCGAATAGTATTAATATTTCTGTCAATAAGCCATGCTGTCTTGATGACATCCCACGATGCTATACGACTCGGTATGTTATTTTCGCAGCTCATCGCAAGATCTTTTGTTAATAAACCATTCCGAAAACACTTCTCAAGATGTGGAGGATCAAATAAATGTACAATTTCGTACTTTCCTATCTCGTAAGTTGAGGCTGCAAATAATACACAACATATAATACACAACGGCAGTCACTTTTTTTTGTCTGTTCGCACGCTGGCTCACTTTCACACTCCGCGTCACGTGACTCGTTTTAGTTCGTTCAGAGCTGAGACCACAGGTAGTTGGCGTTACCGTCGATTCGTTACCCCTTTCACGGTGCGAGTTGGCCCCCCCTGGTTCCGAGCTACTCACTATCAAGCGACGATACAGCCAAACCATTGCCGTCACCTACCGCTACATTGTCGAAGCCACCCACCGTTCCGGTCGCCGACTAAAGCCGACGTGCGCATCTCGTTCTCTCTTTCCCACCTCAGCCAATCACCGACGACCGGCCCCGAGGAAGAAGACGACGAGAATCTCGACAGCGTCGAGCCGAGCGTTTCCTCGCGAGAGCACGTGTTCATGAGTTTTCGGGGAAATAATTGTAAAATTTTTCAATTTGAGTGTATATTTGGATTGTAAAGTTATTGAGTGAATTTCCAGTGAGGATTGAATGAGTTTCCCTCCCCTTCGATTCGTATTAGTGATAGTGTTCGAGAATTCAGTTATTGGAGAGAAGTGGACTGTAAAGTTGTAGCAGGTGAATTAATACGGAGTACACAGATGTGGTTTACAGTGGCATTCATTGCTCCACCTGGCAAATGCCGTGGACGAAAATATACAAATAAAGCTAGTGAAAGATAGAAATTAATATATCAAAATAATTAGAGAAAAGGATAGAATAAAATGAATCGAGCTTGTTACCACACACGATTATATTAATTGGCGTAAGCGATGAGATGTGCTGTCGCGATCGGGCCACGCGGTGAAGCTGAAGCCGGGTGCACGACACGATGAGCCAAATGTTAATGTACTAGTAAGCCGACGTCTATATATCAATGCTGATATGCTGGATGAGCTTTGTAGTCACTGTAGGTCGGCAGAGTGGAACGATGAAAATTATTAAGATGCACTGAACTATGATGTGGCACACGAGTCACTGAAACGATCAAAGCCGTGCAAGAGCAAAATGCAAGATCGCTACGTTATACGAAGCAGCCGTTGTCTCGCCAAGCCGTGGAAAAGCGCGTACGCGCAGCGACCTGGGGGTCGATTATGTAACTCTGTCGAAAATTTTCATTTCTCGCACTTTCATTTCACGTGAAAAAATTCGTGCGATTGTCTATGGATAGGGTAAAAAAGCGACATCCCTATGCTCACGGGAGCACTATTCGCACGAAATTAATCATTTTGTCGAAAGTTTTATGCGTATGCGTTTCTCGTCTAGTATATATTATTTCCAAGGACTAAACTCGGCGAGACAGACAAGAGTATAAGTTTATATATGTGGTAAAAAGGAAGGTTAAATACGAAATAATGAATGTAACCGAGAAACAGAAGGAAATATTATTAGCATTTATGTCGAAATATCCAGATTTTGGACGAAGTCATTTAAGATATAATAGCGAGAACAAACGAAAAATGGTAAGTATTCTATTTATTATAAACGTTATGTTTTTGGTAAGTGTTTATGTATTGCACATATATTTTTTACAGAGTTTTTAAAGTTACTTTATAAAAGTAACTCGTTACAATTACCGGAGAAAAAAAAATGTAATTGTAACTATGTTACAAGTAACTTGTTACAATTACCGGAGAAAAAAAAATGTAACTGTAACTATGTTACACGTAACTCGTTACTTAACAACCTGATGTTTTATTATCCTAATAAATTTATGTCTCTGTATATATACACGCACATATATATATTGTATAAATGTTCCAGGATGAACTTTGGGAACAATTTGCGTATTGATGTATTTCTGGATTTAGGTGGCATATTAGGTATTAATTCTGCTATCAATTGCATGGTGGCTTCTTTTGATAATCTAAAATAAGAAACAACATATACATATATGATGTCGTTTTATGCCCAGTCACCACGAACTCTAAAAATGACACATAAGATAACTTTACGATAACTTTTAGTTAACTTTATGATACGTTTGAAAGATGTTTCATAAAGATGACTATATAAAAGGCATTTTTTATTTTTTTAGAACTCGTGATGACTGGGTGCATTTATATTACATAATACAATTACATAAAGAAATAGAAGATAACCAGAAATAGAGTAAGAGAGAATCATTTTCATATATTATAAGTAAATTACAATAAATAAAATATGTCATAAATATGTGTAATAAATGTGTATTATAAAATATGTCATAAATATGTGTAATAAATGTGTATTATAAAATATGTTAATACCAAATACATACCTATATAATTTTTTAAATGCAGTTTCCTCGAGGTCTAGTGGATCTTGAGTGTCTCTTAATCTTCTCCTTGTAATATTCAAATTTTGTTGTCATTTTCTAACTTCATTTTCCTCATCGCAATATATTAATAAAATAAGATTTCACTATAGTGAAATTTACACAATCATGCGAATGCTCACTTTTGTAATTTTCACTAGGTTTTGAGGTACACAATCATCCCCCTGTTGCTTGGTACGCTGACCCAGTGCGAATTTACTGCTCCCGTAAGGTGCTGCCGCTAAGCAGCAACAGCAGTTGCCCACGCTAGCGTGCAGTGCGCAGTCCAGCAACGCGTAGCAGAATGCCAAAGCATTCTCAAACAGATAAAGTATTAGATTTCGAGAATCAACTACCACATGTTGCCGGGCATCGCTATTTTTAGCTATCGAGTAACGATTGTAAGCGTGCGTGGTGAGTGGTAATAGTGTAGATTTAGTTAGATCATTGAGTGTTTTGTCCCCTTCGCACCCTCCTTTCCGTACCTTATTTATTGAATTACGAATTATTCCCTCCCCTCCTTTCACCTAGAAACTGAGGTAATAATTAAATAGCGAGCGAGGTCGGGAATTCACGTCTCGGAGATAACTCCTCGTGCCACCTCGCAAACTAGTCCCGCCGTTATCGAATACAATCCATTGTTTCGAGTCACAGAGCTACGCCGTTACGTATCGGGCGCCCTAAACTTTAAAACCATTTGTGTGCAATTATTTTGCACTATATTTTAAGTAGGATCGATTTTTATATTCCCCCCCCCCTCCTCCTGTAGCTGCATTATATTTTTAGCTGGTATTTAGCACTATATTCTCGCCCGTTCTTTTGCATTACATTTTGAGCTGGTATCCAGCATTATATTTTTGCCCGTCCTTTTATATTATATTTGAGTTATTATTTTGCGTTATTCTTTTGGGATTATTTTGGCGTTGTTATTGAGATATTATTTTGCGTTATTTCCTCAACTTTATTAGGCGTTGCTATGTGATTCGAAACTACGTGATTAGTTATGATTTCTTGTTATTATTTGAGGTTATGCTGCGTAATTCGAATTAGTATCGTGCATCATTATTTCAAGCCCGCGTTGTTCCTGGCGCCTCCCGACCCATTTTTGAATAATTGCTACTATTTTATTATATTATCCCTTCCCCTTATTAAATTGTTATTATTGCTCTGCTATTCCGTCCCCTTTTATTTTCAAATTTAGTTATTTTTATTATTCCTATTTTGCCCATGTATTAGCGGATTAATTATATTAATTCTCTTTTTGGTTGTCTTTTGTTGTTTGTCATTTAGAATAGAGCAGCATTGTTAATTCACAAATTGATGTGCCGCGGTTTAATTTTCTTTGTTGACCCAAAATCTATCTAATAAGGAGTTTCGGTCACAACATATAATATATATATCACCGATACATCAACAGTAGTTAACAAAACACAATATAATTTTTTAAACATATGAAACATATAATCACGGATTGAACATTTTTTTAATGTAATATAATATGTAACATTTTTTGTTTATTTTATGAATAATATGTTTTTTAAATCATACCGTACTTATTTGGTATCATCGGATAATTCAGAGGATTACTTTCTTCTAGTATGCATGGCAAATGTTTTACTGGCATGGTCAACAGAACTAGTACTTCAAGTTTTCGAATTAATTCTAAGTCTGAACAAAGAATAACGACGCATCATTTTATTATTTATTATGTTATGGCATCAACATTTGATAAAAGAAATTTCTTGATGGCTAAAGTGTTATTATCTTTCAAAAATTGTAAATATTCTCTAAAAATAAATTCCATTTTTAAAAAAAATCAAATGTATGCAGGTTGACAAAAAATAAACAACAATTATCCTATCGGTGCATTTCTGTTGAACGTTGAAGTTGCATTGGTGATTCATAATTAACTGTTTTGCTGATACCTTTTAACACGTTCGGTGCCCACTTGATGAGGCTACCTACGAAAACATAGCCCGTCACCCAGATGTGGGTGACATGGCGCCGAACGTGTTAAACATGTTATTTGATGTTTTGCAATACTATTGAGAAATCCAGCAATGTGATGTAAACAGTTCTTTTCCATTCTACATAATAGTTTAACAATGCATTTTGTTGGTATATAATTGTTGTTTGAAGGAACTTCAGAGCATTTATGGCCTGTTAGGGGATCTCTTCCATTTTCGTTACGTTGTGCAAGATCTAAAAGTTCATCTAAAAACCCTCTGTTGCATCATCGTAAGAACTTCGATAATCACTTGTAATATATTGTGCAATGCTGATTACCTTTTAAACATTTTTAAACTGTGCTGCATTTGGAGTTTGACGCTTGGTTCGTACAGTTGAAAACAAATTTTCAATGCATTCGGAAGTAAATTTACCACCTACAACGAAATCGTAGATTTTACAATTTTTAAAAAAATTGAAAAATTTGAAGAAAAGATGTGGTTGATAAAATGATAGCAGTTTGGGAAGGTCCCCAATGGCCTTCAACTCCAACCTTTATTGATGTCACTATGTCTATAACATCTACAACGAAAATCGTTGTTTCCATATATTTATCAGATTTTTTTGTACTTAATGCATGACTCACATTTCTCGAAGACATTATTTTGTGCCATTGAGTAATGAATTTAATGAACCACACAGTTGTAACATAATTGCTTTTCAACTGTTCTGCTAGATATTCTAGACCAGCACTGACTTTGTGACTAATGGCATCGGTCGAATTTGCGACACAAATTTTTCCAAAATGTTTGATATGATACAAAAATTTTTGGACTTCCAAGCAAATTTAAATTCAAAATCTCTTTGAAATTTCTGAGAATCATTAATGTGTGCAATATCAACTTTATTCGTTGATGAATTGAATTTTTTCACCTTTTGCTCTGATTCTATGACAAAACAATTGCTTAATAATCCTTGTTTAAGATTTTTAACCCTTTGCACTCGGGAGGTGTCTCGTTTACCCAATAAATGGTGAGCAAGGGTCACCTCTCGAGGGCAAAGGGTTAAAAGTATGAAGCGAGTCAGAGAAAAAAAATAAGGTATCATTCTTGTCAACAGGATGTACTATGGAGTTAATTATTTTTGAGTTGCACGATGTATTAATCCCAAACTCTGTCTACATTGTACGATTTGAACTGCCTATGTCTAAAGTTAAGCATGTACTCTTCAACCTATGTTCTCAGCCTTTTCAATTATTTCACATCTGATTCTTTTAAGATGTTATCCTGATACATCCGAATTAGTGAATTCATACGCAACAATTTGCTCCCATCGGCTTGTTACTCCTGCGAGCATAAATAATAACGCATGATGTGCTTTTGGATTTTTACTTTCAAGCGTTAGTGCCCTCAGTTTCGCATCCTAAGGTGAACAATAAATACTGGATGGCATAATGCTCATCTCATCTAGTATTAATATACAATCTGTATTGATGGTTTGTTTTAAATTGGTCTACTTTAACTTTTAAAAAATCAAATACTTCAGATATAACACCGGGTGTAAACTTTAAGGTTTCCAAATGTCAGTTTGACATTCTAAAAGACGGCAACGGATGGTGTTGTTTCAATAATTCCTTATAACCCAAAGAACCAGATGCAAATTTCAAGCGATAATCTTTCACCTGTGTAGCATTAGACCATCGTAGAATTTTTTTATAAACGTAATTAAAAGTTGAGACTGATCGTTATTGAATAGCTTATTAATATTTTTTGTTCGATTGCATACTTCAATTTGTAGACTTTTATTTTGGTTTTTCCTGAACTCAATTTCCTTTTCATTGACAGTCTTAATCGTTTACTCTTGTAGAATAATTTCTCCAATTTCTGCAAACATTCTTTTAAATATTTGTCATTCGCAGTTGAATAAGAACTAGTCGAAGGTATTGGAAGTTCTAAGAAATTGTCTTTCACCACATTGGGAAGTCATTTCTGGTATTATAAGTTCATTAGAGGAACTTGGAGAAGTGACACTGTGTAGAACTCAATATTATTGTAAAAATAATTAATATAAATGTTATTGTTAAATTGGAAAAGTATTGTGAAATATACAAAATATATGCTTTTTTAACTTCAATCAAACTAATTACGATTGAACATTTTTATATAATTTGACATGTATCTTGTGAATCGTAGAATATGAGAAAAAAATCGAAATTAACAAGTTATTTACCTTGATTTGTATAATGTTGCACTGGAATGCAAGATTTGGCCACAAATTCTTTGCCAAATAATGTTGGAATAGCATTGGGATTCAGCTTTCTTGTACCATCAGTCGTAGGCTTCTCCCATATATCATTGGTAAAGTGAATCTGTTAAAATAATGCTTCCAAGATTCATTGAAAAAGATATCCTATTTATGCATCTTCTAAGTTCAAAATTAGAAAGTAACTCGCCTCGCAAATAGTTGCATATTTGGGTGGTATCCAATTTTCTTGAGCCATTTTTGCGATTCACTGTGATCTTTTATTTGGATCCTTTGGAATAGCTATCATTTTGAATTCTTTTGCTATAGAATTAGTATCGTAGTCTGCTGAACAACCTGGCATCGTGATTACAAAAATTTCATCAGTTCAAAGAAGTACGTTATAGATTCTATATATTAACCCTTTGCACTCCGTTGTCGCCGTATTTGCGACATTAAAGCCTCTATGCCCTACTAGGCTGGAGTGCAAAGGGTTAAAATGATCAGTCAGTTTAAATATTATTAGCCGGGTTTCATGAATTAAAAATGCTGATTTGACGAATTAACCTCAAAATTCAACTTTTCTTAACCAGTAATAACATATGTAAATTATTATCTTATTTATCTTATTATTTAAATGAAGTTCCAAAATCATAGCTATATATCATTTTTCGGTTTAGCCTAAATATGGCGTTATTGGAACGACATAAACACCGACATAAGCAAATATTTTTATACGGCTGTTGCGTTCATTGAGGATGAAGCCGAGGTAAATTTATATTTATAAAAACTAACCTTAAAAAGACAGCTTTTCATAGAAATCCTCTATATACATTATCAGCTTTTATGTGCATTAGCATCTATGTATTAAATTTTGTTAATTTCGCAAATAAAAAAATTTTTTTTTTAAACAAATTTTTAAATCTGCTAAGACGAAAACAGTATGGGAACTCCTTGAACCAGGGACCCGACCACTTCGAGAAAAGTTTAATTAGTGTTTTCACCGAAACTAAGAAATAAATCCTTTTTGGGACAATTAAAAAAAATGACCCCTCTCCTGACACCAAGGCTCGATCTCTTGGAAAATGTACTAGAATGCATTGTCATTGACAACGAGTCTATGTGTCAAATTTCAGTTCGATAGGATGACGGGAAGTGAGTTCCAAAATGTTTGCCAGCCAGTCAGCCACGCAATCAAAGTAATGGGGGGGGGGGGGGGGGGGGGAATAAGGGTTTGCACTTTTAAAAATTCGATTTTTTTGGTCTTTTCTTATAAAGGGTGATTTTTTAAGAGCTTGAGAACTTTTTTTAAAAAAAAAACGCATAAAATTTGCAAAATCTCATCGGTTCTTTATTTGAAACGTTAGATTGGTCCATGACATTTACTTTTTGAAGATAATTTCATTTAAATGTTGACCGCGGCTGCGTCTTAGGTGGTCCATTCGGAAAGTCCAATTTTGGGCAACTTTTTCGAGCATTTCGGCCGGAATAGCCCGAATTTCTTCGGAAATGTTGTCTTCCAAAACTGGAATAGTTGCTGGCTTATTTCTGTAGACTTTAGACTTGACGTAGCCCCACAAAAAATAGTCTAAAGGCGTCAAATCGCATGATCTTGGTGGCCAACTTACCGGGCCATTTCTTGAGATGAATTGTTCTCCGAAGTTTTCGCTCAAAATGGCCATAGAATCGCGAGCTGTGTGGCATGTAGCGCCATCTTGTTGAAACCACATGTCAACTAAGTTCAGTTCTTCCATTTTTGGCAACAAAAAGTTTGTTAGCATCGAACGATAGCGATCGCCATTCACCGTAACGTTGCGTCCAACAGCATCTTTGAAAAAATACGGTCCAATGATTCCACCAGCGTACAAACCACACCAAACAGTGCATTTTTCGGGATGCATGGGCAGTTCTTGAACGGCTTCTGGTTGCTCTTCACTCCAAATGCGGCAATTTTGCCTATTTACGTAGCCATTCAACCAGAAATGAGCCTCATCGCTGAACAAAATTTGTCGATAAAAAAGCGGACTTTCCGAATGGACCACCTAAGACGCAGCCGCGGTCAACATTTAAATGAAATTATCTTCAAAAAGTAAATGTCATGGACCAATCTAACGTTTCAAATAAAGAACCGATGAGATTTTGCAAATTTTATGCGTTTTTTTTTAAAAAAAAGTTCTCAAGCTCTTAAAAAATCACCCTTTAGTTGAACATTTCAAGAATATAGTTCTGGCCTATTGTTCTGTTTTGAAAAATTTCTATTTAGTCCAGACAGGTAACTAAAGCCGTAAATACATATTTTATATGTGTAAATTATACACTGTAAAATATTTTAAAAAGAGAGACTAGCGTCAGTTAGTTGTTGTACGTTCGATCGTGCGCTTATTCTCAGTGATTTTATAATGTTGTCAAGATATTTTCTGTTAAAAAATGCCGAGAGTATCTAAAGTTTCGAGAGATGACCGAAGAGGTACAAGAACTCATTTGTGCAGAACGAAAAAAGGCCTAATCCAAAGAAACAAAATAAGGATGAAGCCAATACGAAGAGTGCATCATCGAAAAAAATAAAGTTGAATACCAGTGCGAGCGTGCCAGAAGACGTTGAAAAACATTATAGAATCATCGATTTTTTGTTTGTTTTCTCAACAATTTCAAGTTTGGTTAAATGTGCTCAGTGTGATGATTCAGTTGAGTTCAAAAGTTGCACAAAAGAAGGTCTTGGCTTTCAAATCCAGGTAAAATGTGCCAATTCTGATCCACGTTATATACAGTCGAGTGAGAAAACTGGTCATCGCTACGAAATCAACACTCGATTTGCTTTCGTAATGCGTGCATTACGTTTGGGTTTAGCAGGCTGCAATCAGTTTTGCAGTCTAATGGACATTGCAAGTAATTTTGTATCCCAACCGTCTTATTTGGATACTATGGTATCGATTTGTTCCTACCTCAAAACGACTGCTGAAAAATGTATCCTTTCCGCCGCAGACGAAGAAAAACAGAAAACAAATGCAAATTCGGAGTCTAATACTTTGACGAAAAAATTATCTGGCAGCAAACAAATTGTTGAATTTGCAGCCTACGTAGCTGCATGCACTTTCAACGAAGGTACTGGTGCTTTTCTCACCTTTCTGTCAGATATGAACGTCAGCGTTGAGCCGAGCGCTCACGAATACGCAAGATCAGAGGACAGTCACATCAACAGGGCCGAGATACAAGCTCAGCAGCAGAGTAAAGAAGCCAAAATAAGGCAAAGACTTGAAAAAAAGAGGTTGAAGACATCGAACCTGCTGCAGGAAGTCTACTCCATAGAGCTGGAATCGATGATTCAGTGTAAGTTGAAAAAAAAATTTTTTTTTTCACTTTTTTAGCTTTTAAAAGTCTGTGTACACTGCTATTTAAAAGCTACATTACCGATTCATTTCAAACTTGGTACACACTTTCTACATATAAAATACCCCCCCCCCCCCCCAACGTTAAGTTTTAGATTTTTTTTACATTAAGGGGGTTTTCTACTTACAAAATGGCGGAATTTTTCGTAAAAAATAGCAGTTTTCACTTTAAATGACCACCAAAAATTTAAAAATGAAAAAAATAATAATCAGAGGACGTTAGAGGGAGGATTTAATGATACTTTGACTAACTTTTAATGGTTTTTTATTTTAGATAATTTCCAGCTAAGATACAGTGTATACCGCAAATCGTCTCCAAAGACGTTCTTGAAAAAGCTCCGTCACCGGCTTGTTTGTCTATATTTTCGCATAAAAAAATTACTGAGTGTTGTTGAAATCATACTTAATAATGTACAAAATGTTTCAATAAATTTGCTCAATCTATATTTCTAAAACAAAATCGCAAAAAAAGTGTTTTCTTTCACGCTAAAACTCTTACCCCCCCCCCCCCCCCTTAATGTAGAAAATTTAAAAAATGACCACATTTTTATATTAAATCATCGTTATTATTGCTATCATTATCATTGTTTTCATTGTTATTATGGTTATCGACGTCATTTTTAAAAATTGTTATCGTCATGGTTATCGAAGTCATTTAAAAAAAATTGTTTTCGTCATGGTTATCAGCACCATTTTTTTAAATTGTTATCATGGTTATCGACGTCATTGTTTTCAATGTGATCGTTGTTATTATTACTTTTTGTATATGCAGGGAAAATATTTGTTCACTGCGTGATGAAGGTATCTCGCAGCGCCACCCTCGTAACCGCTGATCTCATGATCAAGAAGCATTTACTGGCAGTTGAAGCAAACATGAAAGTCCGGCGCAACCGATCGATTTATCCGAACGAAGGGTTTCTTCGTCAGCGGCGGCCCTCGACAATCAACTGCATCGTTCACGTCCACGGCCTTATTCGTGTTCACGTCTTTAAGTTGAAAACCGCCATTTTGTGATACAAAGCCAATAGAAAGTGAAACACAAGTTGTAAAGGAAGAATGTCTAATTCCAGATATTTACCTTTAACATTAAGAATAATTTTGTAATAAGAAAGATAAAGAACTAAATTGCGAAAAAAGTTATGCTAAAAGTATGTGATGAACGGGAAAGAGTGGCCCTATTTGCTAACCAACGTATTCATAAGTCTTTTACGAATTCGCTATCCCGTTTTTACATCCCGTCGATATTTGTTACATTTGTAAAATTACAAGAAATGTCTGTGGTTTCGTAGCAACGCGATTCTAAGCTTGTGCACATCTTGTCCGCATCTGCTTACTGGTATAATTAAACAAACAAACAAAAATAAAAATTTAAATACAATTTATTGAAAATTCGCAAGCTATTATTTGAGTGGAACGCAAATAAGCACAACACGCTTGGAACGAAGCGGCGTTGGCATGATGAGGGGAATGGTCAATTTAAAAAATAAACCGATTCGAATCTTAACATTGATGATAAAGTTCGAAAAATTGTATTGTTGGACATTGGATTGTTGCACATGTTTTACATGAGACCCTTTGGATTAAAAATCTTATTTCTGTCTTGGTGTTAAAAATCTTATCTACCAGAATTATTACTAGAAAGCGTGCAGCACTCACCAACGTACAAAAAACTGTATTAACCCTGATTCTCATTTACTTTAATTTTTAAAGTGAACACGCAACAAATTTGGTTCTTCGATAATTTGACATATACTGATACAACAACATTGAGACACCACTTGAAGATTGAATTTTGTAATCTAGTGGTATAATAATCTCCATACATATGTAAAGTGCAGATCGACAGGCATGAGAATTCAAGAATTTTATCTATTATCAAGCTGGGATTTTTTTGGCATGCCTACAATTGACACACATTGCAATAAAATTAAACCTACACAAGTTTATAAAAACTTGCAAATCATTTTGTCTATTTCAGAAAAATGTTTATTTATAGTCGGACTTGTTGCAAATCGGGTGGTTTATAAAAATTATCGTTCGTAACTTAGCAAGCCATGCAATAAGTAAATACAATGTTGCATTGTGATCAAATGACAGTGTTCACTGAGGCGTTAAGACAAATTAATACAAACATTATAGATATTGGAAAAATCATTTTACTAATAAAGCCGGAAAAGTAGATATATCAATTTATTCGATTTAGGTTATTTATCAATGGTAAGTTATTGAAAGTTTCTAATGATCGCGTTGAGCCTGTCACACACTGTATTCTATGTAAGCACGAATATGCGGTGCTGTCTAGTGTACCCGAGTGTGACGGGTCCATCGCGATATCTATTTAATATTTGTTGAGACCCGTTCTTCATGATCGCGTTGAAATCCTTATGAAACGGTGTTAATGGTCTGATTGAAGTGTCGACAAAGCCATTCGCCCATAAGATGCCTTGTTAAATTCTTGATTTTTCGGTTGAAATTTCTTGAAAAAAAGTTGGTAAGGCGGGTTGAAATTTAATAATAACAAAGTTTGACCCTTAGTTTATTTCATAGAATCATTTAATACTACGTGTAGATGGTGGACTACCTTTATAAAACTTCACCTTGATATGGAGCACGGTTCCTAAAAGTCATTGCGTCCGAAGTGTCAGAGGAAGATAAATTGTTTTCTTTTTGTATTATTTTTCGTTTTGTGTATAAATAAGTACGTACGAGTGATTACAGGCTTCCTAAAGCCTTACATCTCACGTCACGTGGCCTTGGCCCTGACCATGCAGTGAATTCCACTTCTTTGTCGCTCTTATCAAGACATATACGCATCTATACGGGTTCTTATCATTAGTAGAAAAACCGCGATTGCTAGTGAGAGATCAAAATAGAGCCCTGACCTAACCTATTCTAGGCTATGTCTCCGTCCTCTGCGTACAGACAAAGCCTAGGAGAGGCTAAACCAAGTTACTCATCGGAGTCTCACTTTAGTATTTCTCGAACATATATATATTTTTCATAAATCTCCTATGCCCGATAGAGTGACACATCTAAAAATAAACTACTCGATTCCACAGTTGCAGTAGTTATTGCGTGGACGTGTGCAGACAAATGTTGGAAGAAACGAGACAT
This sequence comes from Cylloceria caligata, assembly GCA_963942595.1. Taxonomy (NCBI): domain Eukaryota; kingdom Metazoa; phylum Arthropoda; class Insecta; order Hymenoptera; family Ichneumonidae; genus Cylloceria; species Cylloceria caligata. The sequence goes on along the minus strand of OZ012705.1, from coordinate 30,932,900 downwards.
TTTTATCCGTATTAAAGTAATTCGGTTTTGAAATTTTTTGGCGATAAATGCATTCGTCTCGTGTATTTTTCTTCTTAATTTTGACAACTTATTTTGGGTGGGTTTTTGAATGGAAATTGGGGCTCATTTGAACCTGTTCGTATACACTCATTGAAGAATCCGATTGTTAAAGGCTCCAACTTTTACGATAGTAAACCTGATATTTTTCTCATTAATTTTCGTTTGTAATGAAAATTAACGGACTGCTGAAAACGCTCCGTTCCAACGAATTTAAACGATAAAACAAGAATAAATAACGGGGAAAGTCATGAAGTGGAAGGAGGGGAGGGAGAGAGAGAAAGAGAATGAAGGGCACCGTAGCTTCAGGCACGTACCGAACGAGAGTACAACCAGCCTTTTTCTCCGCTTTTGAATCTCAATGCATTTCAGATCCAAATCACGTGTGGCGATGGAAAGTTAACTGGCCCCGCCGGGAGAGTGCGAGGTTCATCGTACAGTCTTGCGCGGTGAAGTTCAGCCACAAAAAGTACAAAAAAGTAAACATTTCAGTTTTTACTGTGTAAAGATGAAAATTAAATTTTTCGTTTTTCGTGGTGCAGAATAGCAAAATGCAAATTGGCGCCTCAATTGAGTCATCAAATTGTGACACCCTTCATTATTTAAAAATAGCACAAACACATTTTTGCGGTTGTTTTACACAACTGCCTAACAAAAACTTTTATTTAATTGTACAAAACACATTTTAATAAGAAGTTTTTTTACTACAACATATGGTTGAACGAACGGGGCCTAGTCGACTCGCCGAGCCGGCACTCACTAACTAGCCAGAAGCAGCAAACCGTACGCTCTACCAGCCGGAATTTGCGCGAGAGCTCGCGACCGCGACAATATAATATATGTATCTACATGCATTAACCACGTGAGACCATGGCAGCATCTTCCTGTTGTATGAGGGGTGGGAGAGCCGCCGCACTGCGGGCCGATGAGGCAAATGGTTGGGCGGAAAACGATGGGCCCCGTTCTCACTTTATAGTCGTTGCTAAACCCACTCTTTGGCCTGCTCGACTCGAAGTGTTTCGCTCACTGTGCTAAAACCGCGACAATGATGGTTGCGAATTTCAACTTGTCTGCATTTTTTTTTGGCGGATAGAACATTAATTAGTTTTTAACACGTATTTTCATTGAAGAACTTACTCTGTCATTAGTGAGATCATTATTAGGCCTAAATATCTGCTTAGGGAAGAAAACGTTCTATTGGCAGCTCTTTAATTTTGACAATTTCTTCTTTTGGACCCTGTGCATAATAATCCCGGTGCCAGGCGCGATCTTTATAAAAAATGGTCAATATGGTAGGACTAATTTGGTAATTGGTTCTTTAGTTCATTAAGTAATTAATTGTGTCTCCCCAACTATTTGCGAAAATAAACAAAAACAACAGTAACAACAGTAGTCTTGAATCGCCACTTTTCGGTAAGGTCAGAATGAATTAGGCTTTGCATAATTGCATTGTATGAAAAAATCCGGAAAATATAGATAGTGCATGAAAAATGTGATAACCCTAATTCTATTTAAAGAATCGTAAGAAAAACTTGCGGCCGCTGAAGGAAGAGGAAAGGAGGAAAGGCACGCAGTTTTTTAATCGCCACATCGTGTGTAGTCCCCAAGTCGATCCAAGACGTAAGAAAGCACTCGATCCACGCGGCATAGTCCCCCGGAAATTTTTGATCACTGATGTTCTTATGAAGGTCACAGGGACTAACACGTTAAACTCCTACCCACTTACTTAAAGCCATGGCGCGCTGCGGCTTGCGCTAAATTCACGAGGTCCACGCGAATACTGCTTGTCGAGAGCGCATGAAACCGCACTAACGTGTAAGCGAGTGGTACGATGTTAATGGCGTAACTGACTTGAAACATAAGAAAGCACGTATAGTCGCCAATATTAAATACATTCGATATGATCCGTGCGCAAGCTATTTTTTAATGTCAATCACGTTGCGAAATTTATCGGATAAACCGTTGTTCCTAGAGCAATGTAGTCGAAAAGACAAAAGATGTAGTAATACGAACCCTACAATTTTCGTATAAATAAATTTTCTATAAATTGAATAGATTCGAAGTTTGAAGAAAATATCGACAAAGTAACCTTTTAACCATATACTTTTCATTATAATTTGCGAATAATTGTCCCCTGGACGGAAGATGGGTTCCTATGATCTCTGCAACTTTCGTTGAACATTTTTCGTGTCAAAACGATATTTTTTAAAAATATCGGCGAAAAAGCAAATCAGTCTGCAATGTATGGCCCAAAAGCCACGGTAAATCTCAACATGCACTTCGGTCCAGCAAATTCTGAGCGTTCCAACGATGTGCGCTTATAAGCGCGCAGCCCGAATTCCCAGTCGACACTTTTTTGCCGGGGTCCTCGCACCTTGAGACAGTGGCCTTGAAGCCCCACTTTTTATATCGGGTGTCACTACACTCGGACGCACCTGGCAAACGCAATGACAACCGCTTACATTAGCAATATCATGGACGGTTTGCTAGGTATAAATGAGTATAGACTAGCCGTAGTGTACAAAGGAGGAAGTATGCGCTTCACTGGCATGGCGTGAATGTGCCTGTTTTTCGTGTTCAATGTTCCCTGAAGCGGCTAAACATGTTTTAACAGAACTTGTACACCGATTATGTGCCTTGTAGCCTTTTTTTTACTCATAGATTATTTTATTCGGTGCTATTTCAGACGATAAAAGTATTTTTTTTTAATTGATAACAAGTACGTTTGTATATGTCGGAATGACGGCAAGATGGTCGTCAATACTAATATGGTATACTCGTTCATCTATACCTAACTTCAGAGATCTTACGATAGAGGGAGAGAAAGAACACGTGGGATTCAGGCAATGTTTGTATATCGACACATCGTTATCGATACAGCGTCACAGTGTTAAAATATTATTCAAATTATTGAAAAATTATTTTTAATTATTAAAAGTTTGTAATTTGCGCAAGTGTGTGAAAGTTTGGTGAAATTGTTAGTACACTATAGCGAACTTTCAAGCATTTAAAAAAAAATACAGTCTTTACAATTTATCAACATGCCACTCTCGAGTGTGCAATTTTTCCGCATAACGAGAATTCCCCACTTCGGGATAATAGCATCACATTACATAGGTAAAAACGGTTACTCCGAAAACCTAGGAATTGAAGGCATCATAGTGCGCCAGATACAAACTTATCTTTTATCGCCATATTGCTTCCTGCTATATAACAACTTCCCTTGAATATTCTGCTGGCATGGCGTGTCAATTGTAACGGCTAGACTTTCGTACTGGGTGTATTGAAATTTGAGAAAAATTATGTTATTCGATTTCTATAGATTTATAGATATCGGCGAAGGCGATCAGAACTGAAACAGAAAGAAATGAGAAATTTCAAATCAACTAAGTATGTGGAGATATTCAGGAAAATTTAGAGCTTTGTCTGAAACTCTACGTATGCTTCGTCAACCACATTCAGAAAAATGTAAAACTTTTCGAATTATTGTGAAAATCTATTATTTTTCATGCCAACTTATCGTAAAATCTATAATCTACGTTGATTGGTATTGGGTATATTAAAATTTTATTGCAAACTACATAAACTTTTGCGAAAATATAGAAACCCAATCGCGTATTATTAATTAACGCGTTTTCACCACTACATTGTACGTTGTGCAAAATATTATAAATAAAAGCGTGGACATGGAGAGGCTCGACTCGCTGAAGTAATAGCAGCGGCGATAAGAATTAAGAAGAGATACGTTAGTACTGAGAGAGGGACGGGCCTTCTACCACCTACGCGACAAGTTTTCACAACGAGTTTCCAATAGCCCTGTATGCGAGAGAGAGACATGCATTCAAGAGCTCGCGAGCGAATAGCTATATAATATTCCGCATTCTCGCAGACCTCTGCGACTCTCGAACGTCCAAAGATGGCCGACGCGATGTTGTTCTGGCTACAATAATTTATTAACTAGTCCTGCGAATTCCACTGACCAGCGCTTCGTTGCACGATCCGATTTTATTGAAGATCGTTCTGCAAGGATCTTCGTTGCAGGCTGCTTTACAACAGTTCAGGCACACTCGTGCTTAAAATTTATTTGCAAATTATTGGTTACCTCGTTACTTTCTTTGTTACTATCACCTGCTCCCTAGGTGGAAATATTTCTGTGAAAACCTCTAACAATTTTTCTGAAAAACTATAGCCGGACCATTCCTGAGATTTTCGCAAATGTTTCGACATTTTTCTCTAAATTTCTTTGCTTTCTCCTGAATATCTTCGCATTTTTTTCCAGATAAGCTTCATCATGCATAATTTATCACAGAAAACTTATACAATTTCTGCAAAATTCTGCATTATTATTTTTCAGACAATATCAGACCAACCTCCTACTGTATTAATTGCAGACTTTTGCATATAAAATACTTTTATATGTTGTGAAATTCCGATTTATTCGTATAATGTAGGTTTAGAGTATTATTTCCAGAATCACATCATCTAATACACACCACTAGTAGACTTCTTTAGAGAAAGCACAACTTTGTCGACATAAGCTCTGATTTTCTTGAATGATGTGAGTTCTAATAATTTGTGAAAAAATACGGATCCCCCGCTAATATCTATTCATTCTCTTACTCGTATGAATACTAGACTTTTCCAGAGAAAACCCAATTCGTTTGATGAGGAACACTAATTTTCTCGTATGCTGAAAGCTTAGAAAATTTTAGAAAAAAAACAGGAGTTCCTTGCTAATATGTACTCACTGTCTAACTCCTACTCATAGTAGGCTTATTAGAGGACATCCGATTTTCTTTCCAAGAAACTATGATTTTATAAAATATTAGACGTTTCGGAAAACACAAAAAAAATTCATATTAATCACATGTACTTAGTGACATATTCGTACCAATAATACACTTTACATTTAAATGCGATTTTTCTTACACTATATTTTTTCTGACTAAGATATGCATACAATTATCCGAACGTATATGACATTTCTCTCTATATTTGGATTATCTACAAAAATTGTAATATATGCACGCCACAGTTTCGCAAATATAAAATTTCTATATGAAACGAGTTTTGAGTAAGAAAAAATTATGTTATTCGATTTCCATAGATGTATAGATATCGGCGAAGACGATCAGAACTGAAACATAAAAAAATCAAAGTATGTGGAGATGTTCAGGAAAATTTAGAGCTTTATCTGAAACTCTACGTATGCTTCGTCAACCACATTCAGCAAAATTGAAAACTTTCCGATTTATTGTGAAAATCTCTGATTTTTCATGCTAACTTATCGTGAAATCTATAATCTACGTTGATTCCTCCGCGTAGTTAACTTCTATATGTATAGAAGTGAAATATATATACAGAAGTGGAATAGACAGAGAGAATCAATTAAGTTTTCAGAGGAAGTTTAGAATTTCCCTAAGATTTGCAAAAACTTCTTTGAGATATTCCGCGAAAATTTCAGTTTGCTAAATAATGGTTTCAATACACAAAAGTGAAATCGGCTGAGAAAATCAACTAAGCATATAGATTTTAAGAGAATTTGGCACCAAAAATCATAGATTCTCTGGAAAATTCCTAAATCTTTCATCGATGAAGCACGCAAAAGTTTTCAGAGAAACGTCAGATTTTCCTTAAAACTTATAGAAATGTGTATTTATCTATAATCACAACCAATGTAAGTTTTTTTAGAAAATCATGTAACAACATAGATGTGACATGAGTAAAGAAAATTGGAGGTTTTCGTACATTTTACGAGCAATCGGCTAAGCAAAAACGATACATTTAGAAAAGTTCAGGTTATTTAGATTTAGAGATAAATATGCCGTTCTCTGAAAAGTACAAGAATATTCAAAATGGCAGACAAATTTCGATATTTTTAGAAAAATGTTCGAGATTTTCAGAAAAAAATCAAATATTTTCAGACAAATTTTGTGAGAAATATTTTCGCCAGGGTCCATAGTCCTATGCGGCGTGAAATGTTTAACTTAATCTTTCTGTCTCACGTCAGTGTCGGGGACAACTGTAAAAACGAAATAGTGCTGACAATTGCAGACGTCGAAAGTTTGATTCTTGGCACGAAGCCGATCGTTGTCTCTGAATAATCCGGCCTACAGGATAAAATGACTCCGTGAAAGTTCTAGACAGACCACTCTAGTCTCGACGGAAAACATCGGCATTTAATTGGTATTTGCCGGCCAAGAGACGCAGTGAGAATATTCCCCCAGAGGTGATACCGCGGGCGCTAGGCCTGACCATGACATTTACGCAGCGATGCATCCTGCATGCTCGTCATACTTGACTCTCAGCAGCGTTCACACCGACACAATCGAAAAAATGGTTCATAACCTCTTTTATATCAATTAACGATTTCTTATTACATTCCCCCCCCCCCCGTATAGCAAAATATGCGACAATTTTTGTTTTCTGTACAACACAATTTTTGTACATACAGTTGGATTGGTTTCATTTGCACAATCCAAATTATGAAATTGCAAAAAGATGTGAATAACACCTAAATTTTCGCAAGAATGGATCCCGAAAGGAGGCTAGGCTGCACACATCAAATAATAAATTCCCCCAGGACTGAATATAAAAACATTTCTCGACACCCTCTTATAAGAAGAAAAACTGCTTTTTTGTATCTTGTTCGTGCAGTGTAAACTTATAACAAGCAGACAAATCTTAAAGAATGCTAAAAATACATGACTTCTAAAGGTAGATATGTACTAACAAGATTTACGGAACATCAGCCCTTCGCAGTTTACTTTCAGCGTTTTTGATTCGCTCCACTAGGCTATACTCGGTATATCTATTGCATGAGAACAAGAGAGACTCCATCTATCTCTTTGTTTCTCTCGCTCTCGTGTGAGCCATTAAGTACTGCAGCAATATATCTCTAATATTGGCATCAATGATATACACATGCGGTTTTAGCCTACAAACTCTTGCCGAGAGAGAGAGGGAGGGAGAGAGAGAGAGAGAGAGAGAGAGAGAGAGAGAGAGAGAGAAAGAGACTTCTGATCCTATTGAATGCCAAGAACTCTGGTAGAGCAGTCGCGCGGATCTGCGGAACCTACCGGTTTCTATCAAGAGGCACGGCAGTGGCTCGCGCTAAGTACACTCTCTCCGTCTCATCACATATGCATCCTCACACCATATATAGCGAAATGTAGTGAGCAACCGTGTCTCTTTACAGCTTCGATATCGCGTCCTGGACCCCCCAATTCTTCCGATAGGAATATAACTGTTATTACGAGTATATCGTTATGACTAGAAATATGCTTAGGTACCGTATATAAATCGATCATTTTTGATCAAACAATACCAAAATCAATTATAGTAGTAGTAGTAGTAGTAGTAGTAGTAGTAGTAGTAGTAGTAGTAGTAGTAGTAGTAGTAGTAGTAGTAGTAGTAATTTATTAAGTGTATATACCCTTTCGGGTCTTTACAGTTTTTCGTTTCCATACACAATTCTTCCATTCTATCCATACAAGCTAAACCATCTCTCTCTCGTCTTAGCCTACTCTATCTTTATCCTTTCTTGCCATCTTCTCAAATATCTTTAAATAGTTGCATAGGGCTACTATCGGTTTACCTTTCAGACTTAACTCGATTTTGTTTTGCAAATCCACATGGCAATTTACATCCATCCATTCATCCACGTTAGCGACTATGTCTCGTTTCATGCATACTCTTGCTTGCTGGCATCTTACAATATGTACAAGGTTTTCTTCTTCTTTGCCGCACACGCTACACTTAATGTCTTTCAATCCTTTACCAAAACTTCTTCCCACATTCCCACATGTTAACTTCGCCCAAATTTCCTTCTGTTCCGCTCTAACATGCTTATCCTCCCAGTATGATTCCGTCCCCGTTATAGTCTTCCTGTACTTATAATCTGGACAGTAGCTAGAGTTATCTGCCTTAACCCAATCCAATTGTATTTCTTGGTCAATTTTTATTTGGGTCGCTTGCTCTAAAATTTTCTCATGTTCAGCTGCATTTCCATCTAAGATATTACTCCACACTCTAACCTCTCCTGCCCCTTGCATCGCTTTTTTAAATTCTTGTCCCCACTTGGACGGATTGCGGTTCAAAAAGCCTCTACCTCCTCTCTCAAACATTTTCGTGGCCATCTCGTGTCCTTCATCTTCACTATTTCAACCACATATTTCGCTGCTCTCTTCCACATCTCCACCTCAATTCCTCTCTGACCTGCCTCTAGCCTCCAAATGTAACTCGGCGTATTACTGGCCAGACCCATTGCCATTTTTGTATATTTTGCTTGCATTCTATCTACCTGCGCCCTCTCGCTCCAACCCAAGATTTCCCCTCCATATAGTAGACCGCTTCTTGCCAAGGCTTGCATTAACCCGAGGCGCCTACGTAGACTCTTTTGCATATTCCCCAAGCTGCATTAGCTGCCTTTGTAATTTCCCTGTTATTTTAGGTAGGTGTTTTTCAAAGGTATTTCCGGTTCAAAGCCCCGTGCCGAGGTATTTATAGTCTTTGACAATTTGTAGCTCCTTACTTTTGTATATCCATTTCACATTCCTTTTTCGTCTACCTCCTCTTTAGAATATAAGTATTTTTGTTTTGCCTATGTTGATTTCCAGTTTGTTCTTGTCAACGTAACGTTCTAAAGCCGCTATCAATGTCTTCAGATCCTCCCCTTTGTCCAAAATAATCACAGTGTGATCCGCGAATTTTAGAGCGAAAATGTTATCCTTTCCTATCACTGAACCACCATCCTTTTTCCTTTCCCAAATCTTGTCAATATCTTCCAAATATACGTTGAAAAGGAGTAGGCTCAAGGGGCAGCCCTGTCTCACTCCTTTCCAAGTTTGGAAACTTTCCGTTATCCCGTCACCCGCAATTATTTAATTCAATGTTTTCTCATATACAGGGTGCGCCATCTTTTATGTCTGTATGTAAACATTCAAATAATTTAAGAAAAGAAAACAACTGATTTCCATATATGAAGTATTTTTATTTAATTTGGTCCTTTACAATTTATTTGGACTAGTTTTTGAATACAACATCAATTAAGTGGCCGCCTTTATTGGCCAAAGCAAAATGTGCCCTTTTTGCTGCGTTTTCCATCACTTTTTCGAGCATCTCGAGCGGTGTAGCGATGATTTCGGCACGAATGTTTACTTTGAGCTCGTCAATGGTCTGAGGCTTGCTGGCGTACACTTTGCTTTTCAAATAACCCCACAAAAAGAAGTCCGGAGGGGTCAAATCTGTATATCTGGGTGGCCAGTCAATGTCCCCATTTTTTGACATCATACGTCCAGGAATTTTTGTTGCAGAAACTGCATTGTTTGATTTACAGTGTGGCATGGCGCACCATCTTGTTGAAACCGGTAACTGTCCAGACCTTTTTCACATATTTGTGGGCAGACGTAATGAGCCAACATCCACCGACATCGATTCCCATCGACTGTTTCGTCTTCTCTGAAGAAAAATGCCCCAATGGTGGTTTTGGCGCAAACGCCGGCCCAAACTGTCACTTTTTGGTCATGCAATGGTGTTTCATGGATCTCGTATAGATTCTCTGTTCCCCAAATGCGGCAATTTTGCTTGTTAACGGCGCCAGAGAGTTTGGAATGGGCCTCGTCGGTCATCAAAATTTGCTTCCAAAAATCAGGTTCAGTGTCAACCATCCGAGCGACTGTTTGGCCATATTCCAAGCGACGTGGACGGTCTGTCGGCAATATTCTTTGATTCAATTGCACTTTATACGGAAACAAATGCAAATCATCTTTCAAAATGCGCCGCAAAGTGGTTCCACTGACGCCAAAATGCTGAGCGCGGTGACGATACGACACACATGGGTTCTCGGCAACACTCTCTCTTACTGCTTCAACCAGTTCATTGGAACGTCTTGGGCGTTGATGAACGGCACGTGGACGATCTCCCACTGTCTCGTGCTCAACAAAATTCGACACCAAACGACGAATAGTGTTTACGGTGCTTGTTGGCCACGATATTTTCGACGATATGCACGTTGAGTTAACACAACTGTAGCATAGTATATGCAAGTTTGAAAGCCGGAACTGTTGGAGGGGGGCATCTTCCCTACTATCGTTGCGCCACCTGTAAGCGACGCAGAGCCCGAGGTATGTTTTAGCCATCTTCGTCCTGGCTACCGACCGTGCACATGTCTTCTCAAACTGCGCGTCTCAAAATAATAAAACCATCAGTTGTTAATGTTGTTATTAATAAATAGGTCTCATTTATTGATCCTAAAAACATTACACAACTGAACGACTATTTTCAAAGTACAGCGTGTTGTTTCGGTGTGAAGCGATTCATGGTTAAAATTGTACTGAATTGATGTTTCAAAATCATGTCTACTCAAGTCAATCGGTTGACAAATGTCAAAGTTATTCAATGTTTACATACCGACATAAAAGATGGCGCACCCTGCATACATATACTGTATCATTTTCAACATCTTGTCTCTCATTCCTATCTTTTCCAGTTTGTTAAGCAGTATCTCTCTGCCGATTCAGTCAAATGCAGCTCTGAAGTCACTCTCTCCCTTCTAGCCAGACCCTCAATCTCCTTGTCATTAAGTTCGCCAATAGTTTGTAACCGATGTTAAGTAGGGAAATTCCGCGGTAGTTTGACGCGTCGTTTGTATCACTCGCCTCATGAATGGGGTAGATCCTGCGTACCTCCCAACCTCTACCCATCTCGCTGTTTTCCCAGAAGCTTTGCGAAATTTCATGAAGTTCCCTCAATCCTATTTCTGGTATTTCTTTAAAGAACTCAATCGGTACCCCATCCTTTCCTGCCGCTTTACCATTCTTTATATTTTTTAAGGCTCTTTTCATTTCCTCCCATCCTATTTCCCGATTCATTCTCTCTAAATCAGCTTCGGTATCACAGCTTCTTTACTCTCTTCACTTTCTACCGGCAATGCTCCTCCCTTATCTTGTGTGTTTACATCTTCTAATGTCCACGTCTTTTCGGGGTTATTATTTCCGCCTAGGAGATTCTTAAAGTGTTTTAACCATTCCTTCTTTGACACCTGCTTTCCCAGATTGACTTTTTTCGGTTCGAATGGTTTAATTGCTTCCCACATATCATTTAAATTCTTGCTGCTTCCTACCTTACTCCATTTCTCTTCCCAGTATTCTCTATTTGTTTGCTTTTCAATTTGCTGTAACTCGCCTCTCGCTTTCTTTAATTCATTTTTCTTTCTTCTCTCCCTTCTCTTTTTCCCTCACAAACTTTTTCAGTTTTTCCCATACTATTTTCCTTTTTTCTCTGATTTCCTCGCAAGACTTTTTGCTCCCTTGTGTATTAATTCCAAGGTTTCTACTCATCCCAATGTTTTCTGCCATTTTCCACATTATTCTAATCAGTCTATCCCATCTATCGTTTGCCTCTCACACGCTCGGCGATTCCTCCCATTCCTTTAAAAATCTTTCCTTAAAATTCTCTCCTCGCTCGTCTTTCCAGCACAGTTTTTCCTCGTTTTCCCGTCTGATCCGTTCCTCCTCCGCCTTACGAGATGGGACGATGATCTGACGCAATTTTAATCTCCACTCGTAGCTCATTTAATATTGTCCCTCTGTCTGCACTGATTAGTACAATACATAATCTATAACCGATCCTTCCGAATCTCCAATAAATGTCAGGTCGCATTTCTCATCTCCGTGGCTTCTACCATTCATTATCGTTAAACAATTTTTGTCACAGAAGTTTAGCAGTTTCCGTCCTTCATCATTTATAATTTTGTCTTCTGACCGCCTTCCATTTTTCTATTCATCCCTCTCATCTACGCTCTCTTGTTCCTCTCCTACACTCACATCACCGAGTATAATAATCCCCTCGTTTATTTCAGCGGCCGCCTCTATCAACACTTGTAGTTCTTTTTCCAAATTTTTAAAACCACAGTCATTGTAAATTGTCGTAATTGTAAATTTGTCTCCTCCCTCCCCCAGCCTCACACCCTGGATTTCCAACCCTTCCTTACACTCAGTTATCGCGTCTCTTCTGACTATATTCTTTCTCAAACCAATGATTTGGCCTCCCGACGTACGTCCTCGCTTCTTGCACCTCACTGTCGCTTTCGTCATCCACTCGAAGTCTCTATTCAGTCCTCCTATATCCTTGTTTTTATCTTTCTTCTCCAGCCATGTTCCTTGTAATGCCATGATGTCGAAGTTTTTTAGCCAGTCCCAAACTTGGTGGATTTTCCTTACGCCTGCGATGTTTCATGAAACTGTTCTAATCCCACGTCGTGTATCTCCATATCCATTCTCTTCCTTGCTTTTTCTCTCGTCTCTGCCACGAAACCTATTGTCACCTTGGTAGTCATGCTTCTCCGCGACCTCTCTTCGTCTCAGTTCTTTATTCGGGATCAGTCGTCCCTCTAGATCATTCCAAATGTGCCATTCACCGCCTTCCCACAATTTCAGGTACCCGGTATAGATTTCCTCTCCTATGAATCTTTTCTTTTTCGCTTGATTTTCGATCCACCACGGAATCTCTCTCTCTCTCTTCTGCTGCGGTCGTCTCGGATTTCAAACCTGTCTCCTCCATTTTTGTGGTTTCTTTTCATTATTTGGACTTTTTGCCACCTGGACTCCAATTCTACTAACACCCCTCCCTTTAGCAGGACCATCCAGTTTACTATTCTTGGATGAATGCCAGTTTGGTTGCGAATCGCTTCCTCCGCGTCTGATTTAACTCCTTTCTCCGAGAAGTCGATCCTTCAGACGATGACGTTCCTTCTCCTCTTCTCTCTCTCCGTCCGTTCTTGGTCTAGCTCCGGCCTCGTCAGTGCCCCAGGGTGTTCGCCCTTCTCCACCGAACGCCGTATCCTGTGACGTGCTTTCATTTGCGGGATATAGCTCTGCTCAACCGTGCTGTTCTGGCGTGCTCTCCCAATGTCAGACCCATTTACGATCGCTGCTGGCTCCCTGCTTCGTTTCGACGTGTCATTTCCGTTGAGATCTGTGTTAGCTATTCGCACAGAATCAACCTCCATCTCTCTGCTTGACAGAGGTTGTTCTTTGGACCGTTTTAGTTCGTTTTTGAGGTTATGGTTCTCGGTTTTCAGTCTTCTGATCCTCGCATCTTGTTCCGTATATATAACCTCCCATTTAATCTTGTCTAACCACAACTTCGCCTGCGCCTCCACTAGCTTCCCCTCTGGCTTCTTTCTGCACTCATCACTCGTGCGTAACTCCTGTCTAACTTCTCGTACTATTGAGCCAATCTCTTTTCGCAGATTGTCTTTCCACTTGCGTTTTCACAAAATTTTATGTTTGTGGTTCCAAAGGATACGTAACCGATATTATGTTTTTTTATATTGAACATAATACATTATGAAAGTTTGTGAGTGCTCAGTAATAACTGCAGCTAATTACCACTAATTAGTGAATGGCCAAAGTGTGGACGCTAACGTCGTACGCGATGATATAGTAGAAGCGATGATACACTTACTTATGAAGTCCTAGGTTTTGAAATTTTAGAAACATCACAAACACTACAGTTGGAATTTAATAATTACCTTATGCTGGGGATGATTCATATATGGAATCGCGCTCACAGCGTACATAGCGTACTAACGCGCGGTCCAATTCGTGCTTTCAGCGCTCATCGTTTGCTCTGCGAATGTTATGCCGTCACAAATGATATCATTCTCGAGCATACACGATGTACACAATGCTCACGGTTCGGATCGTCAGCACCGTGTTCGTAGCACCTAACCTTTACTGTTTTGCACCTAACTTTCACTATTTTCGGGGCATTTATTCCCACCCAAGGATTAGTTCTCTTTGTTCCCACCATTCCAAATTGTGATTTCGTCAACCCAATTTGTCCAATTATAATAATAAAAGATGTCAGTACAAATTCGTGTTTATATGGAAGAAAGTGGTGAGCTGGTAAAGCTGAGGCTGTCGCCTAAAAACGCCGAAAGAGCAGCAAATCACGTCAATTAAAATTGATAAATAAATTGACCAGATTCCACGCAAAATTTTTTTTATTTTTGTGATCTCAATAATGAAGAAATAAAAATAAAATGCACATCTTAAACTATAAAACATATACATATTATAAAATTGATGGTTTTATACAGAATAGTAAAACTTACAAAATCAATGGCTTCGTACATTTCTAAACGGTCCTCATTAGCAATTCGTTCATTATTCTCACACGTTTAGTATCACCTTCAACTTTTTGATTATACGTTATTCGCTGTCTGGCGGTTATTCTTAACGTTTCTTCACATTGGAAAATATCACTTCTCTGAATACAAGTATTGTGAAGAACACACGTAGCTATTAAATGCTGGGGAATTTTCTCAAGTTTAATCGTCGGTAAGCAATCGAGCATTCTACGCCAACGACCTTTCCACAGCCCAAAAGCTTACTCAATCGACATTCTTGCCGATGAGAGACAGTAATTAAAATTTTTTTGGGTCTGCGTCAAATGTCAGTTGTCTCTGAAAGGAACCATCACGTTGGGATGAATTCCGTTTGCTGCATCACCAATTATGTGACAATCATTCGGAAAATACACATCTGGATTGTCGATGTATTGTTGGACGCGAGATAACCGAATGACTCTGGCATCGTGGACGCATCCAGCATAACCAGCCAATACGCTTGTGAACAATAAATCACGTGTGCAGATCGCCTGAAATATTAATTACGATATTTCAAACAAGCTTTTGCAAAACTAAGCCGTCAAAGTAACAACTGAATAAATATTACCTGTACTTGAATTGAGTGATATGCTTTCCTATTTAAGTAAGAATTTCCATCCACATAAGGCCCTCTTATTCTGATATGCGTTCCATCAATTGCTCTAATAACACCAGGAAATCCACTATTTGCCTCGAACTCGGATATAACCTGAGTAGCTCGGTCCCCTGTTAGCTATTGGATGAATTGAGGAGCCAAGGATTGAAGAGCATATGTCACACTTCTAATGGCAGTGGCTTTTCGAACGTTGAACCGGTCACAAATGGATCTATGTTAATAATATTTCAAAAATCAGCGATAGTTTTGTTTCCGAGTAAAAACATTGATTACAACCGGTAAAGTAAAGCCTATATGAGTCCGACGTTGCCATCACCCATAATGTTGAGAGAAGTTGTGTTTTAGAGCAGATCGGTTTTTCCCAGACACAGAATTAATGCTCGATATCGCTGATCCTATAAGGCCAAGTATAAACTCGGTCTCTCTACAGCTGAATAACTCATCGACTATCTAGATGTGCATGAGTTATATAGAAATTCACTGGTGTGTCAGCTTTACAGGAGTTCGGCAGAGACTCACCATTGCCTCAGCTTTATAAAAGTTTGAGTTTGCAACGAATGATTAGTTGAAGAAGTCATTGGTTAGTAATATTACTTGTGAGATTGCATCGACTGACAAGATCAGAAGCGGCAACTCATGTAAATCTTCCTAATTTGTACATTTATCAGTATTTATCACAAGTTGAACTAATTTGATGTACTCACCTGAAATGCGATTTTAATTCTTGATCAGAAAATCTGGGAATCGTTCTGTCAACGTAATTTTCAATGCGAGGTCTGCGCTCCAATCTTCCTCGTTTCTTTCTTAACACAAGAATTGCGTAAAGGAGTTGGTCATCTTCATAGCTACTTGACGTTGTTGACGAAACAACATTATGTTGTTCTATTATATTTTCTGTGTCACTGTGGTCACTTTCGTCAATTGCAGAAAATGCTTGAAGTGCAACTATCTCTCGAGTTGATAGGCTATGATGATTTGTAAGGTTATGTCGAACGGGTAAGCACGCCACGTAAGTGGTCCGAATTAGTAGAACTGCAAACAGACGTTAGCACGCTCATCGAATCGGACCGTACGTTAGCAGTTTATGCATCGTAAGCGCTGTGAGTGCACTGTGAGCGCGATTCGGACCGCGCCCATAGGATATAACCGTATCTCCTACACCGCCATAAATATCCGTTACTTTTAACCGGTACTCTTATTGGTTAGCCTAGTTGGATAAGTAGTAGCTGACCAATAAGAGTATAGGATTATAATGGTGTGAATTGTTTTGATTTCCAAAGGATGATTATGGATTATTGCTTTTGTCGTGATCCGATAAACGTTAGCAAAGCATTATTACTGACCGACAAACGATTAGGTATTGATTAGACGCTTCAAAGTGAATCCTAATTTTGAGAACCATGGATTAAATACCAAAACCAAATAGCACAAGTCGGCTAACTTCAGACCGCATGGCGACTTAATTCCAAAGTGATCAGCGACCGCATTTTTTCGTTTTTCAACCGAATTGTGATACGACAAACGTTCCAAAGCAATTATTTCAGACCAACGAATGATTACGTATCGTTTAGACGCGAAAAAAAAAGATTTTGAAAAAAAAAAAAGAAATTCGGCTAACTTTACGACAAAATTTATTTTCCGATTTAAAAAACAACAATAATTGATTCATATCAATGAAAATTTAGAAAATGACCGTTGTTCGGCCAATTTCTCGTAGGTACATTTTTCTGCTACCAATATGTATAGCAAAAAAATTCTCACATTTTTCGTTTTTTTGGCTATTCTGACCTCGTGGCATGTACTTCTGCTTATCGATATAAAGTTTTACGTATAGAATGAAGTAAATATCTAAGAAACATAAAACATAAACGAAACATAAACGTAATAGCCGAGGTCTAAAGTGGGCTACATATGAAACTTAAACATAAGCTCTTTGTCCTCTGTTAGAAAGTGTCATCAAAATGTGTAGCCATGCATCACGACTTTTGTCGTGTGCTAATAAAATTATTTTCATCGACTTCCTACACGTGTAGAGTGCTCGAGCCCCGAAGGTTTCCCCACGCAAGAGGATATTCGACGAACAATGTGCCAATAAAGTTGGTGGACAAGTCCAGCGAGAAATTGGACGAGGAACATAACCTCTCCGGGACCATTGGCTCGCAATATAAAACATTTCAGGACGAAGATATCCCTGTTATATTTGACGTCGATGAAGAGAAGCAGAACATGATTCACCTGAGATGATTAACGCTTTACACGAGTTTTGCGATCCCTATTGTTACGGGGATAATTCGTAGAATAGCTTTTTAAAAAGGAGTGATTTCTATACCGTAGTACAGAGTCACTGTCTCTTCTTGTATTGATACTATACCAATGGTTTCTCAATACAATATTGCTAACTTATCCTCGTGGTCGTGGAGAGGTCCGTACTGGAGTCCTGTTGGTAGTAGACTGACTGGTCTGGGCCGAAGGCGAGTATATATAGGACGGTGATATCTACTGGAGTTCAAGGTTCCAGTGGTCAAGATACGGGTCTTATCGTAGCGTTACACCTATTATGGGTTAAATATGAAATGTAAGCATTACAATAAATGAACGAAGCCCAGTTCTTTTACTCGGTCCCAGTCTATGACAACAGCTAATTATTATTTTGCTGCTTCGTAGAGGAAGCTTTGTTTCAGTAAAAACATTTTTTTTCTTAAGTTTTTATGAATTGAAAATTGAAATATTCATAAAAATGTTTGGCGCTTGTACAGGTGCATCAAGGACTTTGACTGTAAGGCGTTTATAATTCATAAATAGCTTAAAGGGTTGTGTCGAATTGTTGCACTCAAGTAAAACACAAATTGCCCTTAATCTGTTGTGATTTTCGTTACAATACTTAAGATGATTAAGGAATACTATGAAATCCGGGTCACTATATTTGTTGGATAATCAACTAGCGCACGGCGATTGATATTCGCCGTGCGTCGACCTGTTGTTGCGGTGTAGCACGCTGCGCTCGGCTATACCGGAGATAGCCGAGGCAGGGCCTCGCAGAGCCGAGGCTGCGCCTCGCAGGCATGCCGCGTTAAGCGAGAGGTTATCTCTCTCGCTTGACTTCGACTTCACTCACCGGCTATCTCACTCATTTGACTCCATCGCTCAACGACGCTTTTGTATCACGCAGCCATATTGCACAATTAGACACTTTTGTGAAAACCCGCTGAACAGCGCATATCCTGCATCTGCACATCTCGGACTTTTCCACTGCTTTCACCAGACCTTCTCAACCTTCTGTGCTCACCAGGACTCAAATCAACGGTAAGCGTTCACCGTCATAGGTTAGTATAATTCAATAATGGTGAGGAGGGTAATTCTCAATCGTGCATCCTCATAAAGGTCTCACCCGTTGACGTGCTTTGCAGCGCGGGCTGCACCACGTTTTCTCGCATCGCTTTTTCACTGTATTTTCCCCCAGTAAACCTGCTGGGAAAATACTGTGAATATTTCTACTCAGTTGTGCATCCTCATCTTTTTACTTGTCGTCATGTTCTGCAGCGCTGACTGTATCACGCTGGCTCACATCACATTCCAGCACTTAAGTAGTACAACTGCAAGTGCTCTCATTTATTTAATACATTTCCTCATATATTTGCACAGATAATTTATTAACAATAATTTAGACTTTTTACACGCTCACATTTCTCACTTCGTGGCATGCTCCGCAGCACTGGCTGCGGCATGCTCACTCTCAAGCGTACATAGCACACAATTGATATAATTATGTGCTGGTTCTCATGCAATGAAAGACAGCGCACAATTAATACAATTGTGTGCTGGGATCTCATCTCAAATTCAATGCAATTTATTTTTGTATTTGATTTTTATAATTTTTTGTGAATTTTCTATTTTGAATATATTTTTGTAAAGGAGAGTGGAAGGAGAATAAACCACTTTCTCTATATATCATCTTTGTGTCTGGCTTCTTTTTTTTCCTGTCTTGAGTGAAGCTTCATAATTTTCAATACATTCGCAGATTCGCTCAACTTCAATCAGGAGGAATTCCGCAACAATATTGCAATAATGAATTCCATATGTCTCAGATGTAAAAATGGTGATCTCGTGGACAAAAAGTCGATATCAGTGATTACTCTATGATTTAAAAAAATTACTTTAGATTTTTCAATCCAAATATTAATGATAGAGTGAGGTGGTTTAATTTGGATTAGACGTCATATGGTATCATTTCTGTATGCCAATATTTGAGGATATTTTGTACATGGCATGTAGATTTTATTTTAAGTCATGTTACACTGAAATGCATCTTCTATTTAAATGTACGAGTAATAAGTACTTTTGTAACTAGCGTTTTGTTTAAATTTTTACTGAGATTGGATATTGGAAAAATCAATTGAGCTTTGTGAATTCCTGTATGATGAATACTGGCATAGGTCATACGCATCTGAACTCTTTCTTATCAGCTTTGAATATTCCATCAGTTTCTGACACCTTAGTGACACGCCAAGAGCACGATATCAGCCCAGTGGTGGAGTCAGTGTCAAAAGAATCTTGCTCGAAGAATTTACAAGTCGAAAAAGAATTGACTATCGCAAAAGTACACTATACATTATTTCTTATGATTACATTTCTTATAATTACAGCTTGCATTTTTATATTCGATTATGCTAAAGATGTTGTCATATTTAAAAAATAGCCTTATCCACCCTCCTGCTCCATGGAGTACTAAACAGAGATTTTACTGTATCATTAGTCTTTGGATTACAAAATGTAAAACTATTGAAATGCCATAAATTAATCAGTGATATCGACGGTTGGCATTGACAATATTTCTATGCCACAAAAAACATTTATTACGTAATTTGGGACATAGAAATGGTGACCAATGTGCAAGCATTTAAGATTAGTCATCAGAATTTACATAACCAAATATCATTTAAAAAATGTTTTAATTAAGTTTTGTAATTTCGAAAAGCCTCATTCAAGAATTTGACTGAATTTTTGAAACTGGTTATTCGCGAAAGTGCTGTGTTTTTTATAAATGTATAATTTTTCAGGTGGAATCAAAGGTGTATACGACGTTGAAAACTTGGTAAATCTACTCAGAAAAGACAAAAGACCAAAGAAATATTCGTAGCGTCGCACAGTGGGGCCGATTCCCGAAAAGCTGGTCAAAAGTCGAAAAATCAAGTTTTATTTTATAGGATTTAGAGTACATAGGTGGATAGAGTAATGTTTAAAGAATGTAATGGAATATTTTATTCGGGCTAGTGAAGTATACCTGGCAAGTACATATAAGCCAGTACAAAAGAGACCTTCGCGCAAGTAATATGAGCTCGATCGTTCGTCATATTAAAAAATTCGTAGAAAATCGTAAAATTGGTATTTCTTAATTCTGCAAAATGGAGGTTTCAGGTTGAAGAAAGTAGTTTATTATCATATGCGTCGAAAATTATAACAGATACTGTAACGGTATTAAGCGTTAACATTACCCTTAAAGGGCTTGTTCGGACTCGAGCAGGAAGGAAAGTAATTTTTAGGCTTTTGTAGTAGGTAAAAGTAGGGTTTATTCAATAAAACAGATAAAAATTATGCGATACAGCAGAAAAAGAAATGAATATTATATCTCATTCTCGAACCCTTTTTCCTGGTATTACGGCTACCACGCGCCTTACAATAGACTATTCCCGGGCACTCGAGTGCAGATACAATCGTGTACGCAAAAAAAATCTAGAATATTTATGAAGATCCTCGGTAATATGTTTTTAGTTGGTGACAGATTTTAGACGATGGTCGTAGTATGCTCTATAATTTGTGAGAATACGTTGATAGTTATATAATGCAAATGTATTCGTTAATTAATAATATACTTGATGATAATGAAGTTGAGCGTTAGTCGATAAATCTGTTTACCCTTCGTGTTCCGTGGGTATGCTATTTAGCACGGGTACCGTCGGTAACTAGCCGGCCGCTGTTGATAGAATCGCGACTAGCCTTGTGTCTACTACTGACTCGCTACAGACCCGTCGGTGGGCGTGGAGTTTCCTGCTGATATAATAAATTTTTTAGAGGTCGACTTGCGCGTCCACTCGACCGCCGCTACGATCCGGCGTCAGTGGGATGCACTCGGAGTGCATGCGCAGCTATGTCAGGATCGTACCTGGTTAACCTGTCGCCCTGGGTATTTTCCTCGAGTAATCATTTAGATTATATCCCTACTTCCCTTCGCTATCATAGTTTCATGGTTTTAATGTGGAGACATTATATATTCGCGCTTTAAAATATTTCGGAAAGTCTTTCGTATGAGAGAGTGTAGATTGTTAGCTTGCTCGATCCACGGCTACCAGAGCGAGAGACCAAGAGACAGAGATAGACCGCTCTGTTGTTGTTTGGGTCTGCGGTGCGCTGGCCTCGGACACAGCACCGACTCAGCTGCTTTCCGTCAAATGTACGTCAGGTACCACAGCTGGGCTGTCTAGATATTAGAGCGGCTGCACCTAGCGAGGGTTGGCTGCTCTTCCTTCCTGGACTTCTGCGTTGGCGGGACCTGCGAACAAAACTGTTCCACGAGTGCCGAAATTCTGGCCTTTTTATACCAGAATCCCCTCCAGCTGGCCCATGCTTTCAGTATAACTATAGTTGGTGGCGGTCCTGTAGCCCATGTCCTGTAGCCCATTGGTAGTTTCTTTTTAAAAATCGTCGTTGGCCTTTTAATACTCCGTTGCTTGTATTTTTCGGACGGAATAACGGGACTTCG
Organism: Cylloceria caligata; assembly: GCA_963942595.1. Classification (NCBI taxonomy): domain Eukaryota; kingdom Metazoa; phylum Arthropoda; class Insecta; order Hymenoptera; family Ichneumonidae; genus Cylloceria; species Cylloceria caligata. The sequence goes on along the minus strand of OZ012705.1, from coordinate 30,911,297 downwards.
TCTTCGACGTACCGGCCTAATGGTGTGAGTGACGCTCGGTAGCGGTGCTTGGTTGTGTGCGTACCGAGCGTCGTGAGCTGCCGAGTATAGGCCGGTCTTACCCTGTGTGCGTAACGCGCGGTAGCGATGCCTTGGTGTGTGCACCGCGCGTTCTCAGATAGTTCGTATGTTACAATACATATAAATTAATAGCTGAACAATGTCTAAAGTAGAAAAAAATGAAAAATTATGTGCAATCATTTTAGAAAAACAGGGAAAAAGTTAAAAGTTCCGCAGTGTTCCGCAACGAAACAAGTTTTAAATTAAAGTTTGTACTGTTATGTAACAAAATTAGTAAAAATCAGCTGCAGCTAGCTGCAACTTTGTTTTTAGTGCACATTTGAATATAAAAAATTACAAATTCACATTAACCACTTGTTGCACGTTTTTTTCAAACGAATATAATTTTGTGAAACTTGTTACTCGGGGGTTTTTGGGGTCGCTGAATACGAATCCGGTGTCAAAAAAACTAAATTCAAAATGGCGGATCCAATATGGCGGACGCAATTTTCGAAATCGATTGGATTCGCTTGAAACTTGTTACTCGGGGGTTTTGGGGGTCGCTGAATACGAATCCGGTGTCAAAAAACCAAAATTCAAAATAGCGGATCTAATATGGCGGGCGCAATTTTCGAAATCGGTCGGATTCGCTTGAAACTTGTTACTCGGGGGTTTTTGGGATCGCTGAATACGAATCCGGTGTCAAAAAAACAAAATTCAAAATGGCGGATCCAATACGGCGAACATAATTTTCGCCAATACGGCGAAATAAAACCACCATTTTTAATTTTGTTTTTTCTTGGCTATGCAACGTGAATAGTTCCGTAGCGTAGTGGCTTACACGCTGGACTCGTACATTATTGTTCTCGGTTCAAATCTCGTGTAGGTGATTTTTTTTTGCATAATAATTATTTAATAAAATTGTAGTTAAATTAATTCAGCAATTTTCATAATTATTATAATGTTATAAATAACTTATTTCGTTTTAGAGTATATATTGTTGGATTCTAACATTTATAGAGGATAACGGAACATTTGAAAAGAGTCGACTGTATACATAGATCTACCTGCAATATATAGGTCTACCTATACATAGTGGAACAGATAGACTTTTTGCGAGGGTAATGGAATATTTGAAAAGGGTCGATCACGTCACAAAGGGTCGATAGGCCTACCTCTGGGCCTGTGGCAGTTACGAGCAGAGTTGCCTGATACGTATCTTTTTCGCGCATGCCCATTCAGTTTGGCATCCACGTGTTCATCAGTGAAGTACTTAGTTCAACTATTTAAAGGTATATATAGCCCTTATTTTGAAAGAGAGATGTTATTTTTATAGAAATTTAATACCGGCTTTGATAAATCAACTAATAATAAATTACTGTCGCTCAATAATTTATTACTGCTAAATTTATCACAAGTTGTGTTAAATTTTTATAAGGGTAGTTATTTGTTGGAAAATATATGGGTTCCTTGTTGCTATATACATGCCTGGAAATTCTTTCGCATGCACTGCGCATGCTTGAAAAGGGCACGCATCTGGCAAGGGGATATGCTTGATGCAACTCTGGTTACGAGTTACGAGGCAGTGGCGAAGTGATCGTTCTTGGAGTAGCAGCTGTTGTGTTGGATCGTACAAAGTAAAAGAATATTCAAAAATTTGCCGAACATCGTGAAGTGGATCGTTTTGCAAAATGGACGCTTCAAGTGCAAGTAAGTGCATTATTTTCACATGTTCAACAAATAATAATAAAGATATATTGTTATTATTTATTTCATTCATATTTACACAATGCTTAAAGATTACAAGAGAAAAATAACGTGTAAACGTTTCAGTTAACATACAAAAAAAGTCATGTTTTGTAAACTTTTATTCACAAAATTATTGTAAACTATAGTTTATATAAATTTTTAGCAAAAGTTTTTGCTTTCACTTCAACGTGTTATAAATTTAAAACTTTCTTTTTTGTTTCAGGTGCTGATAGTACCAAACAAATTTCTGGTTTGTCAAAGGAAGAAATTTTTAGATTACTGAAAGACAACTTAAATGACAGTGCTACAATAGCTAATGGAAAAATTGAAAATAATTTGTCTACAAAATTACAGCGATCTTTTACGTTATCAGACAATGCGAAATCTGTCGTTCGTATACTGTTACATAAATTAAAAGCAAAGTGGCAGGAAGTTTGGCGGATGGAACAAAAATTTCTGGAGAAGAATCAGCAATGGCTAAATGGCATCGTTTATTTCGATGAAAAGAAAGAAGATGGATCACCACTACAAACCACGTCAGATGAAACACATATGGGCCGCCCAAAACAGCAATTTGCACAATCCAGTGAAAGAACGAAGCGAAGGAGAACCGAAGACATTCGATCGGGATCAAGTACTGAAGAGCTCTCCTACGCAACACAGATGAATTTACGAATCAAAGGAAACGTGGAAGCTGCTAAAACTGTTAAAGATATAACTTCGAGTAGTCCATCTAAAGCTCGAAAGTATAGAAAATCTTTGGAGTTTATTCCTGAAGTCACTCTTTCTGCTGATGAAGCTGTTTCACTTGTAATCGAGCAAAAACTATCGTGAAGTCAATACCAGGGATTAAGGAGTATAAGTAAAAAAAAGAAATGTATATTATATTCATCTTATAAATTAGTACAGAAAGCTAAGTGTAAATGTTATCCTGAAAAAGGTAGTATTAGTATATGTGAAACCAATGCAGAAGTTAAACTACAAGCTTTATTAGACCATACAATCAGCTGACTGTTGACGACTCAAATGGATGTCGTAAAAAGTTTGCCGGATGAACAACTTTCTAATTTTAATTTAATTTGTAAGTGGGGTTGTGATGGCAGTTCTGGCCAAAGTATGTACAAGCAAAAATTTAGTGATGATGATGGAAGTAAATCAGATGCTAGTTTCTTTTTCATATCGATCGATAAAAATACATCTGCAAAAATCATTGTATGGAAAAATCCGAGACCATCATCACCACGCTTTTGTAGACCAATAAAAATTGAATTTTTGCATGAAACTACTGAGGCCACTGTTAAACAAACAGAGTATATAAAAGAACAAGCGGACAAACTTATGCCTTTTAAAACTGTAATAAATGGAAAAGAGATCATTGTTACTTACGAACTTGCTTGTAAAGGAGTCTTGTGATAAATATATTAAAAGATACCGTGAAGATTTTGCACGAAAATGCAGCAGAACAAAATCGATGGAAGATCTTTTCTTGCGCTTGCTAGTGGCATCAGATCCGTCTAGCTTAAAGAAATTGCCACATAAGAAATAAAAATCCTTATGTCCGGAAACAATTGCTTTGCCTACTTCACCAACTGTTTATGCGTCTACTGATGATTCTATCTCTTCTTTTTCGATGTCGTCAGATTCTTCAGATTTTTATACAGACAATTCGACTGATGATGAAGAATAAGTTTTATGTTAATATTAGAACAATATTCTTGTTAATATAAATTTATTTTTTGAATTTGGCTTTGTACTGTATTTCTCAAATAAATATGTTAGTATTTAAAAAATCGTGTTCCTTATTACACTTTCTTATATATTTGAATTATACATTTTTCAATATTTTTATAAATGATTAAAAATGTAATTACTGATCTGAAATATATACAAAATATTTCTTTTAAACAAGAAAATCATTACTCTGTAATCCAAATACATTTATTTCAAAACAGTAAATCAAATTATTATACAGTAACCTTAAAAAATGTTTACTTAAACTAAAATAATTATAAATTAACTGTTTGAACATGTTAATTTTATTTCACAAATACTATTTTGTTTCAGAAAATGATTTTAAGAAATATGTGCTTCAAAGAAAAAATTACTTGCATGTAACTGAAGTACATTCACTTCAATAAGAAAAGGAAATGTAACTTGTAAATAGTATAAAATAAGTCTTTCAAAAGTGATTTTAATCAATACAATTATAGATGTAAAAGAAGATGTTTTATTACTTTTTATCAAATATATAATTTACTTACAGATTTATAAAAAGTTAATAAATTTTTATAATCGCTATTTTGGATCTGCCATTTTGAATATTGTCTTTTTCACATCGGATTCATATTCAGCGACCTCAAAAACTCCCGAGTAACAAGTTTCAAGCAAATCCGGTTGATTTCGAAAATTGCGTCCGCCATATTGGATCCACCATTTCGAATTTTGTTTGTTTAACACCAGATTCGTATTCAGCGACCTCGAAAACCCCCAAATAACAAGTTTCAAGCAAATCCGGCCGATTACGAAAATTGCGGCCGCCATATTGTATCCGCCATTTTTAAATTTGTTTGTTTCACACCGGATTCGTATTCAGCGACCTCGAAAACCCCCAAATAACAAGTTTCAAGCGAATCCGGCCGATTACGAAAATTGCGTCCGCCATATTGGATCCGCCATTTTGAATTTTGCTTTTTTCACACCGGATTCGTATTCACCGACCTCGAAAACTTACAGAAACTAAGTTTCATACAAATTCGATAAACATTCAGTATTATAACTGAGTATTTTCGGTTTACTATCGCCATTTTGAACCCGCCCTTTTGTTTTTTTACAATTTTGACTTCAGATTCGTAATCAGCGACCCCAAAAACCCTTATATACTATATCTCAAACAGAATGAACTACGTTTTCGACTTTTGACCAGCTGTTCGGGAATCGGCCCCACTGTGCGTCGGTACCCAAGGAACTTTCGTACGGCGATTATACAAGAATTACAAACGGAAGTGAAATCCCCATAGAAACAGGTTCCTTGTAAAAGAAGGCGCTTAGTACACTCTGTACAAAGAATATCTTTACTCCGTACGAAACCATTAAATAAATAAAAATGTCATCCTTTAAAAAATATTTCAAATCAATCTGTTGGAAAATCAGCTGACGCACGGCGATCATCAATCTGTTGCTACTAGGTGATGTGTTGCGCTCGGCTGTCGCGAAGATAGCCGAGGCAGCGCTTCGCAGGTATGCTACGCGAGGGGCCGTCTCTCTCACTTGACTTCAGCGTCTCACAACGACGCGTTCATACTACTATTCATAGTACTCAGCCATCTTGAAGATTTTTGACACTTTTCGTGAAAACCGCTTGGACAGCTCCAAACACTGCTCTCACCTCGGAAAATTTTCACCGATTTCTCAAGATCTATTCAACTCAGAAGTGCTCAACAGGACTAAAAATACACGGTAAGAGTGCACCGTCACAATTTACATAAATTCAATAACGGTGAGGTGGGGAAATCTCAATTGTGCATCCTCATAAGTCTCATCTCGTGGCGTGCTTTGCAGCACGGGCTGCATCACGTTTCACCTCACACATCTCGGCACGCAATTAATATAATTGTATGTGCAGCTCATTAAATTCACTTTTAATTCATTAGTATATTTTATTTATATGTTTTTTTTGTTGTCAAATCGAGTCAAAGGTAGAATAAAGGCTACTTTCTCTACCAACATCTTTGGTCTGGTTATTTTACACCTGTCGTAAATGAAAATTCATCCCATTCCAATATATTTCAGATTCAAGAACACCAGGGAATCATCAACACAATCATAATCACCAAGTTCCATATTTATTTATGAGAAAAGACATTTTTGTTGTGCCGCGGAATATTCCACTCCGTATTTAGTATATTCGGGAATATTCCATAGTAACGAAACATTGGAATTCGTTCAAGACAAGAAACGAAGTCCAATGCCCGATCGTATGAACGACCTCAAGAACGCTGACGCAGCATGAGCGACTCGCTTGGCATTCGGGCGAAAGGCTAACGCTAAAATTGCAAATTAAGGGATTTTCGTGAAGACAGTTAGCAACTGCTTTACGAAAGGACAGTATTAAATTAGATTGAAAAGAGAAAGGTTGGTTCCTCGTTTAATACTCGAAACAACGCATTATTGTACTTCTTACTTTGATATATAAATAGGCAACGGAAAGTTACCGTTGCTTATAATAAATACTTCCTTTTATATAAATTCGCGTTTCCATCTTTTACTCGAGATCCATCTCCTTATCGGCAAACGATCCCAAAAAATAATAACTTTTAATATTATACCGACTACCGAATAATCCAATTACTCGGTACCGGCATAACATTTGGTGGCAGCGGTGGGATCTGCCGAAGTTAAGTGATTCCTGATTTATTAGGACAAAAGTGTTTTGGACAAAGTTGAGAATACTCTGAAGTGACGACTACGACGCGTGCAAGGACACCAGTGTAGTTCGTGAAAACCCGACTAATCTAACGCGAAGACGCAAAGTGAACGTCGGTGCGGGGTGACGTATCGGTCAACCGTTTAAAGTCCCGATTGACGGTGTCACGTCAAGTCGCGGAAAACCGCACAAAGTGTGCAGCCGAGTACGCAAAGCAGCTACTCGAGAAGAAGCCGTCGCGCAACCATTGGCGACGCACCAAGGACGAACCCAGGAACCAACGAAGAAACGGGTCAACAGCGTCAGGAAGGACGACAAGGACCATCGACCGAACAGAGATACAGGACAACAAGTCGGCAACAGTATGGAAAGGACAATCTTCCAGATCATCTATCTGTAAGTGGCGGTTACATTATACTTATACATATAGCCGATAAACTGAAGCCAGATAGGACAAATATTTTGAAATTTTGAAAACGAAATTAATAATTTTGCCAAAGCCAGCGTAGAACCGATATTTGGGAAAATATTCTACTAGATATATATTTCTGTTGAGATTTTGTGGGAATATTTTAAAGTAGAGTTCGCCGAGAAATTAGCAAACATGTCAGAATCGAAAGGAGCCCGATCAAGCCATAGGGGCAACTCGCTAGAGACAACGTTGCCTGGCGCAAGGGTAGCCCCTACAGCCGGTTTAGCTGCGGCAGTAGGAGACATCGTCTACGAAGCGCGCAGGGCGCTATTCGAGCTCTCGCCGTCGGGGCGAATCCCTTCGACGAGACAAGAGGCCCTTGCAGACCGACTAACGGCCCAGTTCGGCGTAAACCCACGTAGGGGTGCGTCGTTCGGGGATTTCGACAGCGACGGTAGCGACGACGTGTTTAATATGGCTACTGGCGAGCGAACTCCCGAGCACATCACCGAGGAAATGGTTGAGCGGGAAATAGAAAACATGCGAACCATAGATCGTGTAGGTTTTTCAGCAGCTACCGGTACGACAGCCCGGTCGGTACCAGCGAGAGTACGCGATCGGTTGGAAGCGGTCGACCGAAGCCAACGCGAACTGGAAAGAGCGCGACGCCAGTGCGAGAGGCTGCAGCGCGAGCACGATAGAGGCCAACGCGAGCTCGATCGCGAACTCAGGGAGGCCGAACACCGTCGGCGAGACGGAACTTGGCGGACACGCTCAACGAGGTAGGTGCGGACGAGTACGAACTCATCCGGTCCCTACGAGAGCAAAACGCCGAACTATCGCGGAGGCTGGGAAATACAGGGTTGGAAGAACGTCCAATACCACGTCCGCGGTCGAGGCAAACCCGATTTGAAGAATCGGATTATCCCCCTGCGGATCCCGTGTTCCAGAGGGAACAACGGAGGGTGTCGGAAACACCGAGTCGGACACTCGACCTGGGGCTGGCCTTGAAAAATATAAAGCGCTTCGACGGCAGCAACGCTGACGAACTAGATGCCTTCTTGCGATCGTGCGAGACAGTTTTCAAGAGAGTAGCGCCCCAGGATCAAGACATCCTGTTGGAACTGATGCTCAACAGCAAGCTTGAGGGAAGGGCGTCCAGAGAGATGAAGCATAAAGTCATCCTCTCGGTAGCGCAGCTTAAAACCGAGCTGGAGGCCCTGTACGGAAAGCGGAAGTCGTTGCCTGCGTTACAAGTAGAGTTCAACTCCCTCCGGCAGGGCCAGGGTGAGGACATCGCGGTATACGCCGCCAGGACTGAGCGTATCACCGTCGATATAATAGAAAAACTCTGCGAGGAAGCCACCTCGATGTTGGAGATGCGCATCGTCGAAAAAATAACACGGAAGAGCGCCCAGGCCAACTTCGAAAATGGACTGCATGGGCAGGTCCAAATTCTGGTGAGATCTCGTAATTACGCCACCCTCCACGAGTCTGTTACAGGAGCCATCGAGATCACGAATATGGTGCAGCCAAAGGGAGGGGTAGGTGGAGTATTAAGCCACCCCAGATGGTCCCAAGGCGCATCATCCCGGCAGAGCGAAAATTGTTTCACCTGTGGAAACACTGGACACATGGCTCGAGACTGCACCCGCAGATCGGAACGAGTAAGCCTACCAGTACCCAGTGAGAACAAGTCAATCCACAATGTGGAAATAACCTGCAATTACTGCCAGAAGAAAGGCCACATGTGGAAGGACTGCCGGAAAAGACTGTCGCAGAATAAAAGCGAGCCAACGCAGCCGCCCCGACAGCCAAGAAACGCAGGCTACAAAGATGCCAAAAATACGGTAACTGCGGGGCCAGATCCAGCCACTGCAAGCGTGAACACGCTGGGCGCACTGAGACTGAATACGCTAACTGTCCAGCAGAGACCTGCGTGCAAGCAGAAGAAGACAACGCTGCAGCTTCTACAAGTAACGCTGCCGGCGTCGAGTGCCACCGCCAGCGACTTCGATATCGATGCACCGTTGGCCACGACCGGGGTACTCACCCTCAAAGCGGACACCGGAGCGCAGTGCAGCATAATCAAGGAAGGCTGTCTCAAGCCCGAGACCATGGTGAGCAGGTGCTCCGTGGAATTATAGGGTGTGGCGGGCGAAAAATTCACCCCCCTCGGGATAGCTAAAATTGTACTCGAGACACCGGCTCTAAATGTAGAGCATTGGTTCTACATCGTTCCGAACAATGTGCCGTTGAAGGTCAACGGATTACTTGGCATGGACTTTATCAAGCAGCATAAAGCGGACATCCTGCATGGCGAGATGCTCAAGTTGTATGGGCACTGCATGCCGCTAAGGGACGGCGCGACGAGGATATATTCGTCACCACGCAGTAGAACTGCCGCCACGTGCAAATACATAGGCCTGCTTACAGAGATAAATCTTCCTTCCGGAAACGGGCCTAACATGGATGCCACCAAGAAAAATAAATTTGTCAGACTACCTACAAGGAATAGGATCGGCCGAGGCATCATAGAGAGACCCCATGTCACACCGTCAAGAACCAAAAGAGTGAGTTTAAATGTTCCTAAACACGACGGGGAAGTGCAACAGCCGACGGTGACACTCGAGCCGTCGGAGATAGCGAAGACCGTACGTCGCCGCCAGGTCAAGGCACTGCGCGTTAGCTCAGAGAGCACGGGGAAGAAGGCCAAACGGTTTGCGCAGCGCCAACGGAAGCCCGACTTGGTGCCCCCCAGCAGTGAAAAGCAAGCAGCTCGCGCAGGAATAGTGTGCGAATACAACAGTGTATTCCAACTACGAGGGAACAAGCGACAGCGCACGCATACAGTGCAAGATCGCGCACCCTTTAAGGTCGGATCGAAAGACCTAGGATCGCAACCCTTGCCTGGGAAGACCGTAAAATCGGGGCATGGGTCCGGTAAAATGCAGAAAGCCGGAAAAAGAAATACTGTTACAGATGCTCTTAGTCGCACATATGCGACCACACGAGCCCAAGTGGGACAGGACAGAAAGTCCCACAAAAAAGAGAATGATAGCGCAATCGGGTATACGAACAGCCGCACAAAGCGGAGAGTCGAGGATACCCAAGGCAACCAGTATAACTCGTCGACATAGTAACACACGGAGTAAGCGCTACTCGCGATAGTATGGGCCCTAGCTCAATTCCGGCCATATATTTAAGGTACCCGTTTCACAGTAGTGACGGACCACCAACCGCTCACCTGGCTGTTCGGAGTAAAGGACCCAGGTTCGAGATTGATGCGTTAGAAAATTAAATTGGCGGAACATGAGTTTAACGTAGAGTACAAGGCAGGAAAGCGCAATACGAATGGAGATGCGCTAAGTCGAATATGCCTTACTACGAGGGCCCAAGCGAGAGCCAAGAATGAAGTCCGTGTGTCGAAAGAGGACAGCACGACGGGGCAAGTAGGCACAACGAAAGACCGCACAAAGCGGACAGCCGAAGATACCCCGTATAGCCATGGTAGCTCGCTGGAGCGAGAGGTCAAGCTCGCCTGCGAGCGAGACGAGGACAGCAAGCGCCCGGGTACGGACAGCCGCACAAAGCGGAAAGCCGAGAATACCCCGGCCAACCTAGCAACGCGGCAGAGAGAGAGGCCGCGCTGGCCAATGCGCCAGAAGAGGATAGAGAGATTTGCAGCGTGCCTGCAGAACGCTCTACTGAACCCCACAGCCCCGCCGAAAAGCCGTGCGGTCGGGGAAGGGGCAGACCACGCAAGCAAGCAACGCAAGCCACTGGTAAGACTGCGAGCACCGCTAACAAGGATGGAGCGGGCCCAGCACAGCATGGCGGACCCGCGAAGCGCGGAAGGCCGCGAAAGGCAAACGTTGCAAGGCCGCTCGAGAGAGAGAGCGACCCAACGGCGGAGCCACCGGTGGGTACACCGAGTGCAGAAACTGCGGGCCGAGCACCGCACAAGCCTGCTAAGGAAGCGAGGCAAGGCGGGGGCCACAGCCCGCGAACCTTCGGCAGCACAGACGGAGACAGTATTACGAAAGAGCGCAGCGACTGCCGCAGTGGCGTAGCCATTCCCTTCCTCAAAGATCGCATGAAAATCATAAAAGAATACCACAACACCCTCATAGGGAGGCATCAGGGTATCAGGCGTACGCTGCATCGGATCCGGACCGAGTACGACTGGCCCGGCATAAGAAGGGATTTGGAAACTCATATAACATCCTCCGAATCCTGCCAGAAAAATAAAATCGGGAAAAGGGAACGAGGACCGATTGTGGTAACTGACACCCCCTCGAGGTCGTTTGAAAAATTTGCGGTCGACATCGTAGGACCGCTACCGGAAAACGTCAACGGGAAAAAATTTATACTTACGATTCAAGACGCACTTACCAATTACAGCGCAGCGATTCCACTGCCGAACCAAGAGGCTTCGACAGTAGCAAAGGCGCTCGTAGAAGAATTGATTTGCCGGCACGGGATACCGGAAATAATATTATCGGATCAAGGCACGAACTTCCTCAGCTCGACCTTCAAAGAGATATGTCGACTGCTCCGAATCAAGAAGATACAAACGACGGCCTACCATCCGGAATCAAATGGCGCGCTAGAAAGATCGCATCGCACCCTCGCTGAATATCTGAAAAATTTCATAAATGAGGATCAAGGTAATTGGGACGAGTGGCTGCCGTACGCGATGTTCGCGTACAACACCACTCCACATACGGGGACCGGATTGTCACCCCATGTATTGGTATACGGACGCGAAGCGGAGTTACCGACCGCCGTGAAGCAGGAGCCCCGCCGCACCTATGCGTACGACGACTACGTCCAAGAGTTACGCGAACGACTACGCGCCGCATGGACTGTAGCACGAGACAACCTGGAAGGCGCGAAAAGACGGTCGAAGACTACATACGACCAAGGCGCACAGGTGCAGGAGTACCGCGTCGGCGAACGCGTACTCCTCCGCAACGAGACGGTGCGCAGGGGGCGGTCAGCCAAGCTGACCCCGAAGTGGACGGGACCTCACGAAGTAGTAGAAAAGAGGCCCCCCGTCAATTACGTCATCCGAAAGGGACGAAAAACTCAGGCAGTGCATGCAAACCGCCTGAAGCTCTTCATAGAGCACTAAAATGAAATAAAAGCTAAATAAAGGTGGGTAGGGAGCTCCACAAAGCGCAAGGTAAGGAACTCCAATAAGAGAAACAAGGTAAAATGAAAACTTGTTTAATTGAAAAAGCACGAAGGAAAACATGTCATACATAGTAATGGTAATTTAGAAAAATTCAGGCATACTGGCCATGGTAGGCGTATGTATAGTAACCGCCCAAGATTTCAGCATAAAAACCATCGGGCGGACCTCACAGATCATCCGGGAAAACTATCTCCCATCGTTCAATTTAACGTTAACGGAAATTGAAGCCCAGGCGCCCCCTACGCAGACAGAGAGGACAATTCCATTACAGAGCGTGCTGCGAGACCCAGAAGAGCTTCAAAAGCTCGGAGCTCGAGCCGACCAAATCATGGACAACCTCAATACTGCCGGAGACGGGATGCAACACATCCATAATCTGAGTTTTTACTCACTGGGTGCAGTAGCGCCAATAGCCTTGGTTGGCTGTGTTCTGTTTATATGTTATAGGTATCAACAAAACCGAACGCCAACAAGGACAAGCGAGGCAACGACCCCGGCAGCAGCCGAGGTAAACATCAACCTCGAGCCGCTCGGACGACAACAGCCAGAAGAGCGACCGCGATCCGAGCTGGCCAGGTTATGCACCCGTCCCCCCAACCGAGAGCGACTCGCTCGGCTCGAAAGACGATAAGAAGCAAGGAAAAACTTCATCGTTAATGAAATGAAAATGAAAAATGAAAATTTTATTGTATTGTATTGTTATATAACTTCAAACGGGAAACCAATCGAAGAAAAAATTTTTAAAGAAAAAATTTTTCCTTTTAAGGGGGGAGGGATGTTGTGCCGCAGAATATTCCCCTCCGTATTTAGTATATTCGGCAATATTCCATAGTAACGAAACATTGGAATTCGTTCAAGACAAGAAACGAAGTCCAATGCCCGATCGTATGAACGACCCCAAGAACGCTGACGCAGCATGAGCGACTCGCTTGGCGTTCGGGCGAAAGGCTAACGCTAAAATTGCAAATTAAGGGATTTTCGTGAAGACAGTTAGCAACTGCTTTACGAAAGGACAGTATTAAATTAGATTGAAAAGAGAACGGTTGGTTCCTCGTTTAATACTCGAAACAACGCATTATTGTACTTCTTACTTTGATATATAAATAGGCAACGGAAAGTTACCGTTGCTTATAATAAATACTTCCTTTTATATAAATTCGCGTTTCCATCTTTTACTCGAGATCCATCTCCTTATCGGCAAACGATCCCAAAAAATAATAACTTTTAATATTATACCGACTACCGAATAATCCAATTACTCGGTACCGGCATAACATTTTTTAATTGAAATAAAAATTGTTTCAAAAATTTGAAAAATGTAATTGAAATAAAACAAACATTTTTTTGTTCCAATACAAAAAAAAATTTGGCGCCTCTTCATTTCAACTATAAATAATGTAAGAAACATGAAAAGTGACACGCGCCAAGTTTTTATTGTATTAGAAAAAAAATGTATTTTTTATTTCAATTCAATTTTTTAAATTTTTGAATAAACTATTGTCAATTAAAAAATTTCTTTTTAAAAATAAATAGATACCGAACTTGACGATTATAATAGATTTCAAATATTTCTTGAGAGATGACATTTTTATTTATTTAATGGTTTTGTAGGGAGTAAAGATATTTTTTGTACAGAGTGTACTTGGTGTCTTTTTTTTACAGAGAAATTGCCTTTGTGGGGACTTATATACACATACACGCACCGTGCCCTGTGTCGGACCCGAGACTTTATGCTTTGCGCTTCGCGTATTTACCGATCCTCTTATCCTTGGGTAACCATAAAGTGGCCGAATATAAGACGCTTGCAATGTCTTTCCACGGTGGATGGCACGCTGGCCATTTGGCCAGGAGAGATGAGAGTGAATTGAGACCGCGACAAATGAATATAGAAATGAGCGAGCTCTATGCATTTCCAAACTATTCCGTTCTTGGAAGTTCTGAATCATGTTGGGTTAATAAGTGAATCCAAGAAAAATCACATCGTGTTCTCAGTTTGAGCCACAACAATTCGGAAGTTTTGGAACTGTTTACTTACTCAGAATTTTATGATGTTTGACACATAATTTGCCGAAAGTCAAAGTATGTGGCAGTCAGTAATTGAAAGTTATTTTTACTTCCGTCGTAGGAGTGTTGCAAATTGAAAAAAAAAACAAACAAGAAAATAACAACATCAGCATCTAACATTCATTTAACTGTACGCATTTCATAATGTGTTGATAAGAGCTTATTATTTTTAATTATCAGATAAAATAACGATATATATAGTATCACCTTAAATCAGACATACATTGCGTAAATTCTTGTTTTTGAAAAAGAAAACGAGTGATCAAATAAAAGTGGAATTAAACGAAGATTATGGAGACTCCACCTTTGTTTGCAACAATAAAATATTGGACAGCTGAATTTAAACGCAGCTGTACAAACATTTGTGATGAAGAACGTCCAGGTCATCCGAATGAGGTTACCATACCAGAAATGATTGAGAAAATCCACGACATGGTAATGAATGATCAGAAATTAAAAGTGCATACGATTGGTGAGGCTGTAGGCATCTCAACCGAACGGGTACAGAATATTTTGACACATACTTTGTATACGAGAAAGCTTTCCGCAAGATGGGTGCCGCAATTGACCATAAACCTACAAGTGTGACAACTTCAACGGAATGTTCGGCGAAGTTAAAGCACAATCCGAAGGACTTCTGGCGTCCATTCATAACTGTGGACGAAACATGGATCCATCACAGCACACCGGAGACAAAGGAACAATCGAAACAGTGGCCTTCTCATGGCGAATCGGCACCGAAGAAGGCTAAGGCCACCTTGTCGGCCAACAAGATTATGACCAAAGTTTTTCGGATGCACGTGGCATAATCCACATCGATTATCTTGAAAAGGGAAAAACGATTATCCGCAAATATTATTCCAAATTATTGGACCGTTTCAACGATGTTTTGAAAGAAAGACGTTCGCATTTAGCGAAGAAAAAAATTCTCTTCCACCAAGCCATTGCACGGGTGCATACGTGTGTCGTCGCTGTGGCAAAATTCCATGAATTAGAATACGAATTGCTTTCACATCTACCATATTCTCTCGATTTAACTCCCTGCGACTATTTCCTGGTTCCGAACAGGAAGAAATGGCCTGGCGAAAAGAGATGTGGCTCTAACAATGAGGTCATCGCTGAAACGAACGCCTATTTTGAAGGGTTGTAGAAATGGTATTATTCGGAAGGAATCCAAAAATTATTAGGTGCGCAACTAAGTTCCCGCTGTTTTTTTTTGGATGAAAATGCAACTTTATTGTGAAAAAATGTTTACAAATGAATCATTCAAAATATTGCCCATCGCTAGCGACAACTTTTTCCGATCTTTCTGGCAGAGCTCGAATACCGTTACGGTAGAAGTGTTCGTCTTTGAGGTTATCCACGAATCAAGCCATTTTGAGATGTCTTCATATGAGCTGAACTGCTGATTAGCCAGACCATGTGCCATCGAACGGAACAAGTAATAATCGGACGGCGCAATATCTGGTTTTAAGGGGCTTGGCAACGTGAGGCCGAGCGTTGTCATGCTGTAGAATCACTTATTCGTGCCTCTGCTCGTATTGTAGCCGCTTTTTGCGCAGTGCTCGGCTCAATCGCATCAATTGAGTTCGATACCGTTCCCCAGTGATGGTTTCGTTCGGTTTCAACAGCTCATAATGAATAACACCGCCCTGGTCCCACCAAATACACAGCAAAATCTTCGCAGCGTGTATATTCGGCCGAGCCGACGACGTAGAAGCATGACCGGGCATCCTCATGATTTTGTTCTCTTTGGGTTGCTGTAATGGATCCATTTTTCATCACCCGTAACGATGCGATGAAGAAAACCCTTCTTTTTTTGCCGCTGGAGCAGTTGTTCACAGGCGAAAAAACGACGCTCAACGTCTCTTGGCTTCAAATCATAAGGAACCTAAGTTCCTTGTTTTTTAATCATTCCCAACGCATGCAATCGCTTGGAAATGGCTTGGTGGGTAACTCCTAATGCTGAAGCAAGATCTTTTTGTGTTTGGCACGGATCCTTATCGAGCAATGCCTCCAATTCAACGTCTTCGAAGGTTTTTGGCCTTCATTCACACGAACGGTCGTCAACATCAAAATCACCGTCTTTGAAGTGACGGAACCAATCACGGCATGTTGTTTCACTTAGAGCAGCATCTCCGTAAACTTTTTGGAGTTCTCGATGCGCTTCAGCCGCGGTTTTCTTCGAATGAAAGAAGAAAAGCAACACTTCCCGCAAATGACGATTATTTGGCACAAAATCAGTCAAAATCACTAATGTGTCAAAGCGGTTTGTTTACCATATGTCTAAGCTTGGTTCATGAAGTTTTGGTTATGTCCCAATCGACCAGCACTTACTACTGGAGCCATCTCTTGAAAAACAGCGGGAACTTAGTTGCGCACCTAATATAAAAACATTTGCCTAAGTGTACCGAGTTAAAAGGAGGCTATATTGAAAAATAATATGAATTTTGCTCCAAAAAATGTTTTTTTTTGGTCGAGGCCAGGTACTTATCATACAACCCTCGTACTATTAAAAAATGCACTTTGCTCCCTCATAAAAAAGCTTTTATTTCGTGGAAAAAAAATTCTCGAGATTATGATGTCAGAGTACTAAAAATGTTGCCAAACATCAAGAAATCATATTAAGAAAAAATGTATGCGTATCCGCGCGAGCGGGCGTATACGCGTGCGTGTGATGAACTTGCAAAATTGAAAAGGCTATATCTCAAGAACGAGTTGCTGGATCTTTCACATCAATCGGGTCGCAATTACTCTCGGTTGGCTGCAATTTTCGCCCAAATTGCTATCGGGTGTTTCATTTTAGGGTTGTTGTAATTTTTGGAGAAACGGGTGTGATCTTTTCAACTTTCGCAAACATTGGGCTATCGAGCTGAAACTTTCTACAAGAAAAGGCTAGGGGACATTTTTGGTTGGTATTGAGTTTGGTAAGAACCGATCAACGTGTTCAGATTTTATAGAATTGAAAGTTTATGTAATTATCAAAAAAAAATGTTTTTGCTTTAACTTTCGTAAATTTCGTAAATAAAGAATTTGGCTAGGATACAATAATAGTTAGTTTTAAATTTGGTAAGAACCTTTCGAGGGGTTTATACTTTAATAAATGTGCAATGTTGCTAAATTTTTTACTTTATTAATTTATATTATTTTCCACCTTTGACAAAGCTTTTTCTATTAGGTGTACAACTTTGCTTCCGCCGTTTTACTATAGATGACTTTAGCGGTAAGTAGTGGTCGAAATAATTAGATCATAGACGTCATGCAATAAACTTAGGCATCTGTCAACATAAACCCATAGAAACATTAGTCGAGTTGTGTCTGCATCATAAAGTTATTCTCGATTGAAAATGTCAGTTTACGAAACATTTGCGGGAGGTTTTATTTTTCGGCTTCAATGTGAAGAAATCTGCCGCTGAGGCTCATCGAATGCTCTTAAATATTCATGGTGCGACCGTTATTAGTGAAAGAACGTGTCGTGAGTGGTTTCAACGCATCAAGAATGGTGATTTTGTCGTCGAAGACTGGCATAGTGGTGGAAAAGAGACGGTTTTTGAAGATGCAGAATTGAAGGCATTACTTGATCACGACTCGTGTCAAAGTCTAGAAGAATTGGCACGATCATTGGGAGTGGCTCAACAAGCAATCAAAGCGCCTCAAAGCCATGGGAATGATTCAGAAGTTAGAGATGAAACCGAGAGATGTTGAACGGCAGTAGTATGTGTACATCTTTGCTCCAACTCACTCCTATCCCTACTCCTTCCCTCACCACGCGATTATCCCCACCACCCCACTTTTCCACCGTCGCGCTACCCACTGTCGTAACTCAATATTCTTATGAATCACCGTCCCCGCCCGTAGGGCGATTCTGTGATGTACTTCGTTTGCCAGGTACGTCGGTTGGTCTGATCGGACGCCTCGTGGCGTAGGCCGCGAGCCCAGGAGACGCGAGAATGTGAGAGAGAGATGATATTGAACGGATAATGGTAATTTATTAATTCACAGGTTAAATAGTTCAGAATGGTACTGTTGTCCCGCGAATTAATTCATTGTACATTATTTCGCCATTGTTCCTTCTTCGCGTGAGGCCACTCACCGAAGTAGAAAAAAAGTGCAAACGTAAGCAACGAGCTGTGAGCAATGACTGCTACGAGCTCGAGCTACGACTTGCTGGAATTTGCAAGCGATGTTTATTGTGAAATTCATTGCGACATTCGATTTTGGTCAAAGGAGTGAATAACTGCTTTGCCAAAATGAGTCTAAAGTTTAACATCAACCTGAACGGTTGATCGCGGGTCGGACTCGCCCGAAACAGAAAATTCTATCAGTATATTCAAACGCGAGAGGTTGGTTCTTCGTACGGGCTCAAAACTACGATTTATTGTATTATAAAGGGTGGTTAAATTGTAAGGGCCGATGTTGAATGTGAACCACACCTAAACGTCAAGTTTTTTTCTGCATTTCATTTGACATTTCTCAATTTCAGACTAACTCAATTTGAACCATAGAAAGATACACAATCGAACAACGCGTTAAAGTTATTCAGGCTTATTATGAAAATGGGCGTTCAAATCAAAATACATATCGTGCACTTCGTGATTTTTTCGGTCAATTTAATCGTCCAAATGTGCGTACAATCGGAAAAATCGTACAAAAATTTGAGCAAACCGGGTCTGTAGGAGATATTAAAACACCAGTGCATGCTCGTACAGCTCGTACTGCAGGAAATATTGCTGCTGTTTGCGATAGTGTGGCTGAAGAGCCGTCCACCTCAACTCATCGTCGTGCTCAACAATTGCACCTCTCACGCTCGTCGTTGATGAACATTATGCATAAAGACTTGCATTTACACGCTTATAAGGTGCAATTGACTCAAGAACTAAAGCCTCTTGACCATTCCAAACGTCGTCAATGGTCAGAATGGTGGCAAGAAATGGTAACAGTGGATGAACAATTTTCGAAGAAAATCATTTTCAGTGATGAGGCACATTTTCACCTCAGTGGATTCGTCAATAAGCAGAATTGCCGCATTTGGGCAAATCGTAATCCAAGAGTGATTGTCGAAAAACCAAGAGTGACTGTTTGGTGCGGTTTATGGGCTGGCGGCATCATCGGGCTGTATTTTTTCCAAAATGAGGCCAGTCAGGCAGTTACTGTGAATGGTGTTCGCTATCGTAAGATGATAACGAACTTTTTATGGCCCGAATTGGAAGATATGGATGTGGGCGATATGTGGTTTCAACAGGACGGGGCCACTTGCCACACAGCTAACGAAACAATGGCTCTTTTGCGCGACAAATTCAATGGCCGTGTTATCTCACGTGGTGGCGATGTCAATTGGCCGCCAAAATCATGTGATTTGACACCGTTGGACTTCTTTCTTTGGGGTTATTTGAAAGAAAAGGTGTACGTCGATAAGCCAGCAACAATTCAAGAGCTAAAGGATGAGATAATTCGGCACATTAACGGCATAGAACCTCAATTATGCCTAAGCGTCATCGAAAATTTGGACCATCGGATAGAGGTGTGCCGCCGAGGTCGCGGCGGCCATTTGGCCGATATTTTGTTCCATACATAATTGAACTATACCATATTATCATAATAAAAAGAATTGACAATAATTTCCTAAATAATTTGTGTTTTATTCAAAATCAACATCGGCCCTTAAAATTTAACCACCCTTTACTTTTATTGACTTTTAAAAAGACAACGGAACGTTACCGTTGCCTATAATAAACACTTCCAATTTACATAAATTTTCGTTTACACGAATTACTCGAGTTCCATTTCCTAATCGGCAAACGATTCCGAAATAATAACTTTTTAATATTATACCGATTACCAAGTTATCCAATTACGCGGTACCGGCATAACATTCGGTGGCAGCGGTGGGATCTGCTGAAGTGATAAGTGCTACGTAATTTATTTGGACAAAAAGGGTTTTGGACAAAGTAATAAGAGTGACTTTGAAGTGACGACAACGACTCGTGTAAAGGACGTCAGTGTAGTTCGTGGAGACCCGACTAATCTAACGCGAAGACGCGAAGTGAACGTCGGTGCGGTCTGACATCTGTCAACCGTTTAAAGTCCCGATTGACGGTGTCACGTCAAGTCGCGGAAAACTGCACAAAGTGTGCAACCAAGTACCCGAAGCGGCTACTTGTGACGAATCCGTCGCGCAGTCATTGCCGACGCACAGAAGATGAGCCCAGGAACCACCAAGAGACGGGTCAACAGTGCCAGGGAGGACAACTGGACCAACCTTCGCGGGGACCTACGAGACAACAGGTCTACAGCACCGAAGGAACAGCACCCAAGGAACATCGCCATGGAGAGGACCATCAGCCAGATCATCTTCCTGTAAATGGCGGTTACACTATATATATACATTTAGCATGTAGATTCAAAGCCAGTCGATTCAAAGCCGTAAATTGGGAAAATATTCCGACAGATATATATCTGTTCTCTCGTGAGATTTTCTTGGAAATATTAAAGTAAAGCCCATCGCGAAATAAGCAACATGTCGGAATCAAGAGGAGCCCGATCAAGACGTAGGGGTAACTCGTTAGACACGACGTTGCCTGGCGCAGGGGTAGACTCCACAGCCGGATTAGCTGCGGCTGTAGGGGACATCGTTTACGAAGCGCGCAGGGCACTATCAGAGCTCTCGCCGTCGGGACGTATCCCCGCGGCCAGACAGGAGGCCCTTGCAGGCCGTCTGACAGCCCAGTTTGCCGTGATTCCACTTAGGGGTGCGTCATTCGGAGACCACGACAGTTTCAATAGCGACGACAAATTCAACATGGCTACTGGCAAACGAACGC
The DNA here is from genome assembly GCA_963942595.1 of Cylloceria caligata. NCBI lineage: Eukaryota > Metazoa > Arthropoda > Insecta > Hymenoptera > Ichneumonidae > Cylloceria > Cylloceria caligata. The sequence goes on along the minus strand of OZ012705.1, from coordinate 30,890,589 downwards.
CCGAGCACATTACCGAGGAAATGGTTGAGCGGGAAATCGAAAACATGCAAACAATAGATCGCGTAGGTTTCCCTGCAGCCACCGGTACGGGAGCCCGGTCGGTACCTTCACGAGTACGAGACCGGATGGAGGTCGTCGACCGGAGCCACCGTGAATTGGAAAGAGCTCGACGGCAGTGCGAAAGACTGCAGCGCGAGCACGATCGAGGCCAACGCGAACTCGATCGCGAACTCAGGGAGGCTGAAACACCGTCGGCAAGACGGAACTTGGCGGATACGCTAAACGAGGTAGGTGTAGACGAGTACGAGCTCATCCACTCCTTAAGAGAGCAAATAGCCGAGCTCCAGCGACGGTTAGGAGAAGCAGGGATGGAGGACTATCCGCCCCCCGTACAGCGCCTGAAACGCACGCGGTTCGAGGAGCCTTGGACGCCCTCAAATATGCTTACCCTCAGCCTGGGAATAAAAATGGTGAAAACATTCGACAGCAAGGATTCAAAGGCGTTGCCGCTCTTCTTAAAGTCCTGCGAGACGATATTCCGCAGGGTAACAGAGAAGGAGCATGACACCCCCCTTGAGTTGATAGTCATGAGTAAGTTAGAGGGTGCAGGAGCAAGACAACTGCAGCACAAGACCATCGGTACCATGGCGCAACTCAGGAGCGAGTTGGAAGCGTTGTACGGACAACGGAAGTCCCTGGCCGCGCTGCAGATGCAGTTCAGCTCCCTCCGGCAGAATGAGGACATCGCCGCCTATGCGGCAAGAACGGAGAGAATTACGGTAGACATAACCGAAATACTCTGTGAATCGTTAAGAACGGAGGATCAGAAAATCACCGTAGAGAGTGTCACTCGCCGAAGTGCACAGGCTAACTTCGAAAACGGCCTGCACGGCCAGATGCAAGTGCTGGTGCGTGCGAGAAATTACCAAACGCAGCATGATTCTGTGGCAGGGGCCATAGAAATAACCAATATGGTGCAACCAAAGGGAGGGGTTAGTGGAATATTAAGCCACCCCAGATGGTCCCAAGGCGCACCATCCTGGCAGGGAGAGAATTGCTTCTCCTGCGGGAAACCAGGGCACGTGGCTCGAGATTGCACCCGCAGATCGAGAAGAGTGAACCCACCGATGCCCAGTGAGGATAAATCCATACACAACGTCGACGTTGTGTGCAACTATTGCCAAAAAAGGGCCACTTGTGGAAAGACTGCAGGAAGATATTGTCGCAAAACAAGCGCGAGCCTGCTCAGTCTTCACAGCATCCCCGACGTCCAAGGGACTCAGGGGGCAAGAGTGAAAGGTCCACGGTGAATGCAGGTACAGGTCAATCAAATACCGATGCCAGCCAGCTGGGTACGATCAGATTAAATACACGCACGGCCCAGCAGAGACCCGCGCGCAGAAGGAAGAAAACGACGCAGCAGTTACTGCAGGTACGCTGCCGGCGTACAGCGCTACGGCCAGCGACATTGACATCGTCGCATCATTGGCCGTGACCGGGGTACTCACCCTTAAACCGGACACAGGGGCACAGTGCAGTATACTGAAGGAGGGATGCCTCAAGCCCGAGACCATGGTGAGCAGGTGCTCCGTAGAGTCGCAGTGTGTGGCAGGTGAAAAATTCACTCCCCTCGGTATAGCAAAAATTGTGCTGGAGACACCGGCTTTAAAAGCAGAGCTTCGGTTCCACATAGTTCCGAACAATGTGCCGTTGAAAGTCAACGGACTACTTGACATGGACTTTATCAAGCAGCATAAAGTGGACATCCTGCATGGCGAGATGCTTAAGTTGTATAGGCACTGCATGCCGTTACGAGACGGCGCGACGAGGATATATTCGTCACCACGCAGTAGAACTGCCGCCACATGCAAGTACATAGGCCTACTCACAAAGATAAAGCTTCCTTCCGGAAATGGGTCGAACATGGATGCCGCCAAGACGATTAAATTTGTCGGACTACCTATAACAAGCGGAATCAGACGAGGCAAAGAGCGAGATTCCGTGTCACACCGTCAAAACCCAATAGAGTGAGTTTAGATGTTTATAAACACGACGGGGAAGTGCAACAGCCGACGGCGACACTCGAGCCGTCGGAGATAGCGAAGGCCGTACGTAGCTAACAGGTCAAGACCCTGCGCGTAAGCTCAGAGAGCACGGGGAAGAAGGCCAAACGCTTTGCGCAGCAACAAAGGAAGCCCGAATTGGTGCCCCCCAGCAGTGAAAAATAAGCAGCTCACGCAGGAATAATGTGCGAATACAAGGGTGTATTCCATATACGAGGGAACAAGCACACGCATGAGGTGCCGCATCGCGCACCCTTTAAGGTCGGATCGAAGGACCTAGGATCGCAACCCTTGCCTGGGAAGACCGTAAAATCGGGGCGTGGATCCGGTAAAATGCAGAAAGCCGGAAAAAAAAATATAGATGCAGTCGCTCTGAGTCGCATATACGCGACCACACGAGCCCAAGTGGAATAGGAAAGAAAGTCCCATAAGAAAGAGAAAGATAGCGCAATGGGGTATACGAACAGCCGCACAAAGCAGAGAGTCAAAGATATCCAAGGCGACCACGATAACTCGTTTAAGCGATAGGCTAAACTCAACCACGAGAAAGAGAAGTAGAGAGGCCGACAGACAAAATGCTAGCGGAAGGAATAGTCCAGCCCAGCAGGAGTCAATGGAACGCGCCACCGACTTCCCAGCGGTCAAATGCTATGTTTACCTAGATGACATAGTAATCCACGGAAAAACCTTCAAGGAGCACAATGACAGGCTGCGAGAGGTACTGCAGCAGCTAAAAGAAGCCAGGTTGGCAGTGCAACCGAGCAAGTGCCGGTTCCTGCGCAAAGAAACGCAGTACCTTGGCCACATAATCTCCGAAGAGGGTGTACGTGCTGATTCGAAGAAGCTGGAAGCGGTGAGGCAATTCCCGGTGCCGAGAGACGTAAAAGGAGTACAATCCTTCCTCGGACTAGCTGGTTATTACCGGAAATTCATCAAAGATTTCTCGAAAACCGCGAAACCACTCACAGAATGAATCCAGAAAGGGGTTAAATTCGAGTGGACCGCAGTAAGAGATGCTGCCTTCGAGGAACTGAAGACGGCGCTTACGACCGCACCAATATTGCAACATCCAGACTTCGAAACGCCGTTCGTTGTAACAACGGACGCCTCAGACAGGGCGCTCGGCGCTATTATTTCGCAAGGCAAGATCGGGGACGATTTGCCTATATGCTACGCGAGCCGCACCATATCGAAGGCTGAGCTGAATTACACAACGACGGGAAAGGAACTACTCGCTATAGTCTGGGCTCTCGCTCAATTCCGACCATATATTTATGGTACCCGCTTCACGGTCGTGACAGACCACCAACCGCTCACCTGGCTGTCGGAGTAAAGGATCCAGGTTCGAGACTAATGCGTTGGAAAATAAAATTGGCGGAACATGAGTTTAATGTAGAATACAAGGCAGGTAAGCGCAACACGAATGCAGGTACGCTAAGCCGAATATTCCTCACTACGAGGGCCCAAGCGAGAGCGAAGAGCAAAGCCCGTAGTTCGGACAAGGACAGCACTACGGGGCAACTCGGCACAGCGAATGACCGCACAAAGCGGAGGGCCGAGGATACCTTAGCTCGCTGGAGCGAGAGGTCAAGTTCGCCCACGAGACAGAAGAGGACGGAGCGCGCCCGGGTACGGACAGCCGCATAAAGCGGAGAATCGAGAATGCCACGGGCCAGCCCTGCAACGAGGCGGAGCGAGACGCAACGCCTGCCAATGAAACAAAAGGATAGCGAGAACCGCAGCGTGCAAGCAGGTCGCTCGACTGATCCCCACAGTGTAAAAATGTATGATAATGAGTATGAGTACATTATATCTAATCTATCGACAGGTAGCAAGTCGATGCATTCACACGTAGCATGTCGAGTGACAGATGTGAAAAGTAAGGTTAAGGATCCTGGTGACAAGTATAAATAATTAAATGCACTCAGTATGTAACAATAATTGATTCAATGTTTATTTAATTACTTAATATTCGTTGCATAAAAAATACCTGTTGAGTACACAAGAAATGTAATTTGATTTGTTCTGGCCTGGTTGTTGATGTACTGTTGGTGATTGGGTCTCAGGCCTGTGAGTTGCCTTGGTGATTCCGTGTGGTTGATCCTGATGATAAGGTCTGACTGTAGAGCTCGAAAAATGCCACACGGCAGTCTGATGAGGGTCCTGACGCCGATGATCAGTGCTGAGCAGAATGGCGTCTGTGCAGCCAACGCGCGAACCACGCCGTTGACGTTTATGTGATTGGCTCTGTGGATCTGATGATCTGCTATGAGTTTCACTAACACTGAGTTTAAACACAGGTGATTTGACCAAGAATGTATTACACTACAGAAACGAATCCGCACAAGAGTGATTAGAACAAGAGGATATCTCCGTGAGCTTTACGCGGGAACGTGTACAGCGAGCGACTCGAGTGAGAACAATGGCCACATCCGTCGACCACGCGGCAGAGTATCAAGAAGACGGACGTGCGTCACAGCTTGCTTGTGATTTGCTGTCAGCGATGGAAGGCGAGACTTGTGAGTGGTCTTGCCGATGGGGCCACGCTAACAGCGTTGGCCGCTTGAGTGAGCTTCGATCGAGGATGTGAGCAGATGGACAATATGCATGAGTGCGCGGTCGATAAATCGATATAGCATACCTGCGAGCTATACCATATGACGCGAGGCGTCAGATGATTGTGACTGTAGCGTGTGCATGAGTTGAGTGTGTACTTGGTAAGCGTGAAAACTGAACATTCCGCCCGCCATCAGCAACGGTGTTGATGATTAAATGTGATCTGTTCTTCATTCAGTTTGAGCTGGTAAGATGGCGAGCTTGGTGATTGGTCGAACGAGTGTTGTTGTTGCAGTTTTAAGTGACACTACCCTGGTCAGTCCATCCTTTCCTGGATGGAGTTGAGTGACTCTGGCGAGAGGCCATTTTGATAATGGAGACCTCTCATCAGTGATCAGTACTAATGAACCGACCTTGATGGTGTTCGATGGATGATGCCATTTCGATGTAGACAGTTGGCGCTGGAGATATTGAGTTGACCATTTGGACCAAAAATATTGAAGCCTTTGTTGTATTAGTTGCCATCGTGATAGTCTAGTAACGTTCAGATCTGTGAGTGATGGCTCTGGTATGGCTGTGAGCGGCTCTCCTATGAGAAAGTGAGCTGGTGTGAGTGCTGAAGTATCTTCAGGGTCTTCTGTGAGTGGTTCCAATGGTCGTGAGTTGAGCGTTGCTTCGATCTGGATGAGCAACGTAGTTAATTCCTCGAACGTGAGTGCGATGTCTCCTACTGTTCGGTTCAGGTGATATTTTACTGATTTGACTGCTGCTTCCCATTTTCCTCCCATATGTGGAGCTGCTGGTGGGTTGAACTTCCATGTAGTTCCATCACTGGTGAGTGAGCAATGCAGTGAGAGTGATTCTGTTGTACCTTGAGTGAAGAGCTTGGTGAGTATGGCATCTGCTCCTATGAAGTTTGTGCCGCAATCACTATAGAGAGTGTTGCAGATGCCTCTGCGTCCAGTGAACCGTCTGAATGCAGCAATGAATGAGTCAGTTGAGTAGTCACTCACGGCCTCCAGATGCAAGGCCGAGGTGACGAAGCACACGAAAATGCACAGCCATCCTTTATGTTGTTTGGCGCCTCTACCTTTCCAGGTTTTGATGGTCAGCGGACCAGCGTAGTCCACACCTGAGTAGAAGAATGGTCGTGCTGGGGTGACTCTCTTGGTTGGTAATTGACCCATGAGTTGTTGTGCTCTGACGCCACGTTGTCGAGCACATTTTATGCAGCTGAGTATCTGCGACCGTACAGGAGCTCTACCACCAATAATCCAGTACGATTGCCTTGTGTAGTTCAGGGTGAGTTGCGTGCCTCCATGCATGGTTTTGTGATGTGCATCTGCTATGATAAGTGTGGTGAAGTGAGAATGTCGTGGGAGTATTGCTGGGTGAATTGCCTCAAGTTCCAGTTGTGAGTTGGTCAATCTTCCTCCAACCCGAATGATGCCTTGAGTGTCGATATAGGCAGTCAGGCGATTGAAGGGATGAGCTGTTGGTAGTTGAGCTATGGTGATCAATTTGAGCTCTGTTGAGAAATATGCTGCTTGAGTTGCTTTGATCCAAAATACTCTTGCTCTCTCAATATCTTGTGGCGAGAGAGGGTTAAAGAGCGTTGAGTTTGGCAATTTCTTGATGAGTTGACTTACTCGAAAGCATATTGCGGTTACTCTGAGTAGTCTAGTGAGAGAAGAGTGTCTGTATATCATCTCCCAATGATATACGTCCTGATTTGTTGCCACTGTGAATGCGACCCCCGGTCGCTCCTCCTGATGAGTCTGTGAGTCTTGTTGATAGTGTTGAGTTGGCCATGAACATTGATCGCCTGTGAGCCACTGTGGTCCTGTCCACCACAGGAGGTGCTTCTGGAGCTGGGAGATACTGATGCCCCTTGAAGCACAATCGGCTGGATTGTCTTTGCCAGGAACAAATTTCCATACGCTGTTTGGAGTTAGTTCTTGAATTGCTGACACTCGGTTCCTGACAAAGTCCTTCCACCGTGATGGGTGTGAGTTAATCCAGGTGAGCGTTACTGAGGAATCAGTCCACAGGAACGTTTGAGTGTTGGTGAGTTCCAAGGTTGTTTGCACGTACTTCATGAGCTTTGCTAAGATCAGTGCTGCTGTGAGCTCGAGTCGAGGGATGGAGAGTCGCTTGAGTGGTGTTACTTTTGATTTCGCGCAGATGAGTGTAACCTTGGTTTCTTCTCCTGGAGTTGTTGTTTTGATATAGATAGCAGCCGCCATTGCTATTTGAGATGCGTCGGAGAATCCGTGCAACTCCACAAGTGTTGAGCTTGTGAGTTGAATCCATCGTGGAATTGAGATTTCATCGACTTGAGTGAGCTCTTGTCTGAGCAACGTCCACTTGGTGTGTATCTGATCTGAAACTTGATCGTCCCAGCTGAGTTTCTCCAGCCATAATTCTTGTAATAATGATTTGGCCTTGATGATGAATGGTGAGAGAAACCCGAGTGGATCGTAGAGTTGTGCTGTTTCAGACAAGATGATTCTCTTTGTGAGCTTGGAACTTGAGCATGGAGGCTTTGCGTGGAACTTGAATACGTCTTCACGAGGTATCCATGACAGGCCGAGTAACTTGGTACTGCTATCTTCGAATGAGTGTGAGTTTGATGGTGAGTGGTGGTCGATATGCTCGATGAATTGCTCGGTGTTGCTGTGCCATTTTGCTAGAGGCAACCCGCCCGCCATGCAGAGCTGGGTGACTTGATTTGATATTTCGATGAGTGTGTCAAGCTGATCAGCTCCTCTAAATATGTCATCAACATATCTGCCTTTCATGAGTGGTTCAATTGCGAGCGGAAAGCGATGACCTTCGTCTTCAACTAGTTGAAGTAATGATCTGATTGCTAAGAATGGTGCTGAGCGAGTCCCATACGTCACTGTTGTTAGGTGATATGGCACCATATTGAGTTGGTCATCTCGCCATATGATTCGTTGCAAATCCCAATCGTCCGGGTGGACTTTGATTTGTCTGTACATCTTTGTGATGTCTGTTGAAAAGATGAGTTTGTGCTGTCGGATCCATAAGAGCACGTCTGAGATGTCACGTTGACATTTTGCTCCAACATGCTGGATGTCGTTGAGTGATACTTGCGACGTCGTTGGGCTGGATCCGTTGAAAACAACTCTCAACTTTGTTGTGATTCGATCTTCTTTCAGTACACCATGATGAGGAAGATAATATGGAGGATGAGCGTAAGTTTGTTCTGAGAATTGATCTTCCGAGACCCTCAACCCTCCTGATGCTACAGCATCATGTGCCAAGGTCGTCTCGGTTTTACAATAGTCATGAACAGAGTCGCTCATTTGAGTTGACTGGTGGTAGGATGGTACACGTATCATGTGACCACAATCTTCATACTCTTTCATGAATGAGTTGTATAAGTTGGTGTATGAATTATTTGTTGAGAGTTTCTTCATGAGTCGTTGTAGACATCGCTGAGCAGTGAGTTTTGAGTCTCCCAGACTCGATGGTGATGATTTGAGCGGGATTCGCACGATGTATCGTCCTTCTTCGTCTCGAGTGTGAGTCGTTTGAAAATACTTTTCACACGCTTCTTCGTCTGGGGTGAGCTTGTGATCTATTGTCGATGGTGTTTCTTCTTGAACCCAGAACTGCGTGAGAAGATCTTGAATTTCCTTGTTCGATGATTCTACTGCTATGTGGTATGAGTTGCTTGGTGTTGAATAATTCTCTGGGACTGGACCAAGAATAATCCACCCAAATATTGTTGATTGTGCAATCGGTAAGAAGTCCGAGTGTTTCTTGATGCCAGGCTGGATGATTAGCCCGTATGAATCAGCCCCGATGATGATATCTACTGGCCGTGGTGTTAAGAAGTCAGGGTCTGCCAACTGCAGTGATGAAATGTGTGGCCACTCCTGTGGTTGCGTGTGTACTGATGGCAATGTACTCGTCAACTTATTGAGTATGTGAGCTGCGATGGTAACACCACGTGATGAATGAATTGATCGTAATGTTAATGTGGTGGTACCTCTGGTTTGTGTTGATCTCGTGTTTCCAATGCCAATGACTGGAATTGATGAGTGTTGACGAGTAAGCCCATGATCGGATACAAGTTGTTCTGAGACGAAGGTGAGCTCTGATCCTGGATCAATGAGTAATCTGACTTGGTGAGTGTCGAAAGATGTGATGAGTAATGCTTGACACGTTGCTAGTAGAACTGCTGTTCTACCGGAGGAGTTGATGAGTTGGCAAAATGGCACGTCAATTTCTCATTGACGTGAACTGGTGCTTGGATGAGCTGTGGCAGGTGTAGCTGAGGTGCTTGGTTGATTTGACTTTGGTGTGGTTCTTGCAGAGGATGGCAAATGAATCATCGTGTGGTGTTTGGCACCGCACGTCTTGCAGTTGATGGTTGATTGGCACGAGTGGAGGTTGTGATGACCAAAGCAGTTGAAACACAGTCGGTGTTCAGTCACAACTTTGTGGCGATCTGCAGGTTGTAGCTCTCTGAATTTAGCACAGCTCACTATGTAATGCGAACCACCACAGTGATCGCATGGATACTGGTGTGTCCTCGGTTGAGTGGCGAATGACCGCACAAAGCGGAGGGCCGAGGATACCTTAGCTCGCTGGAGCGAGAGGTCAAGTTCGCCCACGAGACAGAAGAGGACGGAGCGCGCCCGGGTACGGACAGCCGCATAAAGCGGAGAGTCGAGAATGCCACGGGCCAGCCCTGCAACGAGGCGGAGCGAGACGCAACGCCTGCCAATGAAACAAAAGGATAGCGAGAACCGCAGCGTGCAAGCAGGTCGCTCGACTGATCCCCACAGCCTCGCCGCGAAGCCGTGCGGTCGGGGAAGGGGCAGACGACGCACGCTGACAGAGAAAAGCGCTGGTAAGACTGCGAGCATCGTTGACAAGGACAGAGCGAGCTCAGAACAGTATGGCGGACCCGCGAGGCGCGGAATGCCGCGAAAAGCAAACGTTGCAAGGCCGCTCGAGACAGAGAGTGACCCAACGGCGGAGCTACCGGTGGGCACACCGAGTGACGAAACTGCGGACAGAGCACCGCAAAGGCCTGCTGAGGAAGCGAGGCACGGCGGGGCCCGTAGCCCGCAAACTTCCAGCAACGTGAACGGAGACAGCGCTATAAAAAATATAGCGACTGCCGCAGTGGCGTAGCCATTCCCTCTAACGATGACCGCCTACAAATAATAAGAGAATATCACGACACCCCTATAGGAGGGCATCAGGGTATCAGGCGTACGTTACATCGCACAGCGTGACAGATCTCAGAAAAGTTGGCCAAAAATGGAAAGAAGTTTTAAATTTAAACGTACATTGGTATATAAGGGTTTTCGAAGTTGCTGATTACAAATTTCATAGTATAATTTCAAAATTCAAAATGGCGGATCCAATATGGCCGACCACTTCATAAAAAATTGTTCGGAATCTCATATAAATTTGTATATAATGGTTTTCGAGGTCGCTGATCACGAATTTCATGGTTAATTTCAAAATTCAAAATGTCGGATCCAATATGGCCAACCACTTCATTAAAATTGTTCGGAATTTCATATAAATTGGTATATAAGGGTATTCAAGGTTGCTAATAACGATTATAATATTACAATTGCGAAATAAAAAACAGTTTGTGTTTGATTGATTTTTATTTAAAAAATTGTCAGAGTAGCAGTTATTATGTAATAATGCGTACAGTTAAGAAAATAAGTAAATAAGAAAAACTTGTGGAAATCAGTCGCTATCACTGTCGGGAGAATTATCATGCTCGAAATAAGTGGATCCGACGATACCAGGAGCCAATGAAACACATCGAAGTTTGGCTTGTGTAATTGTTTGATAACAGGGATATATAACAGCGTTGTGTTTTTTTATTGAATTTCTAATAAGCATGTACTGATATTTCGATAACTTTCCTTCAACGACATCGGACAATGCCTCATCGGCAGACATTTTAATAATAGGAGGAGTTGCTGATAATTTTAACGCTGCTCTGTATTTATCAGCTCGCGTTGGTGACTTTGTCGTGATTTCTTTGACGATGCTGGCAGCACTAGAGGCCCCAGAAGAACGAAGGCTCATTTGAGTAGCCAACGATTATTCCCACGTGCTTACTGTGTTACGTAAATCAGTGGCTTTTCTTCTTTTGCTTCGATCACTTGCTTTCTCGAACTCCATACTTCGTCGGCCACGCTTCTTCGATTCCGTGGATTTTGATTTCGCTATACTCGTTGTCGCCGTACTCGTTGTCGCCGTATTGGAATCCGCAGGTTTTTCATTAGTCGTCCAAACATTCTGTGGAGTACATAATGGAATTATTGTAAGAAATTTTGAATTTTACTTTAAGTTTTTTTTAATAATTCGAATTAAATTTACATATTTCTCGTGTTTGTATAGTGCAGTATTTTCACTTTCTTAATTATTGTGTTCCGTGAGTTTCTGTATACCTTACATTATGCTTGCAGTGCTACATTTGTTAGACTTTCCCGGTGCGTTTGTGACAGCTTGTCTTTTGTATTTATTGATCTCGTTAGTTCTTATGTAATCCAATCTGTTCTTCTGTTCTTGTTTCGTATGACTGCCTCTGATGATAACTGAATACGGTTTTTAATTTGTGTCCATGTTCGGCTCTACATAGAAATTGTTCCATTTCCAGCTTCTTGCTCGTTCTTTTTGATTTCTGTAAACTATTTGTTTCTATCTATTTATGCTGCTAGTTTTTGGATTTTATGTTCTACTGTTTGTTCCTTCCTTGGTGTGTATACTAAATGCATCTAAATAATGACCTGTAATATCGCCCAGTATTATTACACCTTTGATCTTTTCAGTATTCGTGCATTTTTTAACGAATGTATGTGTGTGAGGCAGTTGTATTCTGGTTCATGCTGTGATTCTGTTGTGTTCTATTACAGGCTCTCTCACTATATTCCAATATACATATTTATGTTTAGATCCCTTAGTTAAAAATGTGGGCTTCATTTTTTTGTTGAAAACAGTGGTCCAGATTTTTTTACAAATGAGTCAACGTTTTCCGATTGTCATGTATAAGTTAACGTGACATACATGTTGGTTTGTCGGCTTACATTAATATTCATGTGGGTTGCTTCCAACGTCCCAATGATCTGTATGCTGGATACTATACTACTACATTTTCTTTTACGTAGACAATGATTACATTAAATTTGTCCTTATGGTTTGCATTGTAAACCATTGTGTACTCAGGTATTTTTTTACCGGTCTGTATTTTAGATGTACAAGGTTTCTGTGCATACCATGATGTCAAAGTATTTCAGTGCTTGTGCAAGTGTAAAAATAACATTTTCATTTATACATTGAATATTGATATGACTGAAAAATTTCCTGTTACGAGAGTCGGTTTCTTGACTCGCCCAGCTTTTCAGAGTCCAAACTATCAGGGGTACAAATTGAAAATGCGGGTTTGATAACAGATGGCGTTACTAACGCTATACGCATCAGGCAGTACTGTGACTATGTTCATGTCAAAGCTACGTCTTATAGCTTTAATTTTCAGTATGTGTCAATTTGTCGCAGTGTCAAATTCATAGTTTTTTTGAGCTCTCAATATGTCGAGTTTCGTGCCAACAAAACAGCATTTGCGGGAAGTTTTAATTTACTTCTTTAATTTGAAGAAAAGTGCTGCTGAAGCACATCGATTGGTCTCCGAGGCTTATCCGAGTCATGTTCCATCGGTTTCAACGTGCGAGAGATGGTTTGTGCGGTTTAGAAGTGGTGATTTTGACGTTGAGGACAAAGAGCGGCCGGGCCAAGTGAAAAAGTTTGAGAATGCTGAATTGGAGGCAATACTCAATGAAGACTCGTGTCAAACTCAACAAGAGCTCGCAGATTCATTGGGAGTGACACAACAAGCCATTTCCCATCGTATAAAAGCCCTCGGAATGATCCAAAAGCAAGGACATTGGGTGCCGTATGAGCTGAAGCCGAGAGACGTCGAGCGCCGTTTTTTTGCATGCGAACTGCTGCTCGAACGGCAAAAACGGAAGGGTTTTTTGCATCGCATTGTCACTGGTGATGAAAAGTGGATCCATTACGATAACCCGAAGCACAAAAAATCATATGGTTACCCCGGCCATGCATCATCATCGACGGCCAAACCAAATATTCACGGCGCCAAGCTCATGCTCTGTATTTGGTGGGACCAGCTGGGTGTGGTGTATTATGAGCTATTGAAATCGAACGAAACCATCACAGGAGCACTATACCGAACTCAATTGATGCGTTTGAGCCGCGCACTCAAAGAAAAACGGCCACAATACGAGCAAAGACACGACAAAGTAATTTTGCAACATGACAACGCTCGGCCACATGTTGCAGCGCCGGTCAAAACATACCTACAAACGCTGAAATGGGAAGTCTTACCCCACCCGCCGTATAGCCCAGATATTGCTCCTTCCGATTACCACCTTTTCCGATCGATGACACATGGCCTAGCTGACCAGCGCTTCCATTCTTACGAAGAAGCCCAAAAATGGGTCGATGACTGGATAGCAGCCAAGCCGGCCGAATTTTTTCGCGACGGTATCCGTAAATTGCCAGAAAGATGGGAAAAAGTTGTGGCTAGCGATGGACAATACTTTGAATAATTCATTTGTTACCATTTTTTCAGAATAAACGTTCAAAAATAGAAAAAAATCCTGCATTTTCAATTTGTACTCCTGATAACAAAATGTTGTTCCAAACATTTAAGTTGCGTTGTCAAGTCCGAGTTCAAATCGTTCCGTATGATCTCGAACAGTTCTCAACGAGTACAGATTATTTTATCAATACGTGATTCTAAAATACAGACATAATGCGATGTAATATTAAGTAAAAACATATTTCTCATATAATAAGCTTTATTTAATTATAAATAAGAAAAATTATATGTATACACAATAATATTTTCGCGGAATGTTATTCGAATGATTAATTACAAAAATGATACAAATTTAATGATACATTAAAATAAGACACCCGGTATATATATATATATATGAAAATTATCAAAAAAAGCAACGGTATACTTTTTTACATATTTCAATAGCAGGTAGTCCCGGACCCCTGCTGTGTGCCTCTGCGTCGACCCTTACCTAAAAAGCAGCTGCTCGGCGTCACGTATTTCTAACCTCAAAAGTACAGAGGCAGAGACGGGCAGAATTTTCTTCCAGATTCTATTACAAAGCATCGTAAACTATATGCTCCATATATCAACTTCTTGATTCCCGCTGAAAAAATAACTTTTTTGCTAATTTACGGTAAAAATTTTTACAAGAAAAACCATTATGTAGACACATCTTTGACATGATTTCTAATACACGCGAATATAAATTAATGAAAACTTTACATACGTAAATATTCTGCATACCTTTCTTAACACCCTCCATCAAATAGAATTGAAAAAGGACACTGGAGTAAAAAGTTACACGCACTTGAAGTACCAGTGAATTTCGGAGCCGCTACACGTGGTTTACGGTGTGCCGAGAATGGGTAACTTTGAACTAACGTAGCGTCTCAGGTATAAAAGATATCTCACTTCCCTTTTGGAATAACAAGCACCAAAGCCCCCTCTACAAGATTCTATGGTACTAAACTCATTCGGTGACTATCATTTTTTCGATTTTTGGCCACCTTTTTTCAGATCTGTCCCACTGTGCGTACGACTATTGTGAAATACGCTAATTAGTATAACGCAAAAAAGTATATAGTTTTACGGTTGAATGGGCGATATCTTAAAATAATCTTTTTGTCTGATTTCATGTATCGTATTTACTGTGTACAGTACATTAAAAAAAATTGATTTGTTATGTATAAAACCGTTGTCTGCTCGTTCTTTTTGTGCTGATATTCGTAGCAGTAGTTGCTATCTCTCCACCGTTCCCTTTTGTTCTGACTCTCTCATCGTTGATTCCTTTTGTCCCGTCTTTCTTATAGAGTGTTTCCTTTTGTTCTGACTTTCTCGTGCTGCCTTCGTGGATATAATATTGCTGTTTAGAATTACATGATTCGTAAAATTTGCACATAGAGATGTAGGCATGGTGAAATAAAAATATTGCTTTATTTGTAAGAAATATAAAAACTATCGTTATTTAATTTACATACGGTGTAAACATCAGCTTATATCGCGGGCCCGTGCCTCATCAGCTAGTACAGGCGCGATTTTGATAGACATTCATCGATATGGATACACGTTGGAAACATCCATGGACAGCCGTGATAAGCGGTCCTACGGGTTGTGGTAAATCATATTTTGTCAAAAAATTCTTTAAATATATGCGCGAAATGACAGACGTCCCGTTCGAGCGTATACTTTTTTATTACTCAGAGTGGCAGTCCGGGTATTCAGAGTACAGTGATAAAATCGAATTTCGCGAGGGTTTACCGCAAGCAGCAGACTACTCGAATGATACAAGACCTAAACTTGTGGTCATTGACGTTCTAATGCGCGAGGCATCGAACAATACCGTGGTCAATCTTTTCACCAAGGGTAGCCATCATAAAAATCTTAGTGTCATATTCATCACGCAAAATCTCTTCCAACGCTAATTATATCGTTGTCTTCAAAAATCCGCAAGATCGCCCGCAAATTCAGCATCTAGCCCGTCAGGTATGTCCCGAGAATCCGCGATTTTTGCAGGAGATATATTTCGATGCAACAGCTGTACCGCACGGCTATCTATTATTCGACTTGAAACAATCGACGCCTGATAATTGTCGATTTCGCGCCTGTATATTTCCCGATGACCAATACCATTACGTTTACATGCCTCAAAAGGCAATAAAGGATCGCGATGCGACGCGCGATGTACCAGTAATGCATTTGTAATAGCGTTGCGTGGACTTCTCGATAAAAAGCAAATAATTATATTGCAAGCGCTGTGTTATCTGAAGCAAGAGCAACGACGTGCAATTTTGCGCAAATCAGATGTAGCGCTCGTACGGTGTATATGCGAGTGTGATCTAAACGTTTTACAAGGAAACGTGAGACTGAACAACGTGCAAAAGAGTCATCTTCAGAGGCACGCGATAATTCTTCGACGACTAGCCGCCAAAAGGGGCTAGCACTGTGTCGGATTTCTGAACTTGCTTGTTATGCCGGTCTTGGTGTACACGAGCCATGGAATATGCCAGAAAGATGGTGCTTATTCCTCATGATAACATACATCGTCTTGCTGGACTCATCGCTACTGTTGTACTACTACTACTACTACTACTACTACTACTACTACTACTACTACTACTACTACTACTACTACTACTACTACTACTACTACTACTACTACTACTACTACTACTACTACTACTACTACTACTACTACTACTGCTACTACTACTACTACTACTACTACTACTACTACTACTACTACTACTACTACTACTACTACAACTACTACTACTACTACTACTACTACTACTACTACTACTACTACTACTACTACTACTACTACTACTACTACTACTGCTACTACTACTACTACTACTACTACTACTACTACTACTACAACTACTACTACTACTACTACTACTACAACTACTACTACTACTACTACTACTACTACTACTACTACTACTACTACTACTACTACTACTACTGCTACTACTACTACTACTACTACTACTACTACTACAACTACTACTACTACTGCTACTACTACTACTACTACTACTGCTACTACTACTACTACTACTACTACTACTACTACTACTACTACTACTACTACTACTACTACTACTACTACTACTACTACTACTACTACTACTACTACTACTACTACTACTACTACTACTACTACTACTACTACTACTACTACTACTACTACTACTACTACTACTACTACTACTACTACTACTACTACTACTACTACTACTACTACTACTACTACTACTACTACTACTACTACTACTACTACTACTACTACTACTACTACTACTACTACTACTACTACTACTACTACTACTACTACTACTACTACTACTACTACTACTACTACTACTACTACTACTACTACTACTACTACTACTACTACTACTACTACTACTACTACTACTACTACTACTACTACTACTACTACTACTACTACTACTACTACTACTACTACTACTACTACTACTACTACTACTACTACTACTACTACTACTACTACTACTACTACTACTTTTTTTTTTTTTTTTTTTTTTTTTTTTTTTTTATATGGAAGGAGGGGAAATCTTACATAAGACACCCTGGTGGTCTGGGTAGTGTCGGATTCTTACCGACTAAAACCCCTCCTCCCTCACCTCACCCCCTATCGGTACCGCGTTAGCATAACTTCCATAGGGTGTGATTTCCGCTCGATTTGAGCTGCCTCCTACTACTAACACCACGTCTATCGTCCGTTCTTTCCCGCCTATGTTAGAGGTTTTGCTCTGCCTCGATTTCAATGTTTGCCGCAGGCTGCGCTTTCCACGCTCTTTCGGCCTCTTCTTTTCTCATCATTATTTCCGTGATGAATGCTTTGACGACCTCCCAATCATTTTCATTTCGCAGCATAACTTGTGTCAGATTACCTGCCTCGAGCATTGTGTCGCCGAGTTTCACCTGTGTGTCAGACCTCTCGATTTCCGTAGCTGGACACCGGAAAAGGGTGTGCTCTGCGTCATCTGGACTTTGGCCACATAAAAAGCATTCTGCGCTGGTCCTCTTCCCGAACCTCTCTAGGTAGGAATTGAAGCATCCGTGGCCCGTAAGCGCTTGGGTAATATGGTATCCCAATTGCCCGTGAGCACGACCTTGCCAAGGCGCTACATGGGGGATGAGCCTATGGGTCCATCGCCCCGACGTTTCTGCCTGCCATTGGGCCTGCCATCTCTCCATGAGTCGTTTGCGCGCTCTTTCCTTGACACCGTCTTTGGCCTGGTCCTTTTCATCTTTGCTGTCGTACTGCCTTAGTTCGTCATAGATCTCTTTTTTTTCGCGAATCAACAGCTCTATTGGCGGTGTACTCGCTAGAACGAGGGCGGCCGCCTCAGATACGGTTCTGTACCCAGAAATCACTCGTATAGCACTTCGCCGCTGTACAGCTGCAAGTCTCCGCTTTGCTCCGACCTTCTCTGCCGCTGGTGCCCATATTTCCGCACCGTAGAGGATCTGTGCATGTATCACGCTGTTCAGCAGTCTTCTTTTCGCCTCTCGAGGTCCTCCGACGTTTGGCATGAGCCTTGCGAGCCTTGCCGCCGTTTCTGCTGCCTTCTCGGTTATTTTGACGACGTGCTCTACATATCGTAACCCGCTGTCAATCTGTACCCCGAGGTATCTCACCGCCTTTGCCCATGGTACGTCCTGCCCTTCCAGAGTGATGCACGGTGGTATGAACACCCTCTTATCCGTTACCAGTACTGCTTCCGTCTTATGTACTGCTAGTTGCAGTCCATTTTCCTTCATCCAGTTGCTGGTTTGTCGGAGGCACTCATTTGTGACCACCTCGAGTGTGCTTGGAGTTCTCGCTGTCACTACGACTGCCACGTCGTCCGCGAAGCCGACGATGGTAGCGTCTTTCGGTAGTGTCAGGTTCAGCAGGTCGTCATACATGACGTTCCATAGAAAAGGTCCGAGGACCGATCCCTGCGGAACCCCTGCAGTCACCTCGTACTCAACCTGACCTTCTTCTGTGTTGTATACCAAGGTTCTGTTACTCAAGTAACTGCTTATCATTTTCCTTAGGTACACCGGTACCCGCCTCTTTTCCAAGGCGTTAAGGATGACATCCCACCGCGCCGAGTTGAAGGCGTTTCTGATGTCGAGCGTCACCAGGGCGCAAAAGCCTTTTGTCTTCCAGGATCCTTGCTTGACCTTCTTGGCCGTGTCAATCACACTTGCAATAGCGTCGACCGTTGATTTCCCTTTCCGAAAACCGTATTGCCGCTGGGATAGACCCCCGTTTTCGTCGATATGTTTTTCTAGCCTTTGGAGCACCATTCTCTCCAGCATCTTACCAGAGTTGTCGAGAAGACAGATCGGGCGATACGAAGATGGATCCTCCAGAGGCTTGTCCCCTTTGCGTAAGAGGACCAGCTTCTGTCTTTTCCATCGTTCATAGAATACCCCTTTGTAGAGGCATGTGTTGAAAGCCGTTAGCAAGAGTTCCGGCCATATCTCTATCACCGCTATCAGTATCTCGTTTGGGATGTTGTCCGGACCTGGCGCCTTTCCGGGCTGGAGCCGTTTTTTTGCATCCTGTAGCTCTCCCATAGTGAAACCATCGATGGCTTCCTGGGTCGTCTGTATTGGTTGGATATCCCTAATTTGCTGAGCAGGAAAAAGCGTGCCGACTATCTCCCTCATCCTCTCTGGGCGCGATAGTCCTGGTATGGGCTGCCTGATTCCTAGTTTCTTGGTGACTATGCGGTATGGTAGTCCCCACGGGTCAGCTTCGATTTCGCGTAGGAGCCATTCCCAACTTCTCCTTTTACTGCTTTTAATGGCAACGCGTAGTTTTTTCCTTGCTGTTTTGAAGGCTGTTTGTAGAGACTCGTATATTTGAGCGTCCCCTCTTCTTCTTTTCCTTTGAGCTGCCCTTCGCGCTGCCTTGCATTTATCGCGTAGATCTTTAATTTCGGGAGTCCACCAATACACCATCTTCCTCCTGCCGGGAGCCTTTCTCCTCTTCGGCATCGCCGCTTCGCATGCTGCGGTGATGATGTCGATGACGTACCTTACTATCAAGTCAGGGTTTCGAGTTTCCTCTAGAGCTTGGAACCGCCCCTGTTGTTTTGCGGTTTCGAGTGCTTCCGCTAACCGGAATCTATCCAGCTTCCGCCGTATCCATCCGGCTTCCTCGGTGCTCTCGCTTTCCCGTGGGTCCCGGTGTACCCCTGCCTCCCTTTCTATGCTGAAAAGCAAGTATTGATGGTCGCTGAGCGTGGCATCTTCTAGCACCTTCCATCCTAGTGTTCGTGCAGCTATTCCCGCTGATGCAAGCGTTATGTCAACTACCGAGCCTGTATGCCCCCTGCGGAACGTAAACTCACTTCCCTCGTTTAAGACAACGAGGTCGAGCCTAGCTATCAGCTCCGAAACTGCTTCTCCTCTCCTATCGAGTCTCCTGGAACCCCATTCTGGTGACTTGCTGTTAAAATCGCCAGCTACGAGCACTTCTCCGGTGACAGTTCGAAGGCTATCTTCGAGGTTGTCGAGCTGAGTCACAAAGTTGTCATAGTCCAGGTTTGGCGAGAAATAACAGCTATAAACTCGCATATCATCTATTTCGGCCCACACGAAGTCCGCTGTCGGCTCGCCGATCGCTCCAACCTTCGTGTTTCTGTTTGTGACAGCTATGGCTGCTCTTCCTGTCGTATCTTGGAACCATAGTCCGGTATCAGGCTTCCGGTGCTGTTCGCTGATAATTAGAATATCTGCCTTTTTCTCTGCGGCTGCTTGCATAAGAAGATCCTGAGCTTCCCGTCCTCTACCCAGGTTTACCTGAAGGAATCTAGCCATTTCCGTCCCTTCTCATCGCCTTCTGAAAGGAAGGGCACTTTGCGCTCCCAAGGATATGCTTTGCATCCCCCTGCTGAGAGGCTTCGCTGCAGGCTACACAGAAGGGTTTCCTCTTGCATTCCTTCGCCAAATGGTTGTCTTGTCCGCAGATTCGACACAGTTTCGATCTATCTGGTCCCTTACAGTCTAGTGCTACGTGGCCGAAACCTTGGCACCGGAAGCACCTTAAAACTTCGGCCTTGAGTCTGACACGGCAGCGAACCCAGCCTACCTTCAGCTTACCCGTTTTTAGCAGTTTTTCCGCAGTTTCCCTCGGTACCGTTACCACAGCTGTTTGCATACCGCCATAGCCTTTCCTCAAAGGTCTAACCTTGATAGAGTCCTCTATTGAGTTTTCGGTTGCTGCTATTATTGCTTCGAGTACATCTTTCTCCTCCGTGACTTCATCTAGGTCTCGGATTACGATGTTGTAGCTATGCCCCATCGCACGTACCGATCCCTGCTCAGCGACCGCTTCCGCGACCGCCTTTCTCAGTTTTTCGGTGCCTTCACTGCCCTTCTGGATCTCGACAAGAATCTCTCCACTACGGGTTCGCCTTATCCCGACAATCTTTGCTCCGCAGTCCTCTGGGCTCACGTCCTTCTTGATTTTCCGGAGGACATCCGCGTACGCATCCTTCTTTTTTATCTTCACGGCGATAGCCTCCGGCCGCCTTCTTGGTATTGCCTTTGTCTCAGGCTTTCCGCCGTTCTTAACGCGCTTGTTTTTGCTCCGGCTCACCTCTTCCCATTCAGGTGCTTTCTCTTTAAGATCGCACGTAGTTTCCCCGCTGGTAGTACGTTGCTTCTCCATTCTTTCTTTTGTCTGCTCTTTCTTTTGCTTCTTTCCAGGCGTTGTCATCTGGGGAGGCGAGGTTGCTAGTCGTTTTTTCTCCAAGGCCAGTCTCTTAAGGACTGCTTTTGGTGTTTGGCCCTGTTTATTCCTTCCTGGGGCCTCCTGCTGGTTCGCTTGGGAGGCTACTCCATCCTGAGAGGTTGTTTCCCTAAGTGTGTTTGGCTCGGTAGTGCCGCCTTCTGCGTCTGCTGCCCCTTTTCCGTCGCAGTGGCATCCAGTTCCTGTACTTGATGTACCCAGCTCCTGTACATACAAGGCGCGAGCCTCAGCTAGCTTCGCTCTAAGTTCCATCAGGTGTTCGAAGTGCACTATGGCCTCTTTCGCAGGTTCTCTAATAGTAGCGTGCACGTTGCGGTATTTCTCCAATACCGCGCCGATATCCGACAGGTTGTCCTTCAGCTTCATCACTGCCTTCTCTTCCTCTTTTTCAAGCTTCGCCAGCTTCCCCCTCGTTCCGTTTGTACTGTTTTCATCCTCCTGTTTTTTGTTTTGTTTTCCCTGGTCACCTTTTCCTGACGCGTTTTCTGCCTGCTTTACCGGCTGCTCCTTGGCACGGTCTATACCGCTCACCTCACTTTGTGTTTGTTTGTTTACTTCCATGTTTAATCCCACGAGTACCTAGGTTTTAAACGTCCACCCCAGCAGAGCCTGGTTACTGGGGTAAGGCCACTAAATACGCCTGGGGTTGGACCAGTTGCCCCAGGGGAACCGTTTGTGGCATCTCTCCCAGATGCCATGCAGCCCTCGGCACGGTATCCAACACCTTAGCTTGGGTTGAGTTTGGTCCGCGGGAGCTATTTTATTTCACCCCTGCCCGCCGTCCGCAGCGAGAAGGCGAGCGTTCCCCTATCCGCCACCCGGGGACGCGCCATATGGCAGTACACCTCTGCGCAATGGTCTACTACTACTACTACTACTACTACTACTACTACTACTACTACTACTTGCCCTCCGTACACACTACCGGTACGCCATTATCGCGCCTCGACTCTGAGCTGAGTGAAATTCTAAACTCTCCCTCGTACAAGAGCGAGAGAGAGAAATGGATAGCGTACCAGCAGGTTTTACAGCGTTATCTTCACTTGATCGAGTACGATAATGCAGTACCGAATATTTCGTCAAAACAAAAAATAGCAATACTCGATAGTCACGAGAATAAAATCGACGACGTTTTAATGAACAAAGTTAAATCTCGGCTCAATGACATACTTATTATCACCCCTCTTATGAGTTGTTCCCGTTGATACTGATGACTGTCAGTATGATTCGATAAAAATTAAATCGTTTTCAGCGCCACGATATATACTTCTCTTGCGCAACAATTTACACACTATAGAGATCGGTATAAGAGACGAGTTTGGAAACCCTATACCATTCGAACAGGGAACGTTGATTGGGACACTACATTTCAAAAGGTCCTACGATTTATTACGCCGCTATGGATGATATTAACAGTGTTCTGCACGGATGGGGCCATCGCGGGTACCGCGGTATTAGCCATGTTTATATCGGAACACCTAATCAACGAGGACACGGTATCGGCAGCTTTCTCGGGGGCCTGTTTCGTCGAGTGTTACCACTTTTAAAGAAGGGCGCAAAAGCAGTTGGAAAACAGGCATTGCGCGCTGGTGTAAACGTAGCCGGTGATATCCTCGATAGAAATATGGATGTGAAAGATGCTATTCGCGATAGAGCGCGATAATCGGGCAGTAATCTCAAACTCAAAGCCTCTGAAAAAATTGACACTCTCATGCGGGATCTGGTTATGAAAAGCGCAAAATTTCGCGAACTCCTCATTCATCGAACGAACGTAAGCTACGACGTATCTCCCGTAAAAATAAAAATGTAATAAAGAGAAAAGTAATGAACAAGGCGAAGAATAATAAGAACAATAAGAAGAAGAAGACTCGTCAATGAACGGTTGCAGATATTTTTGGATAGCTGAAACAAGATGGCTTTTCTACATGCGCACTTGTGCGAGTGCCTTAAATCGGAACTTGAATTATTTTCACTCCCACCGACGCAAACTACTATAGAAGGCTCCAATTGGGTGTATTATAAGCCAATTTCTTCGCTAACAGATGATTCACCTATTGAATTTGTTATTCCTGGACAGGGTGATGAGCATATCGATCTTGCGCATACTTTGCTTAGTCTGAGAGTAAAAATAACATCTCCTACGGAAATTGCCGCGGGTACAGCGCCGAAAGTAAGTACCGGCCCTGTAAACAATCTTTTGCATTCTATGTTCAATCAGGTAGATGTATACCTGAATCAAAAATTAGTTTCACCTCCAAATAATGCCTTCGCTTATCGAACATAAATAGGTACACTTATGAATTAAGGTCCAGCAGCTAAAAATTCGCATCTCACGAGCGTTCTCTGGTACGATGATACCCCTGGAAAAATGGATTATATAACATCGGGAAATACGGGTCTTGTAAAGAGAAAACAATTTTTAGATGTTGGAAAAACTGTAGACTTGCTCGGCCATCTGCATTGCCATATATTCAATCAAGAGCGGTTCCTATTAAACGGTGCCGAGATGCGACTACGGCTGGTGCGGTCTAGAGATTAATTTTGTCTTGTGGGCGATACGGCGAATAATCAATATGGCTTAAAGATTCTCGAGGCATCGCTTCTCGTTCGTAGAACAAAAATAGCCCTTGGTGTGCTGCTCTCGTATGCTAGAACTCTGGCAAAATCTACGGCTAAATATCCTCTTACGAGAGTCGAGGTTAACCCGTTTCAATACACTCCGGCGTTTATGGAGAGACTATCGATAATATCATGCTAGGTCAATTGCCGAAGCATATAATTATCGGTTTTGTCGATAACAAAGCGTTCAACGGTGACTTCAGTATGAATCTATTTAATTTCCGAAATTAGAAGATAAATGATCTACCTTTGTATGTAGATGGTGCTAAAATACCTTCGAAACCGTTACAACCTGATTTCACGAAAAATCATCTATATGCGGATGCTTTTCAAACGTTGTTTTCGGGAAGTGGAATACATTTCTTGAACGTTGGTAATTCGATCGGTCGCAATAATTATCGTGATGGATACTGTCTGTTTGCTTTTGATTTGACACCCGATTCTTCGGCGAACAGCAATTCTCATTGGAATCTAATAAAGCACGGTAGTGTGAGAATAGAGGTACGATTTAAGGATGCGCTTGCTTCAACGGTAAATTGTGTAGTCTATGCGGAATATGATAATGTCCTTGAAATCGATGCCCCTCGACAAGCAATGGTGGATTTTACCGGATAAGCGAAAAATGTGCTAATGTAGGAATAAAATTATTTCATGTTAAGAGACGTAGAAGCGTCTCTGTTAGTAACTAATCAGTCGAACTCGAGCATCTGTACGGATTAGACGTGAAAATGGATATCGTCGTTCATATACAGGGAATGAGTGGTAAAGACTCGGAATTTATTCCGAAGGAAATTGCCGTGGTAGCAGTAGATAGACCGTACTCTGCTTATGTGTGTAAAGTGATTTAAGTAAAATATTGATCAATTAAAAACAAATACATCATCTTCCTGTGTCTCTTATTTTATAATTATATATAAATATATTATATATTTGTATTTATATTGAAACGTTTCGCGATTTTTATACACTTTTCAGCTTCAGCTGTTACGCGCGTCTTATCAGGAGGTGGCGTGAAATCGCGTAGTTTTTAATTTTGTTTCGAGCGGTTTCTTTCGAGATCGTGTGGAAGAGGGAGTTAGCTCGAAACCGGTTCGTGCTCTGGGCTGGATGGAGTGAGAAATGTCTGTGTTTTTATGGATTTGCGATCAATCTATTTGGTTGTTGTTTTTATTGTTGTTTATTTGTGAGACCTCAGTTTAGGTTTTTGTCGTGTCGCATTAGTCCTTGTGAGACCGGCGATTTTGTTACCCTCTCATCATTGGTCCTTTGACTGATTGGGTAATTCTTTCTTTTCTTTATGGTGCTGAAGGCACGGAATTATTTGATATTTTGATTGATTGTTAGTTCAGACAGGGTAGGAAGGATGTTTGTGGGATGATCTCGTTGTTTGTACGATCTTCACATTCGCTTACAGAATTTTTCCTACAGGCTACGCATGTGGAATTGCTTCCAGTGTGTCTCGGTTTTTTGACTCTATAATTCGTAAAATAATGAGATATCACTTTACGGAGCTTAACACTCAATTTATCTTTTAATTGGTTGTCGCATTTGCTAGTACGCACTCTTCTAAAACTACGTAAATGGAATAGTTTCCAGTCTCGATTCGGGTTTTGATTCTACCATTCGTGAAGTGATTAGATATCACTTGCACGGAGCTTAACACTCAATTTATTTTTTCAAATGGGTTGTCGCGTTTGCTAAAACGCACTTTTCTAAAACTACGTAAATGGAATAATTTCCAGTCTCAATTCGGGTTTCGATTCTACCATTCGTGAAGTGATTAGATATCACTTGCACGGAGCTTAACACTCAATTTATTTTTTAAATGGGTTGTCGCGTTTGCTAAAACGCACTTTTCTAAAACTACGTAAATGGAATAATTTCCAGTCTTTTCCGGTAGTGAATTTAGTATTCGTGAAGTGACGTAGTGTTGCTTCTACGGAGCTCAACACTCAAATTATCTAAAGAATTTATGCTGTTGTGATTTTGAATTTTTGAAGTTCTAGGATATGGTTGGTCGAATCAGGGGCTTCGCGTGTCTCTATGTGAGGCGTACGGTGTGTGGCCTATCTTTATTTGCTGCCGGCTTAGTCCTCATACGGGGCGTTCCTTGGTACCTTCGTTAGAAGTACTGGTCGGCCTTGTTTTTAATCATTGGACATCTAGCTAGTTGTCATGCTAGAGGGTGTTATTGTTTTGTAGATGCCCGTACGTGTGATCTGCCGTGTAAGGCTACGCCTTTCTGATGGTTGCGCGGTGAGTGTATAGTAGGGACGCGAGTGTAGTGCGAGGGGGGAAGGAGTGTG
This sequence comes from Cylloceria caligata, assembly GCA_963942595.1. Lineage (NCBI taxonomy): Eukaryota > Metazoa > Arthropoda > Insecta > Hymenoptera > Ichneumonidae > Cylloceria > Cylloceria caligata. Next base: position 30,864,609 of record OZ012705.1, on the reverse strand, counting down.
AATTTACCTACCTATCTCTACTCGTCTTTGTTATTGTTTGGGTCCCTCTCTATAGCTCGCTGTTCGCAACCGATACCGGGTTCGCAGCCTGACCAACTAGCTCTTCCTATACCCCGGATACTGGAGCCTTTAGTTGCTCTCAATTAAGCCACCTTATTGCGCCTTAGGGGCTTTACAATTAGGTTTTTTAATTGGTGCAATTGGCCTGGGTATTCGTTCGTCACAGGAGGTAGTTGGTGCTGGCCCTGACGTAGTGCCACCCACGCAGGTACACCCTACGAATCGGTTGCGCGTGGTGCAACAAGCCGGGATGCCACTCCCTAAACCTGGAGACACACGTGCTTCTCCACTCTGCAGAAGACGTGTAGCCACGGCGCTATGCGTGGGGACACGTTAATGCGAGTGCCCTAACGCTGCGATTGGGGGCGGCCAAGGCGCAATGCAGGGGAGCCCTTTCCTCGCAGTGTATCCTAGATGATTCGTTCACTCAACCGACGGCCAGGACGCGATGCCAGGGAATCGGTTAAGAGAATGAATACTGTTTCTGACAAGATTTTTCCCAAACTGTTAGTCTTTATCGAGATAGCTGCGTTCGGTCAAACGATGGCCAAGGCGCGATGCAGGGGAATCGTTTGATCGAAAGCCTGCTTTTTGTGTTACATTCTGAATTAAAAATGAATTTATTGTGGCTGTCGGGCAGCGCTTCGTCTTGAAGAACAGATTTTCAACAAGAGCCTCGAGGCTTGTCCGGTCGTGGTTTATATAATTTAGTGGATGGGCCCCGAGGGGGTGTTTGTGGGTATGTCACGTGATGTTTGTCGCCCTTCAATCACTAGGTGAAGGAGGTGCGGGGTGATGTATCGGTGTACCGTTATTTCTATATTTAGCCGGGCTTTGTCTTTTCGGAGTTTGAACCGCGGTTCTAGCGAGGTTGAATTTGTTATCCTGTGTTAATTTTTCCATCCATAGGAGGTTCAAACTTTTCCTGACAGTTTTATTTGTCTGATGCATGTTTTTCCTAATTATTGTCGTCTGTGGTTCTACGCATGCTTTGCATGGACTTTCTAGTCTATGTTCTGGTTTGATTTACTCTAGAATCGTTTAATTATCGTGGATTTGGTGCTTCATCATGTGTTTTCTAGCTGTTTTTCCTAGATTTTTGTGTTATTTTTACTTTTAAGTATTTTGTCCAGTAGGGCTTGTTCTAATCTTGATTTGTTAATTGTTTTTTGTGATATTTTGGTTTGTTTTGTGTCTTAATTTTATTATTAATGTTTGATCATTGAGTGGGGGTGTGTGGTGAGGTTTCATTCGGATTCCCCTTGTTGTTCACTACGGACGTTTTGTGGAATTTCGAGAGTTCCACACATTCCTTTGTAATCTCGCCGAGTCGTGGCGTTCTCTGCACATCGTGTACGTGTGATGTGGTTGGCTTGACAGGGTGAGGTGGACTATGCCTTCTTGGCTCGCTAAGGCGTTTATTGTCGTGCGTTGTTCCGCCTGCTTCCTAGTGGGCGGGGGGTGCTACGCTAGGGTCCGATCTGTAATGTGTGATTTTGCTGCTTTTGGCCGGCCTCTCTTCTTACTTGTGCGAGCCGCTTTGCGAGCTGTGTTTTCTTTGATGGTGAGTTCTGTATTTAGGTGGGGCCTTTATCCGACGCCATGCTGCTTTAGGGTGGGTACTTTCGCTTGGCGCTGTGTACCTATTCTTATGTTATGTTATCCTAGTCCCACTGGCGTTCGTTTGTCTTGCGTAGGCTAGATGTGTGGGTGGTAATTACGGTTTTATTATGGTAGCGGAGCGCCGTGATGGCGTTCCGTTACAATATATAATATAATATAATACAAAACAATATAATATAATATAATATAATATATTAGGTGCGCAACTAAGTTCCCGCTGTTTTTTTTTTATGAAAATGCAACTTTATTGTGAAAAAATGTTTACAAATGAATCATTCAAAATATTGCCCATCGCTAGCGACAACTTTTTCCCATCTTTCTGGCAGAGCTTGAATACCGTCACGGTAGAAGTGTTCGTCTTTTGAGGCTATCCACGAATCAAGCCATTTTGAGATGTCTTCATATGAGCTGAACTGCTGATTAGCCAGACCATGTGCCATCGAACGGAACAATTAATAATCGGACGGCGCAATATCTGGGGAATATGGCGGGTGGGGTAGGACTTTCCATTTGAGCGTTTCTAAGTAGGTTTTAAGGGGTTTGGCAATGTGAGGCCGAGCGTTGTCATGCTGTAGAATCACTTATTCGTGCCTCTGCTCGTATTGTGGCCGCTTTTCGCGCAGTGCTCGGCTCAATCGCATCAATTGAGTTCGATACCGTTCCCCAGTGATGGTTTCGTTTGGTTTCAACAGCTCATAATAAATAACACCGCCCTGGTCCCACCAAATACACAGCAAAATCTTCGCAGCGTGTATATTCGGCCGAGCCGACGACGTAGAAGCATGACCGGGCAGTCCCCATGATTTTGTTCTCTTTGGGTTGCTGTAATGAATCCATTTTTCATCACCCGTAACGATGCGATGAAGAAAACCCGTCTTTTTTTGTCGCTGGAGTAGTTGTTCACAGGCGAAAAAACGACGCTCAACGTCTCTTGGCTGCAAATCATAAGGAACCCAAGTTCCTTGTTTTTGAATCATTCCCAACGCATGCAATCGCTTGGAAAATGCTTGGCGGGTAACTCCTAGTGCTGAAGCAAGCTCTTTTTGCGTTTGGGACGAATCCTCATCGAGCAATGCCTCCAATTCAGAGTCTTCGAAGGTTTTTGGCCTTCCTTCACGCGACGGTCGTCAACATCAAAATCACCGTCTTTGATGCGACGGAACCAATCACGACATGTTCTTTCACTTAGAACAGCATCTCCGTAAACTTTTTGGAGTTCTCGATGCGCTTCAGCTGCCGTTTTCTTCGAATGAAAGAAGAAAAGCAGCACTTCCCGCAAATGACGATTATTTGCAACAAATTCAGTCAAAATCACTAATGTGTCAAAGCGGTTTGTTTACCATATGTCTAAGCTTGGTTCATGACGTTTTGGTTATGTCCCAATCGACCAGCAATTACTACTGGAGCCATCTCTTGAAAAACAGCGGGAACTTAGTTGCGCACCTAATAATATAATAATTTATATTTATAATATTATAATTATATATACTATAATATTATAATTTATATAATATTAATATTTATATATAATTATAAAGTAAGAGACATAGTAAGACGATGTATTTGTTTTTAATTGATCAATATTTTACTTAAATCACTTTACACACATTTACTGTCGCACGCAACATCCTTGCAAACACGGTTATCTTCGCTCGGAGATTCCTTCACCGTTTAAATTATTTTTATCACTGTCCGATCGTCGAGAGATAAAAGCATTGTAATATTCACGTACTATTCTATCGTTTTTCATTAGATTATCGCTAAAGAGATTATTAAATCGCGACATGGTGAATCCGCTCGACATAAGATGCAGGAATACAATACAAAATTGTCCACACACATCCGATTTATTACTCTGTAGCTGCTTGAGGCCGTACCGATAGAACTTGCAGTTTCTTCGTAGCCGTGCGAGATGTTGCGGTATAATCGATGGTCGCCCGTAGCTATCAAAGTACATTCCTTTTCCATGATGTTCATGGCGATCCAAGGCTCTCCAGGTCCGTCGTGGTTATCCGTGTTAACTACGAGTTCAGCCGGTAACGACCATACACGAGGAGTTCTGTCAGCTGGGTATACTCTAATGGTTTAAAGTGATAGATACTGCAGACTCTCGTAGATTTGTTTTATGTCTAGTGTTTATGCTGAACACATAGTCAATGATTAAATGATGACATATACGCTTTGATAGACGTATATACTATACTGTGTTCAAAAAGTAAGGTGAATTTTTTATTTAAACTTCCCGCGTTAACCGAATCGGACAAATGAATTTTTTTTTCAAGTTGGTAGGACTGTTAGTGACATCTGTGACAAATTACATGTCAATATCATCATTAGTTTTTAGTTTACGCTTGGTTTTGTGAACAAAGAAAAGTGAATTTGGCGATTTTTACGATGTCGAATTTTGTTGAGCAAAGAAGTGCTATTAAATTTTGCTTGCGGAATGAAATTTCCGCCACTGAAACATATCGAATGTTACAAAAGGCCTTCGGTGACGAGACTATGTCATAGAAAAATGTTTACAAGTGGTACAAAGACTTCAAAGAAGGCAGAGAACGTGTTGATGATTTGGAACGCTCTGGACGACCATCGACGTCAATTGATGAGCAACACATCAAGAAAATCAAGGAATTGGTGCTCGAAAATCGTCGATTAACAATTCGAGACCTTGCCGACATGCTTGCAATATCAATTGGAACAGTGCAAGCAATTTTGAAGGATCATTTGTGCCTCAGAAGAGTCAAATCGCGTTTGGTGCCAAAATTTCTCAATTTTTTCGAAAAAGAGCGTTGCATTCAAGCATGTGAATCAATGATTTCTGACTATCAGGACGTCTACAAACAAATTGTTACGGGCGATGAGACTTGGATTTATAGCAATTTTTTTTATTTAAGCAATAATACGAGTGATAATACAAATTAATTCCCTATAGCGATAAAAATAATATTGACGGTGGAGGAATCTCCGAGCGCGGATTACCGTGTTTGCAGAGCTGTTGCATACGACGGTAAATGTGTAAAGTGCTTTCCTTAAAATATTGATTAATTTTTAAAAAATATCTGATTTTACTGTGTCTCTTATTTTTATAGCATAATAACTAGAGAATTATAATTGAAGTCTCTCTCTCTCTCTCTCTCTCTCTCTCTCTCTCTCTCTCTCTCTCTCTCTCTCTCTCTCTCTCTCTCTCTCTCTCTCTCTCTCTCTCTCTCTCTCTCTCTCTCTCTCTCTCTCTCTCTCTCTCTCTCTCTCTCTCTCTCTCTCTCTCTCTCTCTCTCTCTCTCTCTCTCTCTCTCTCTCTCTCTCTCTCTCTCTCTCTCTCTCTCTCTCTCTCTCTCTCTCTGACCAAGGTCCATATTTATTACACCTTCGTATCGCACAACGACTTATGAACAAGCGTATTCCATCTCAGGAATCTCTCTGTTGAATTCTTTACCGACAACTGTAACTTCATCGTCTAGCTTAGATATCTTTAAGATACGTCTATATGCTCACCTGTTTGACTATGTAGACTTGATTTAATGTATATATATATATATTTTGTTTATATTATTTTATTTTTTATATATATTGTGAATTCTAGAATTTTGTATACTTAAATTTTATTATTAGTTTATTAGTTTATTATACTTAAATAGTACTTATTTTGATTTGACTCGCGATATTTTGTTATTTTATCATTTCTCCGTTAAATTAAGATTTCTTATGTTTCTTATATTTTGTTATTATATATTATATTTTATTCTATATTTTTTATTTTTATTCATTTTTATTTTATTTTATTTTATTTTTATTTTATTTTCATCTATAGTTATATATAATATATTTTATATATTTTTCTATATTTACTAATTATATAATATATTAATTATATTTAATTATAATTTCATTGTTATTATACACATGTTGCCAAAGGGTTACTAAGGCATAAATAAACTATCAATCAATCAATCAATCTCTCTCTCTCTCTCTCTCTTTCTCTCTCTCTCTCTCTCTCTCTCTCTCTCTCTCTGTGAGGGATCATATTCTATGTCTTTTACTGCAAAGCAAGCGTTTAACGAGGACCACAGCGCACGGCTATACATGCTCGAAAACCGCTTTCGCTGCAATCAAAGTGATGGATACCTAGTTATGATTCATAGAAGTTTGTTATCTTTATTCGCGTGATACTCTCTAGTAGCATCTCGAGCATTTAGTCTGTCTTTGGCATCTTACATGCAAACAATAGAAAGCATTATGTATCCGCGATACGGCAAGGAGATTTTTAGCGACGCATTTTGTTGCCCAGTAATGTTTGTCGAGAGTGTGATGAGCGTGTTCCTGCGTACACAGGAAATGTGCGATGCGTACGCCGAACTGGAAGAGCTCCGGCGTAGCGTGTATTTAGTGGAACGTCGAGGAAGACCCGTTGAACTTGGCGAACTCTATATCGGAATGTCCTGTATTGTGCCTTGTTTCAATAGAGTTGTCCGCGGCGAAGTGATTTACCCGGACTTTGATCGGTACTGCGAGGTGCTGCTAGTCGATTTCGGCGAGACCTTTTACATCGACTGGTCTCACCTATTTCATCCGGAGCCTCTAGCAAGTATGCTGCCGGCTCTTGTCATGGAGTGTTCAATATACGGACTCGAACGCGTGGATGTTGCAGGTATTGAGCATCTGTCCAAGAAGCGTGTGGTAGAGATGCCTTGATCGCTGTCATGATGCGACCTCTTGCCGGCGATAACGTTCCGCAGGTTCGATTAACGAACGGGGAACGCGCGGATGTGCCATGATAGATATCGGCTACGATATCGATGCCGTGGACGAGGGCCTTGACGAGGACGTAGTAATAAATTAAAGACACGGTGCTGCGCGCGCGTGTGTGAGTGAGAGTACATTCGAAAGACAGGAGTTTAAAATCGCTTTGGCAGGAGGGTAGATGCCGACAACAGCTGTGGTGGTGAGTACATAAGTTTATTCATTTTTCCAAGTATGTGTACACCTTTGCTCCATCCTGCCCTTATCTCTACTCTTCCTTGTTCACCAGAGTACCCACACCACCTCACTTTACCATCTCCACGTTACCGACACTGGTTAAGCAGAGTGGGTAGCGCGGCGGTGGAAATGTGAGATGGTGGGGGTAGCCGCGTGATGGGGAAAGGAGTGGGTATAGGAGTGGGATGGAGCAAAGGTGTACACATACTATTAACGGCGTTTGTTTGCTTGTGAACAGTTGCTTGAAAGACGAAGATGGAAGGGATTTCTGCATCGCATTGTGATTGGCGAAGAAAAATGGGTTCATCACGATAACCCGAAGCGCAGAAAATCATGAGGATTTCCCGGCCCTGTTTCACGTCGACGGTAAAACCGAATATTCACGGCTCTAAGCTCATGCTCTGTTTTTGGTGGGACCAGCTCGGGGTAGTGTATGATGAGCTGTTAAAACCGACTGAAAAAATCACAGGCGATCGTTATCGAACGCAATTAATGCGTTTTAGCCGAGCATTGAAAGACAAACGGCCGCAATACAACGAGAGACACGATAAAGTGATTTTGCAGCATGACAATGCTCGACTTGATGTTGCGAAAGTGGTCATGACATACTTGGAAACGTAGAAATGGGAATTCCTATCCCACCCGCCGTATTCTCCAGACGTTGCTCTCTCCGACTATCACTTGTTTCGATCAATGGCATACGACCTGACTGACCAGCACTTCCGGTCTTCTGTAGAAGTAAAAAATTGGGTCGATTCGTGGATCGCTTCAAAAGATGACCAGTTTTTACAAAGCGGGATTTGTGCGCTGCCCGAAAGATGGGAGAAAGTAGTGGCTAGCGACGGACAATACTTTGAATCACAAATCTATAATCAGTTTTTTACAATAAAGCCTCGAATTTCGGGAAAAAACGGCGCAAGCAAAGTTGTACACCTAACATGAGGAAGCCAAAATCGATCAACATACTTCCTCATAGAGGTGACTTTGTCAAAGGTGGAAAATAATGAGGAAGCAACGTGCGAGATTGCACTTCAAATCCATGTTTATTTAACGTTCTGCTAGCTTTGTGGGATAGTGAAGCACCAATATGCGCGAAAAATACCGTCATCTCAAGTATTTAAGGGCGCGTGAGTGTGAGCGAGAACGCATTATGACTCCAAACAATGAAAGCGCATCTTGCAGGAGACACATCATCACTCCAAGCGCACAGTTTCCGTAGCATATTAAAAGGGCGGAGCTAACAATGGGGCATTTGTGCACGCTACGGACCTCTGTAGTGTATATAGAGATCCCAAAGAAAACACCATGGTGTATAAAAATTTAAGACAAAAACATATACGTTAGTATTAGTATCTAATCTTTCAAGAAGTTGTGAAATAAATAACATATTCCATACAAAAGATTTTTAAAAATTGGAATGATTTAAAAAATGAATAAGCTCTTGGTACATATACAAAATATAAATGTGTATTAGTGCTATGGGTAGGATACCAAATAACCGCACCCAGAGAAGACGAAGAATGAGGAACGCTATGTATAACGTATACGACTCATAACTTTTCTCATTCTCTCTTTCCCTAAGTTACATCTTTCGTCTCTATTGCGACTGCTAGCAATGGCCACTAACAACATGGCTGCACCCACTACGACGACGGCCAACCGACCAACTGATGTTCTTGCTCGTTGTAAAATTTGAAACAGCAATACTTTCTATGTGCGTATTCCAACAGACTTCGTTAAATACAATTGACAGATAAAAAAATATTTAAAAGTTAATATCATGCGGTCAACTTCACGGAAGTCAGCGCTTGTGTTGGCAAGGGCATTAACCCGATCACCCCAAAAAAGTTTGCCAAGCGCTCCGATAACACTGAACTATACAGGGTGATTCAAAAAAAGTGACCGACCCGCAGTATGCCGATAGCTGAGGTCATTTTAAGCACAATTACTTAGCGGTTTTCCGAAAATCTCAAAAGTTTATTAATGAGATGCAATTAAAGTCAAATAATAAATGACCAATCAGGAGCACATACGCTTCCCGCGCCGGAAGTCGGCAAATGTTCGATGGAAACCGAGACCTCGGTCTGCGGCAACGTCGGACGGGATAGTATAGTAGAATGACGCATGTCATTTGTTCATTCGCATGGGTTTTTTTATGCGCGATCGAAGAAAATAATTGAAAGGTGATGTGCTCGTGATGTGTTCCAAAGTGAAAAAATGGGAATAAAATGTTAATAATACTTTAACCAGATGTAATTATTTATTATGTCTTAACCTTTAAACGTTCCAAATAGTGTTTGTAATTGTGTTTTGTTCTCTTTAAATAAATAATTGTACATTAAAATGTGTGGCACTCTATAACTGTTATCTCTATGATAATAATTAAAATGCAATGAATCTCCTAGGCCATGGTTCATTTAATATAGTATTTAATTATGATAAAAATTATGATGTGTTCATGACACAAATTATAGCGTATAAAAAGTCACAACTAGCGAATGCCTTTCGCCACTAGAAATGAGATATGTAGTAGGTATGCGTGACAAATGTCATATTTCGCACCTGACAATACAACTTGAAGCTTCAAATTATTAACGACAGCTTCATTAATATGAGGAGATGTTTTTACCTTTATAAGAAAAGTTAAGTAACACTTGATACATCGATGCATGGCAGAAGAGACTGCGATGCTACCAAAGGTGCCAAATCTGTCTGAAGCAGCTTTAGGACCAGAAGACGCTTCCATCAACATCTATAAGACTTTTCTATTATACTTTTCTTATAGCTACGCATGCTGCTTGAGTCTCCAAATTGTTGGTGGTTAGTAAGTATAAGGTGATAGCGAGATGATAGTGAGGTGCGAGGAAAGTGAAAGCAAGGTGAGCGGACGGCGAGAGTGAGGTGAGATCCTATCATATAGGTTTCATCGAATATCGATTGCTCATTCCAGTGGTTTATTATTTTCCTCCTGTTTTTTGAGTGCAAAATGGTAAAGTATTTTTTAAAAAATGATGCGTGCATCTCAGTGCAGGTGACAGAAGTGAAACGTCCTTTGCGGAATTTGTACGGATTTATTTATAATGAATTGTAATGTTTTGAATTCTTGGAGAGAAAGATAGGGTAATATAAAAGTAATATAGTACTCATAGGATATCTATCACAAAAATATTATACGAAGACCTTGAATTCCATGGCTTTCTTCATCGTACGTCTATCCTTAAAACTCACACTATATCTATGTCTTATGGTAATTAAAATATGATAAATAAAATAGCATATTTATCGTAGTCTCAGATTTCGTTGCAGGGACATTGCGATCGTCATTCATATGCAGATCAGATTTTTCGCAAAAAAAGTTGAATAGTGGTAAGAAATCCTTCGGTGCGAAATTGATGTTAAAATGACCATCGAGAATCAATGGTATTTTATCTTCTCCCCGGCTAAGAGTAGCAGCGCCTATGTGACTGTATATTAGCAAAAAGCGGCGTAAGAAATATATGATGTCCTCGAGTTTTTCATTTATCGAAATTTATATGAATATAATGACAATGTTGGATAATCAGCTGGCGCACGGCGATCGATATTCGCCATACGTCGACTTGTTGCTGCGGTCTAGCACGCGGCATTCGGTTGGGCCGGAGATAGCCGAGGAAGGGCCTCGCGGAGCCGAGGCTGTGCCTCGCAGGCAAGCCACGTTAAGCAAGAGGATGTCTCCCTCGCTTGACTTCGGCTTCGCTCACCGGCTATCTCTCTCAATTGACTTCTGCGCCCAACGACGCTTTCGTATCCCGCAGCCATATTGGAAAATTAGACACTTTTTGCTACACATCTACGGAACAGCGCACGCATCTAAGGACTCTAGGACCCTTTTCTGTCGCAATTCACCGGGCTCGCTCAAGATTTCTCGCTCACCAGAACTCAGAACTCAATGTAAGCGTACACTGACATAATTCAGAGTAATTTACTGTCAGTGAGGAGTGAAGAATTAACGGTACATCAACATTATTGTCTCACTTTGTGGCGTGCGCTGCAGCGCGGGCTGCACCACGTTTTCCTCACTTTGTCTTGCCGGCTTAATTAATATAGTTTCCCCCAGAAAATCTGCTGGGAAAATACAGTGACTATTCTCTGCTCAATTGTGCATCCTCAGTCTATGTTGTATTGTGCTACGCAGTGCTGACTGCGTAGCTGTTCTCACATTCACTCACAACACTCAAACAATTCAATTGCAAGTGCTCTCATCTATTCACTGCAACTTCTCTCAGATAAATCTGCTGAGAGCTTGCAGTGAATAATTTACACATCTCACGCACTCACTTACCTCTTAGCGTGGCGTGCTCCGCAGCACTGGCTGCAGCATGCACACCGCTCTCAGTCCATACAGCACACACGTAATATAATTGTGTGCTGCTTAAATCATGAAGCCAAAATTAATTCAATTCAGTTATTTATATACAGTTTTAATTCTCAGTTTTTTGGTGCATTTATTTTTATATCAATTTTGTATTTTTCTAAATTTAACTTATTCTGACATTTTTTCCAAATTATACCCAAAACTGTATTCTGTATGAGAGCTGTCGGAAGGTAGAATAAACCTCTTCCTCAAGATAACAACAATGTGTCTGGTTTATTTATCTCCCTCTGTCGAGTGAGGTTTCACGTTTTTCTCAATACATTCGCAGATCTGTCAAGCTACATCGGACGGATTCTCAACATTTTGGTCCTTCGAGCCGGATCCTCTCGACTCGAGCAAGAGATAACCAGGGTTCTCTACCTTCCGCACTCATCGCTTTCATCTCTTCGGCTCACCTTGGAACAGGACTCGCATAGCCCGTCGCAGGATCCTCATCGGCTCATCACCTCATCAAGCGCGCAGTGGGTAAAGTACATCTCTGCGGAGAAGCTTCGTTGCTTTTTACTTTCGTCTACTCACGTGTGCAACAGGACCAACAACGTCTGAGGGCACTCCGATAGACGCTGAGGTGGCGCCTGGTGGTCTGGAAGAGAAAAAGACATTGGTGGTTCCTAGGGCCGGCGTCATTCCGAGGAAGACCCGATCACCATCTCGGCTGACAACCGAGATGGTGTTGAAGGTCCAGTCGCAGCGGCGGCGGATCGTTTATTTGCACACGATCGTGGCGATGCTTAACGAGGGCGCGGACTCCATCTCCATGGCTTCGCTCGATTCCATGGTCGAGCAGGTCGCGGAGATCCACGGTGACTTCCATAAGGAACATGAACTAATGGAATCTTCGTGGCCTCCGACCTGCATGGAGCACGAATATTTTACCGACGATCTGCAGAGCATCGAGGTGCAACTCGCACTCAACTGCAGGATCACAGCTCGGGAAGCCATGGAGAGGTTGGCACAAGGGCATCTGCCTGCACCACCAGCCGCGTCGCCGCAGCTCCACACAAGGCTACCAGATATTAAGCTGCCGGCATTTAAGGGGGGTTATTCCGGATGGCCGGCGTTCCGTGACTTGTTCACGTCGCTGGTCATCCAGAATACTCGGCTTACAGATGTCGAGCGGCTTCTCTACCTGCGTGGCTGCGTGTCGGACTCGGCGGCACAGCTCATTTCGGGGTTCGCAATAACATGCGAATCGTTTAACTTGGCTTGGGAGACGCTTGCGTCTCGGTACGAAAACACGCGGCTATTGGTGCAGGAGCGCATGGATCAGCTCTTCGCGCTCAAGGCCGGCTCAATGGATGCGAAGTCTCTCGCACCCATTCTCACTTCGTTCTCCGAGGCTTACAAAGTTCTTCCTTCGCTGGCGACGAAGGAAGAGCTTTGGGATTGCGTGATGGTGAGGCTGCTGAGTCAGCAGCTTGACAAGACCACACTCGAGGCCTGGGAGACGAAGCTGGGACGCTCATCTGGCTTCCCGGCTTCTGCTGAGCTCGAGGAGTTTACTGAGACCAAGGCCAGAGCCTTGGAGATGGCGAAGGCCACTCCAAAACCTGGTTCAAGCTCGAGTCGGACGTCATCGGCGAACCCTCCCCCGGCAAAGGCCGGAACGCGCGGTGCATCGGCACATCATGCGGGTAGCGCAGCCCGTGGCGCTCCGCCATCACACACCACCTCGACTGATTATCCCTGTGATTGCTGTCGGGCTCGGGGTCACTTCATCGCGATGTGCCCTGAGTTCCGTCGGCTCACTGTAGCTGATCGGCGCAAGATGGCGGAGAAGCTGTGGCTGTGCTATAACTGCCTTGGTCGACACAATGCATCGGCTTGCCGATCCACCCGGACGTGTAAGGAGTGTGCGGGGCGACACCACACGATGCTGCATCCAGCAGCGCCCCCTGCAGCTACATCCGACGCACAACCTGCTCAGGCTCAGTCGTCGACCAAGCAGGATGTCGCCGCGGTCGTCTACTCATCGGAACAGCTCACACGGAAATGCTCAACACTATTGGCAACCACACTAGCACTTATTCACACATCGGTATTAACTCATCAAGCAAGACTTCTCATCGATCCTGGGTCGGAATTGATTTTTATTACGGAAAAGCTCTTCCGTAACCTCAACGCAACACGCAAGCACTCATCAATTCCAATCACAGGGATCGGTGGAAGGCACTCAACGCAGACACATGGCTCGGTTCAACTCACACTGTGTTCCACATACACCAGGGAGAAAGTCACGATACTGGCTCACATTCTCACCACGGTTACTACTCACTTGCCATCTTTTGAGTCACCAGCTCGTACATTGCCTCACATCGTGGAGCTGAAGCTGGCGGATCCTGACTTTCTCACACCACGACCAATCGATATGATAGTTGGAGCAGATATTTGTGGACAGGTTATTAAACCAAATATTCTCAAGGGCACATCATCTTCACCTATTGCACAATTATCGATATTTTGGTGGCTCATCATTGGACCAACTAACTCATGCACGCACTCACTGTTCATCATGGTGCGGTGCAACACGATGATCAGGAATTACAGAACGTGGTAACGAAATTTGAATTCGGGAAGAGCCACCAAAGGACAGTCGGTCAACTCATACCAGAGGAGCAGGCATGCGAGGATCATTTTCGCGACACGGATCAGCGTGATTCAACAGGCTGGTACATCGTTCGGCTTCCTCTCATATCATCACCTGCGAATCTGGGAAGCTCACACTCACGAGCATTTCAGTGTCTGCAACACACTATTCGGAAAATCTTGGAGAATGCTGAATACGGTCAGCTCTACTCACAGTTCATGGACGAATATAAGCAACTCGGTCATATGGTGAAGGCTCCAAAAACGTCCTCAAGTGAATAAATTGTTATTATCTGCCGCACCACGGTGTTCTCAGACCAGACAACACTACCACAAAATTACGTATGGTATTCAATGGTTCTAGCTCAACATCTTCAGGAAAATCGCTCAATGACATCATGCACACTGGACCTAATTTATTGCTCAATATTTCGGACGTGCTCATTTGGATCCGTCAACATAAACACATCTTTGCCACTGACATAACAAAAATGTATCGTCAGATCCGTGTTCATCCTGAGGACTGGAATCTTCAACGGATTCTACGGAAAGATGGTCTAACTAGAGTAACATATGGTACAAAGGCTGCGCCATTTTTGGCAGTTCGAACTCTCATGCAGCTCACCGAAGATGAAGGCCATCGTTTTTCGCTTGCTGTGCCAGCTATCAAATTTGGCAGGTACGTGGATGACATCTTCGGTGGGACGGATTCAACTCACCAGCTCATTGAAATAGCTCGACAGCTCAAGGACTTGTGCATGGTGGGCGGGTTTCCACTCGCCAAGTGGCACTCGTCGAACCTCAAAGTACTTGCCAATATCTCATCATCAAGGTCAAGCTCAGCTATATCAATAGACGAATGCGAGACAAAAATTCTTGCTTTGACTTGGCTTCCTAGTGAAGACAAGTTCACATTCACATCCCGGTTCAACTCAGCTCAAGAAAGTTTCACGAAATGCCTCATTCTCTCCGAGGTGGTTCAGCTCTTTGATCCGCTTGGTTTTGTTTCACAAGCTCAGCTGCGATGAACCACTGCCATCCCAGGTCTCAACACGATGGACTGCAATCAGGAAAGATCTCAAATGCCTAGCCAGACTCTCGATTCCTGATTGGTTCAACACATGGAGCAACTCAACAGTGGAATTGCATGGCTTTTCTGATGCATCTCAACTGGCCATGGCCGCAGTGATTTACATCACTGTCGACTCAGCTTCCACAGGAAAGGTGGCTTCACTTGTCTGCTTAAAAACACGCGTGGCACCACTCAAGAAGCTCACCATACCAAGGCTTTAACTGACTGCAGCATTGTTGCTAGTGTTACGTCCTGACGTAACGTCGCATTTATATATTTTTATTTCGATTACGTTAAAGTTCTTCTGTTTTAGTTTCGCTACAGTAAAAGTAACTTTCCACATTTTTCTTTTATTTTCGAACTTCTTAAGAGGAGAGGAGAGCGATTCAAGCGACGGAGATCGGAACAGAGTGGGGATGCGACTCTACCGACCGTCTCCCGGGAAAATTAATTTTTCAGCTCTCCCGGTCAAAAGGCAAACTTTCAAAACATGGGATCTACGGCGTAGACCCGGTTATCGACTGCCATTTATGGATCTATGATTCAGCGCAGCCTTACCCTCAATCCTAGACCAGGGGTTCGGCTAGTCGCCGTCGGGGGCGTTGTTGGTCATAGGGGAGCGGTTGGAGGGAACGCTATCACGTGACCAGGCGACCACACCCTTTCTTCTCGCTCTTGCCTGAAGTCTTCTCTCTCTCTCTCTCTCTCTCTCTTCACAAAGATGATGAAATCACGAACAATTATTAACTGAGCGAAACAATTAACAAAAGTGGAAGAACTGTTGATTTAAAGATTTATGACTATTAAAGTGTTCACACGAATACTGTAGGTAAAATATCAGCAGCAAAAAGAACAATTATGCTTCCATATGGAAACTACCCAGGGCTGTCACTCGCAAACGAATACAACCCACATTGAATTAATGAGCTCACCAGTTGTAATCGGGTAATAGAAGAAAGATCAGTATATCAGGATTAATTTCCTTTTCCTCTTGAGATTATATTAATAAGTCTCTCGTAAAATATTGGAATTTATAGTAAAAATACCATAATATATAAAGGGTGATTTTTTAAGAGCTTGAGAACTTTTTTTTAAAAAAAAACGCATAAAATTTGCAAAATCTCATCGGTTCTTTATTTGAAACGTTAGATTGGTCCATGACATTTACTTTTTGAAGATAATTTCATTTAAATGTTGACCGCGGCTGCGTCTTAGGTGGTCCATTCGGAAAGTCCAATTTTGGGCAACTTTTTCGAGCATTTCGGCCGGAATAGCCCGAATTTCTTCGGAAATGTTGTCTTCCAAAACTGGAATAGTTGCTGGCTTATTTCTGTAGACTTTAGACTTGACGTAGCCCCACAAAAAATAGTCTAAAGGCGTCAAATCGCATGATCTTGGTGGCCAACTTACCGGGCCATTTCTTGAGATGAATTGTTCTCCGAAGTTTTCGCTCAAAATGGCCATAGAATCGCGAGCTGTGTGGCATGTAGCGCCATCTTGTTGAAACCACATGTCAACTAAGTTCAGTTCTTCCATTTTTGGCAACAAAAAGTTTGTTAGCATCGAACGATAGCGATCGCCATTCACCGTAACGTTGCGTCCAACAGCATCTTTGAAAAAATACGGTCCAATGATTCCACCAGCGTACAAACCACACCAAACAGTGCATTTTTCGGGATGCATGGGCAGTTCTTGAACGGCTTCTGGTTGCTCTTCACTCCAAATGCGGCAATTTTGCCTATTTACGTAGCCATTCAACCAGAAATGAGCCTCATCGCTGAACAAAATTTGTCGATAAAAAAGCGGATTTTCTGCCAACTTTTCTAGGGCCCATTCGCGGTCAACATTTAAATGAAATTATCTTCAAAAAGTAAATGTCATGGACCAATCTAACGTTTCAAATAAAGAACCGATGAGATTTTGCAAATTTTATGCGTTTTTTTTTTTAAAAAAGTTCTCAAGCTCTTAAAAAATCACCCTTTATATAGAATATGTTATGCATATATAAAAAGGATAAAGGAAATATTAGGATTAATTTACGGTAAAGTAGCGAAAAATAGACTCAACGAGAAAGAGACGAGACTAAAATTGAGCTGCAATGAAGCTTCTCCTGCAGGAAAGGTGAGGCTGGTTGACTCTCCGCGCAGCGATAAACGCCTTGTGCGAGGTCTGAACAGCGATCTAGCTGACTTGCGTACGGACGAAATATACGAGTAACTGAGTCGGGCGAGTCGCTCTCAAGAAAAATACTCTCTCTTTCTCTCGCTCTCGTTTCTATAATACGAGAATAATTGTCTAACTAACAAGTTATGTAAGAAAACTTATTAACTATAAGTAGAGTAATTACTAATCAAACGAATAACCAATAATGATTAGAATAAGCCATAATTCAACAAAAACATTTATACTAATAAGAGATTAACGCAAAAATCAGCTTGCATACGACGAGTTAACTACAGAATCTATAACAAAATTATTACTAGGGGTTTGATGTGAAGGATTTAATTAAGTTCCGTACAAACGCTGAAATTCTGAGCCATTACCATAGACACATCTACATAGAAGCGAGCATAAGGATATTACCTAGACTAAGAAACTCTATCGAGAGTAGGCCAAGAAGCGGGGTGGTAAAAATCGCCTCATTTTCAGGGGAAAATCGCTTCGAACGCGTTCCCTCACCTAATCGCGTGGTCCTCTGTGTATTACATCGCGCGGACAAATCAGAGCGCGCCATACCGATGCACTTGCATGGATCTATGGCTCTGCATGTCGGGAAGCTACTCTGCGGGGTAAGGGGAATGAATACGTGTATGGTTGAGATAGACCACGGGGAAATTCTTATAATCAGAATAGGGTTTTATCCCTTCTTTTCTTTTTACGCGCTTGACGACAAGAATCTTCAACGCTCAGGAGTCCTATAAAAGGTCGCGAAAATCGGCCGGGGACATAGTTTCACGGGGAGTAAAGGGCTAATCACTCGCCAGGCAGTCAATAAGTCGTCAGGCAGTGAGTCAATAGCCCGCAGGAGTTAGACTTACTTTTCAAGGGGAGTCAAGTTAGACAGTCTCATGGGGACCAAGTAGTACACTTAAATAGTTTTTCACCGCGGCTCAATTTCACAAAATATAGTTTCAAGTAGTACAGAGTACGAGTACAGTACTTATAATTATTAACGCGTGCGAAATCGGGAATATTGAACGTGCAACATTCGACTACTCATGTAGTTTTATTTCAATAAATAATTATTAATATGCACCAACGCATACGTTCGATTTTGAGTTTGTCCGACTACACCAATCTACGTCCAACCAACCTTCAACATCAAGAACCACACCAACAAACAACCGTAGTATAATTTTCAATTATCAATTAAAGTGAAATCTTGCTCCGCGTGAAATTGTCATTCAAGTCCCACCCCATTAGTCGTGAAGTGATTATCCCCAACCAAGAACGAAACGCACTCTAGCCCTATCCCGAGTAATTTTCCGCGAGGTTAGACTCAAAAATGGGCTTGCGTCTTCGGTATTTTCTCGTCGGATGTGGTAAAGGGAGGATTTATTCTCCTTGACCAGAGCACGGAAAATATACACCGAAACGTGCATCTATGTTAAATTCGTGGGTTCGTAAGATAGGCCGCGATTTTGACGTAACAAATTCTGGGGGCTCGTCCGGGATCTTAGAGTGTTAGTTTTGTTCAAACTAATATTGTTAAAAAAATCTACTGAAAAGAAAATATTTTTTACTTTTCCCTTTTTACCGTGGTTTTTTAAGCCGATTTAATCCTCGAAAATCGATTTTTTTATTTTTATTGAGTTTTAGTGATTCAATTCATTTCACGAAAATTAATCCCTCCTTGCTACTGAATTTTATAAAACGATTTTAATTCATAAAATCCACCTTTTCCCCTTTTACCGCACTTTCGAGAGTTGATTTATTTCATAAAAATTGATGTTTACTTTTTATTGAATTTTTACGATTCAATCCATTTCATGATAAATTTATCATCATTTACTACTGAGTTTCTATAGAACGATTTTAATTCATAAAATCTACCTTTTTCCCTTTTACCGCACTGTCGAGAGTTGATTTATTTCATAAAAATTGATTTTTACTTTTTATTGAATTTTTACGATTCAATCCATTTCATGATAAATTATCATTCTTTACTACTGAATTTTTGTAAAACGATTTAATTCATAAAATCCAACTTTTCCTTTTTTACCGTATTTTCGAGCGTTGATTTATTTCAGAGATATTGATTTTTTACTTTTTATTGAATTTTGATCATTCAATCCATTTCATGTAAATTTATCATCCATTGCTATTGAGTTTTTAGGAAACGATTAAATTCATAAAATCCAACCTTTACCTTTTTACCCCATCTTCGAGAATTGATTTATTTCAAAGAAATTGATTTTTTACTTTTTATTGAATTTCAACGATTCAATCCACTTCATGAAAAATTATCATCATTTACTACTGAGTTTATATAGAACGATTTAACTCATAAAATCTACCTTTCCCCTTTTTACCGCATCTTCGAGAGTTGATTTATTTCAAAGAAATTGATTTTTTTACTTTTTATTGAATTTTAACGATTCAATCCACTTCATGAAAAATTATCATCATTTACTACTGAGTTTTTATAAAACTATTTAATTCATAAAATCCACCTTTCCCCTTTTTACCGTAGTTTCGAGAGTTGGTTTATTTCAGAGAAATTGATTTTTTCACTTTTTATTGAATTTTAACGATTCAATCCATTTCATGAAAATTTATCATCAGTTACTACTGAGTTTTTATAGAACTATTTAATTCATAAAATCCACCTTTTCCCTTTTTACCACATCTTCGAGAGTTGATTTATTTCAAAGAAATTGATTTTTTTACTTTCTATTGAATTTTGACGATTCGATCCACTTCATGAAAAATTATCATTCTTTACTACTGAGTTTTTATAAAACGATTTAATTCATAAAATCTAACCTTTCCCTTTATATTGCATTTTTGAGAGTTGATTCATTTCAGAGAAATTGATTTTTTTTTTTTACTTTTTACTGAATTTTAACGAGCCAAGCCATTTCATAAAAATTTATCATCTTTTTAGAAGAGTACCCGCTATTATTCGTTATTCGGTGAGTCTCCTTCGTAAGTAAATTGACCTTGTGGAAATCAAATGTGGAAACTAATATTCGATAATGATAGGTGAATAAAAAAAAAAGAGAGAAGATAGAATTTGTATTGAAAGACATATACGTGGATATATATATATATATATATATATATATATATATATATTCATAGGTTGTACTCCATTATATGGGACCATTGGAAAAATTATTGGTACTTCAAGTGCGTATAAGGGAACTCGAGGTTCTCGCGCAAGAACTTATTGACGAAGTCACGCCAGAAATTTTCCTAAATCAACTCGGTTTAGAACGAATAAAACAGCAAGAAAGAATAATTGCTAAAACATACATGAGGAGAACTACAAGGAAAATAGCTTCCCCGAATATTAATTATAGAGAGTAATATTATATTTGTTTTAACCAGACAACCATCAGACTTCTTGTGTTGTTTCCATACGATTGGCTCCGTAACATTAACTTCGTTGTACTATCATTTACATATATACTGTCAACCTACCATGTGTTAGAGCGGTGTGCACGCAATTCTGAAAAAATTGGGTCAACAAATAGCCTCTAGTGCTTCTTAAACCTAACGTACTCATTTGTTTCCCATTCATGGGTAAGCGAAAAAGAGAAGGACGGAAATTCCAGCTCAGAAGAATCAATTCTTTGTTTAGAAACCTTTCAATAACCGAACAAGCTCGACCTCAGTTAATAACTACCACGTCGACCAAGAATCAGTCATCAAATCAACCCACCTAATTCGCATCCCACTCCTATTATTCACCCCACTCCTAACAACACAATCAACACAAGAGACGATTGGGCAACCAGATTTGCCCGCGCACGTATCTGACAACACAATCATCACAAGAGACGATTGGGCAACCAGATTTGCCCGCTCATGAATAACATTACACCAGTGAAAGAAATCCTATTTTTTAGCTCCTCGCGTAAGTGGGGTTAAGGCTAGCAAGGCTCGTTCACGAAACACATTACACTAGTAAAAGAAATACTATGTTTTAGCTCCTCGCGTAAGTGGGGTTAAGGCTAGCAAGGCTCGTTCACAAAACACATTACACTAGTCGAAGAAATCCTATGTTTTAGCTCCTCGCGTAAGTGGGGTTAAGGCTAGCAAGGCTCGCGCACGAAACACATTATACCAACAAGACAGACATAACTACACGTACTACTTACTTATTTTGACAATTAACGAGCAAAATTCTAGAGTCTTTGACATTGAAATAGAAAGCGATAATAAAACTATCCCTCTCGAAGGAAGAGAAATAACAGAATATAAGAAACGTTGCGACGACACAATTACAGTATATAACGACTACTCGAGGCAAGAAAGGAATATAAATTTTAATTCTAATGAAACGAATTGTCCTTTAACGGTAACAGCGAGTGAATCGTATAACAAGCAAAATTTTGGAGTCTCTAGCATCAAATCTACAAAAGATAACGAAGGTATTTTCCTTAACCAAGAAAAAATAATAGGTTTTCAGGGACCCTTAGGTGAACAAACAGCGAAGTATAAAGACCATTCAGACAGTACAAAGGCAGATTGCGCGACCCTCTCTAACGAAGAGATACCATATTTATTAAGGGAAATTACGTACGAAGCAAGCAGCAGTGAAGTCATACAGGGTGTCGACACTGAAATATCGAATAAATCTCAAATAAACCGCCTTAAGCAAATCCAAGAAATCGAGCGGAAAAATTTTCTAGACGAATTTGTTGCTGATTACGAAGCTCACTCGAGACTAGGGATACGCTATCACCCGATTGTAACACCTTGCAAGCCTCACATTACTAAGATCGAATGGTTGAATAAACATCAAATCATCCTCCTGAAGGAAAAACCACATTTGATTTTACCTCAGGGGAATTCCGAAACAAAATTAAAGGAATAAACCTTTATAATTTTTCTTCGTTACAAGTAACAAAAAGAAAGTTATTCCTATTTCCTCCTTCTGACCAATTTTACTCTAATAATACTCTTATGTATTGTTGCATGTCTCTTTGATGCGGTATACCAAAAAATTTATAATTGTATAAAATACATCATAAATGAGTTCAACTTGATCAAAGGTAAAACTTGATGATAAAGTGATACATGATTATCCTGAAGACCAAAAAAAGAAATCTCGAATACATAGCCCTCCGAAATCCCAATTTGAGACAGTCGAACAATTTTTCGACAAAAGTACTGACAGTTCGCATCCCAAGACTCCCCACACAACGAACCCAACGGGAGAAATTAGTGCAGACACAGAGAAAAGTAGCAACATTAATCCAGAAAATCCGGAATTAATTAAAGTAGACGAAGACAGTCATATACAATCTTTGGAATTAACGTCAAGTCATTTAATTATTACAAAAACAGAAATAAATTACGAGGAAGCAGGTATTCTTCAAGTACTGAAGAAATTTTATCAGATAATCTTAATAATTATAGTACATCAAATAGTTCCTTACAGATTCAAGAAATTTCGAAGAATTCAGAAAGTTTTGAGCAATTCACGAACCGACTACAAGAAATACTTACGGCGAGATTGGGAAATAATTTATTGTCTGTGGTTGGATTTTTGGAGGAACCTGGTCACCAATATTTACCACTTGTAATATATAGAGATCCCTGTAACGGAATTCCAGTACAGATTCCTGCATCCCCCGAACATACTGTAAAAGGCGTCGAGTTGCAGCCCACTACACACGAAACAACAGGTACGGATAAACCAGTCATAGCTACCCTGAACCCCGTAGTCACCACGCCCACGCTAGGCCTTTCGAACTCCAGTGACATATTTTACACTCCTGCAGGGGGTCTACCCTATTCGACTCACCCATCTGTACACAGCCCCTCGTGAGTCATAATAAAACACTATCCACTCCAATAAGAAGAAGCAATACTCGTGAAAAATCTGAATTAAAATCAATAATTAAACCCTCCCACATTGTGCCACAGATTTTGTTGAAAAATTTACACCTGCTATCTGAATACGAACCTGCTATTCCTGGTTGTTCCTCCCACCCCACGGGAAAAAGGTCGAGTCCAGATAAAAAACCCAGTAAAATACCACCAGTGAACTTTTCTCTTGAAACTAGCGACCCTGTACCCGACCCTCCTCCCATAATGGTTAATAATAACCAAACGTTGTCTCTTCGAGATGCACTGGCTGTTATACCGAATTATGACGGTCATACTTTGTCATTGGGTATGTTTATCCAAGGATGCAAGGAAGCTTTGGCTATGATGGGGCCAGGCGCCGAATCAAATTTAGTAAAAGCAGTCCGCATAAAAATAATTGGCGAACCCCGTCGCACTATACAAAAGCAAACTTTCGAAACAATAGAAGATTTGGGTTAATTTCTTAAAGATATTTATGCACCCACTCGAAATGTATATCAGCTGCAAGGTGAATTAGGATCAACATACCAGAGAGAAAGTGAGTCTGGTATTGCCTATTCGAATCATGTACGAGATTTGGGAAATTTGATACTTGAAAATTATGATGCGAGCGAAGATAATCCCTTGGCTGGCGCTTTTCTTGATAATACTAGACAAAGCCTTCCAGCTAGTTTTCTACACGGTTTAAAACCAGAAATTGAGCAACGACTAACTCCCAAATACATCGATGTTTTGTCACTTTCGTAAAAATCATGGACACACAGCAAATAGATGTCCTCAATCACCCTCAGCCCCCCCCCCCCCCCCCCCCAAATTAATGTCTTTACCGCAAACACAGGTACCAGTCAATCTCCGATACCAAAATCCTAGCGATATTCGGTGCCAAATATGTAAAAAAGAAGGCCACGGGGCTCATATTTGTCCATATTGTAACAACCATTCCCAGCCTTTGAATATCAATCGATCGGAAAATCGCGGAAATATTAATAATTTCAATAATAATTCCATGAATTCAACAGGACCATGTATTTATTGCAAACAATCCGGTCATTTTATCCGTCAGTGTCCCGCTCGAAGGGAGAACGAAGCAACATATGGAAGTATGGGAAACCGAAGTGGTCTTCCGAGTACGGGTGCGCCCAGGGAGACTCCACTAAACATGCATCCGATCCGTACTATTTCAATCGCAGCTTCAACCCTCAACCGCGAGTAGTCCGAATCTTTAATATACAATTGCATCGAGAAAGTAGTGTTCCGACGGTTACGATAACGGCATCGGAAGTAATGTCCCCTATCACTCTTATGGTTGATACGGGAGCCGGGCCGAATATTTTAAAGAAACAATTTGTAAATGAACATATCGCTATAAATCACGGAGAAATTTTACAACTTAATGGAATAACAACAAATTCAATTTTTACTTTGGGACATATTACCATACAAGCCTTCGGACGTTTCGCTACTTTCCATATTGTAGATAATAACTTCCCCATAAAGAAAGCTGGTATATTGGTTTCGGAATACCTTGACGGCAATCGCGTGAAAATAAAATAGAAGATAAAGTTGAAAATTTGCAGTCTAGTTCGCGAAATTTTATGGAACTTTGTACATCGGATTCGAGCAAGGAGAACACTTATATTGAACCTGTAGAGATTATTATACCTAGAGAAAACGTTGTCTATCCGAATTTGATAGAGACGAAAGTAAATTGTGTTAATGAGGAGACTTGGCTTGGCTCCACAGGGGTGTCTGTGCCGACGAAACGGGCAGCGCTCGGTGGAATATTAAGGGAGCTCAGCTCAAATTTTTCGGGAAAATCTGTGCCTATGGAAAGGACAGAAACTCCTCAGGTTTATGAAAATTATGTTCAAGAAGAAAACGTCGTTAATTCAAATCCAATAAAAACAAAAATATCGGCAAAAGATAGTGAGTCTAATTGTGTTAATTATGCGGGTTGTTCGAGCTTCACAGACGTAACTGTGCCGACTGAACGGACAAAACTTGTTGGAGATATGCGAAAACTCGATTCAGATTTTATAGGGATATCTGTGCCTATGGAAAGGACAGAACCCTTCGAAGATGTTAGTAATTACAATAAGGAATTTAGAAAGTCAACCAAAGAACAAATACTCCGAGAGAATAGAAAAATTGAAACAATTGAGTCAGTAAAAGTCAACTATTTAGATTTTACCAAAGCATCAGAGTCAATAAAAGAAGTAATAACTATGGTAAATTAAGAAGTACTTTGCCAGAGACCCGTTGAACCTTTTGTGCCTGTAAATCATTGCGATCAAACTATCAATTTTAAAAATTATGAAGACCCGAAGAATTTACGAACAATTTATACACTTGAACCGTCAAAAAAAGAAAGTATTATAGAAATTATTGAAGATAAAAATACACGTTTGAGAAGTGAGAAATATAGTCCAAAGACGTATAAAATCATGAACGTTTCGTTAACACAAAAACTCAGTATAGCTAATATCACTCGCGAAATTCAACCTTTCATCCGCGAAAAATCATGGTACGTAATATCAGATTCGGTAATGATTGACCACTATAATCAAATTAAGGAATTATTAAGACTCGTCGACTTGAACGAAGAAGAAAAAGCAAGTATCGAGACGCTTTTAAAGGAAAGCGCACATTTATACCAAATCCCAGGAGATACGTTGACATGCACCACTATATTGCAACATCGCATTCCTACTACCGATGATCTTCCTATAAATACTCGAGGCTATAGATGGCCAGAATGTACTAAAGAAGAAATAGGCAAGCAAATAGAGGATATGCTCGGTAAAGGAGTAATAATACCCTTTACCTCGCTATACAATTGTCCTGTCTGGGTCGTTCCCAAGAAAGCCGACTCTCAGGGTAATAGAAAATGGAGAGTCATGTTCGATTACCGATCGCTGAACGAAAAAACGATTGCCGACGCGTACCCCATACCCAATATCAACGATATATTAGATTAATTAGGCGGTGCACAATACTTTTCTGTATTCGATTTAGCATCAGGATTTCATCAGATAGAAGTCTCTCCAGAGGATCGTCATAAGACCGCATTTACTACGCCACGAGGTTATTTCGAATTTGTTAGAATGCCGTTCGGCCTTCGGAACGCCCCTCCGACGTTTCAAAGAGCAATGGACCTCACACTAAGTGGGCTCCTCGGGAAAGGACTATTTGTTTATTTGGACGATATTGTTATTTATGCCTACAATCTCAAAGAACACGAGAATATATATCGCGAATTAATTAAACGATTAGAAGCAGCAAATTAAAAATTACAACCAGATAAATGCGAATTTTTTAAAAGAGAAGTCGCGTATTTAGGACATATAATTGGGAATAATGGAGTTCGGCCTGATCCTAAGAAATTGGCAGTTGTACGTGAATATCCCGTACTTAAAAATGTTTAAAATATTCGACAATTTCTGGGATTAACAGGTTATTATAGGCGGTTCATAGAAGGATATGCCAAGATATCAAAACCCCTCACGACTTTATTACGCAAAGAAAATATATTTGATTGGGGACCCGAACAACAACAGTCATTCGAAATTTTAAAGAATAAACTTTGTACGACTCCAGTTTTGCGATATCCTGATTTTTCCAAGCTTTTTATTTTAACAACAGATGCATCGGGTTATGCTATCGGTAGTATACTTTCACAAGGAGAAATTAACAACAATCATCCATGCGCTTACGCCTCGCGAGCTTTGAGTTTAGTCGAAGAACGGTACGACACTTACGAAAAGGAAGCATTGGCTATAGTATTCTCTATACTCTACTTTCGGCCATATCTGTATGGGCACCATTTCATTGTAGTAACCGACCATAAACCGCTGTTGTGGTTCCGACGGGCTACAGATGGAAATCCTAAAATCCTGCGCTGGCGACTGAAACTCGCCGAGTACGAATAAGATGTAGTGTACAAGGCCGGAAAAACTAGCGTTAACGCCGACGCGCTCTCAAGAAACCCCATAGAGTCATTAACTACCACAGACGATATTTACATGGTTCGCTCGAATCCCCCAAAAAGTCACCGTAAAAATAATCAACGTATCTTATCGGATACCGATATATCTCGGCTATTAGAAGAAGATCCAGAAGAGAAAAAAAATCTAAGGAACGATGTGCCTGGAAATTTCGGTTATCTTAACGATGTAGAAGAATGTGACTGGGTACGTGAGTCGGTTGACCCTTTCGAACAGCTGGAAGACATAGCCTCTCCATACAAGTCAACGACCACTGGTCACGAAAACGAAATTTTTCAGACGCCTGCAGCGAATAAGGCACCACTAAAGAAACCCACCGTAAAAATGGAAGCTAATATGCCTCGGGAGACACGCAAGAATGAAAACATCGAAACTAAGCCTAAGCAAGTGTTGAGAACTTTCCTCTGCCATCCGTCACTTCTTCAGATCGACCAAGTAACCAAACACATGTGCCGTTACCGGTCCTATCCCACAACGATGTGCCTCTTAAGAACAACGAATCTAGCGACGAAAGCGA
Source organism: Cylloceria caligata (assembly GCA_963942595.1). Taxonomy (NCBI): domain Eukaryota; kingdom Metazoa; phylum Arthropoda; class Insecta; order Hymenoptera; family Ichneumonidae; genus Cylloceria; species Cylloceria caligata. Next base: position 30,837,316 of record OZ012705.1, on the reverse strand, counting down.
AATCAAGGACCTTAACCCTCGAGAAAACTCAGACAGAACAGAGGAGGGAAAACATGCACGTGAACTCTTCAAAGGTAGCGAAACAGAACCCCTAAGCGACAACATGTCCGACGTAGAACGTGAAAACTCACTTATATTGCCCGCCACCATCCTGCATAAAACCACGAAGGGTAGGATTATTGCTTCCAACGTCAAACAATCACGAGACTTATTTCACACTCGAAAAGATAATTTAGTTTATTTTGTTTCCACCCATTGTGCACCGATAGACACTGGAGCTATTGCATTACGATATAACGACGAACGAATTTTCCACAATTAAAGAACCTAGAATTAAAGAAAGTTCAATCTATTATGAAACGAGCTCACAGATTCAATATAGCTTTGCCTATCACAGATAATTCTGGAGAAGATCCCGCATTAATTTTGAAAAATATAGTAGAAGCTTTGAAAAGTGCTTGTTATTTAATTGACAAGTTATCATTGCAAACCGTCAGCATTGCAAAATCAAGTTTTATGTTAAACGTGCCATGGCAAAATATTATGACTCAAATTCGATTAATATTCGCGCAAAGCGACGTTAAAATCATTATTTGTCACGGGTTAGTTAGACGACCCCCAGTGGAAAGACAAAATGAGATTATTGAAGAAATGCATTCGTCAAGCATAGGCGAACACAGAGGTGTCAGTAAAACATATAAATATATAAATAAAATTTAAAAACCGACGTCCAATTGTATATTCAACGGTGTTTACAATGTCAATTAAAGAAATTAGTCCGCGTAAAAACTAAACAGCCTATGATCATAACAGATACTCCAGCAACAGCTTTCGATAAAATTGCAATGGACATAGTAGGCCCTATGCCAAAAACTAAGCAAGAAAATGAATACATACTTACAATTCAAGATCAATTAACAAAATATTCAATAGCAATCCCTTTACCTAATGCAAAAGCAGTAACAATAGCAGAAGCATTTGTCAAACGATTCATTTGTCATTTTGTCATTTGTCATCTCACCCAAAGCGGTACTCACTGACCAAGGTAGTAATTTTTTGAGTAATTTCTTAAAACAAATTGCGAAATTGTTCAAAATACGTAAAGTTAGAACTACAGCATTTCACCTTCAATCCAATGGATCATTGGAAAAATCGCATCATGCTTTGATGAGTATCTTGAACAATTCACCACTAAACAAAATAATTGGGATGAATGGGTTGAAATGGCTATTTACAATTACAATACGAATGTACACGAAGGTACTAAGCATACTCCATATGAAACGGGTTTTGGCAAGATAGCTCGTACCCCTTCTAGTATGCCCCCTGCTGAGATGGAAAAACTCGCTACGTACGACGAATATCTACCGCAACTGGTCACGCAAATCCATGAAATACAGGGTTTGGGACGACAAAATTTGATAAAGGCTGAAGAAAATTCCAAAATATATCAAAACAAAAAAATTAATCCTGTAGCATTTAAAGTGGGTGAACTAGTATTTTTGCTTAAAGGACCAAAACCAGGAAAACTCGGTGACCACTATACCGGTCCGCACGATTGAAGACTATATTAACGAACAGTAACGTACGTATTAAACTCCCGAACAGAGACATTATTGTACATTCAAATCGATTGAAAAAATCGAGAATTGCATACTAAGATTTTCGAAATAATTTTTCCAGAAACATATTTTGCATAAAAATATACGATGTTTAGATGGTACGCACTCATGCGGCACTTTCTTTTTGGATATCATGTAATAATAAATATAGAATTTACATAATAAAATTGATATATACGAATGAAAAATCAGAAAATAAAAATAAATATAAAAACATATATATCATACAGGAGTAAACATAAAACTACAATGAGCTCTAATAACACTCCATATTTATTTTTATCAACGATATTCCAATACTAGGAGATAATTTTGGTATAAACGATGCCGAGTCGTCCACCAAATACCGTGCTATAACGCATTAATCAAATAACCCTCTATCCGATAAATAAACATATTAAATATGAAAGGAAATAATACATACATATAATCATAGTCATAATAATAATAGTAACAATAATAATGGTAATAATAGTAATAGCAATGATAATAATAACAATGATCAGTGTGTTTTAGTGAATAGAAATTTTTCTTAAAGGTTTCAAACCAGGTAAACATAGTTACCCATACGCCAACGCAAACGAGATACCAGGAAACGCACTCAAAGACAAGGTATTAAATAAAAAATCTTTAAGAAAAAAATATATTAGTGCACCCCGATCAGTTTTAGACTTCAAAGGAGAGAGAGAGTACAACCAAATATAAAGAGAATGCCATAATAACCATATTAAGAACATTAATATACCAGTAAATATACGCATAAATATTTTTATTAACATAACTAAATAAATACACTACTATTTATACCTGCATCTTAAAAAAGATTAATTATAAAAGTGTGCATATCATCACTAAGCATGTCATCAAAAGGCCCACGCGGCATGTACTCATACGAACAAGTGCGTCTCGAAAGTTACCGTAGTTGGCCAGTACATTTTCTGGACCCGCGGCAACTTGCCGCTGCAGGATTTTATTACACCGGGCAGGACGACGAGGTCAGTTGTTTTGATTGCAGAGTTACTATTAAAGAATAGGAAGTTGGTGATATACCAATGCATGACCACCGTAGGTGGCAAGAACAATGCCGTTTTGTCCGCGGCATACCCTGTGGGAACGTTCCCATCGGAGCCGATCCACGAGATGCACCCCTTTCTTGTGAAAAAGAACGCCACGATTGCAGACTAGAAGTAAGGGTAAACGCGATCCCTGATTGCCACAAGGATATGCCTCCAAAGAAGGGCGATTTGACTCCCATGTATCCCGCATTCGAAGATGATGCTAAACGAGTAGGCAGCGTCACTTACTGGCCTGGAAATTGTGAAATTAATATTGCAGTATTAGCAGCAGCCGGATTCTTTTTCACGGGCAGCCAGACTAAAATCAGGTGTTTTCATTGCGGAGTATCATTAGATAATTGCGAAATTTATGACGACCCTTGGGAAAAGGATGCTATATGGGGCCCTAATTGTCGTTACATAATAATGAGTATAGGAAGCCGACCACCCGGTCAAACAACTTGTCGCCATCCTTTTTCCTCGCTAACCCCCGCCTCTCAGACAGAACTGTACGAGAGCCGCCCTACCTGCGATCAGAGATTTGTCTCCAGACTATTGGAATGGCTCCGAGCCACCCCCGACTGTCTGGAATGGGCATGTTCCAGGGACGACGGCCTACAGCCCGCGTACCCCACCTACGAAAACTATACAGACCGCATGGAAAGTTTCATTTCCTGGCCTGAGACGCTACCGATAAAACCAGTAACATTAGTAGATGCTGGATTCTTTTATTCTGGGAAAAAGGACAGAGTAACTTGTTTTCATTGCGGAATTAAAATAAAGCGTTGGGGAACGGGTCCAAACCCCTTACACTTACACGTCTTTTTAAATCCAGGTTGTCGATTCCTGAGCATGACTACGAATACGTTCCCATGTTCCTCTTTGTCCACCAGTCTTACCGATTCAATGACATCATTACTTCACAGACCTCTCGCTCCCCCTCCATCGCCCGCTACCCAAGATAACTACCCGAACCAACATTCCGATACAACGGACAAAGACGAGTCAGACGAAAAACTAATTACTTCACATCGTCGCAATTTCCGACCTCCTACCCCTTGGGCGGAGTCATTGGACCTATCCACACCATCGCTGACACCCTCCCACGAGGAAGATGCCGCCTCTCCGTCATGTCAAACCTGCCATCACCAACCTATAAACGTGAATTTTCTCCCAAGCCTCCACGCAAATAATTGTTACAAATGCAGCAAAACCAGAGAAACATGCGATGAATGCAACTCAGAGATACAGTGCATCGTGCTTGATCCTGAATAGGATAACGATAACAAAGAGAAAACTAAAAATTTCACTCAAGCATAAATTGACAAATCTCGAAGTACGGTTCCAAATTAACTATTGACGGACCTCGAAAAGCTCCATACACCTACAACAAAATAGTAAGAAATCCCCGATTATCGAGAGACTATTTAAGAATATAATGAACATATATATTTTTTCCTTTAGAAAAGCAATGATTACCCCACCGTCACTTGGCGATTGATTTATTGTCGTACATATACTCCAGACATCATACGATTGACAACATCCTAAAACAATACCAATACTTCCAACGCCGTATGAATTAATCACATGTAATTATTGCAGGAATAGTAATATATAAATATACAACAACCTCTGAGTTCATAAATAAATTGTTCGGTGTTCAGTTAATCTATCGATCCAACAGCATCCAGATCGCAAGTGTGGTTCTCGGCCCTGTCACTAAGAGCAGGACCAAGATACCCACATTTTCTAATCTAGGAAGACCAGCCACTAGTTCTACCGCTGTGTCTCTAATACCTGCCCTTCTTATTTCCAAAACCCCACGTAGTACCGAAGAGATTACTATCCAAAACTTGGTGGACTACTTGTTGGAAAGCGACTCTATATTAGGCCACCAACCACAAGCCCCCACCGACAATATACACTCGCTTATCGACAAGTCGTGTGACTATTCGAAAACGCCATAATGGGACACTGGTACCACTTTCGCTACACAAATGGTAAATATGAAAAAAATGTATAAGCAAAGGAATAATACAAGGAAAACTTCTCCCAACACCGAATATTCACGTAAGTAAATCTATATTGAGCTAAAACTATATAACCATACCCTTACATATATTTTTTGATTCATAATACACAGAATTATTTCATTTATGTCTTTGTGCACTCTTAAAAAAAGTGTTGCATTTTTTCTTAGAATGAAAATAAAAAGAAAAAGGAAATATAAATATATATAGATACCTAAAATAATATAAATAATATAAAAAAGAGCCAATAATAATAATAATAATAATATTAAAAAAATTTTTTTTTTTTTTTCGAGGGCTGGTGGAAAATCTTTACAAAGACAGAGAGGAGGGACCGCACTCCTCAATAGTGTAGGATTTATACCCACTAAAAACCACCAACCCTTTTTCCAGATGTTGTGTAACGACCCCGGAACCGCTTCCGCATTTCGTCAGGGTCGTTCTGTTCTTTTGCCTTCCAGGCCTCCTCATTCTTTCCTGCTTGCTTATGGTCGCGGTCCGGCACAAGCTGTGATGTTCTGCCCAATTCCATTAACTGACACGCTAATGCCCTAACCGTTTCCACTGTGACACTTCACTGTGGTTTACTGGACTCGGCACTATTTTCTCGCACTGCACTGTTCACTATGCTCACGATGTCCAACTAGTTGTTGTCTGCTCCGGCTATTACTCTGTTGTTTTCTTCTTGTTTCTTCTAGCGTAGCACTGTTTCGGCGAAATTGATCACCGCATCCCACTTCTCCGCGCTGATCAGCATCGATGCCACTGAGTTCTCTGGGGTGATGAGACCTAGTGACTCCTCCATCTTTTCCCTCTCATCCCTCCATCGATTACACTCGAAAAAGGTGTGATGAGCGTCGTCGCGTTCAGAATTCCCGTAGATACACCACGGATTTTCCACTTTCCCGATCTTGTGAAGGTATGCGCTGAAGTAGCCATGCCCGCTCAATAGTTGGGTCAGGTAGTAAGTCACTTCCCCATGTTTACGATCTGTCCATAGAGCCAGATGTTTGATGAAACTTCCTGTCCATCTTCCTCTTGCGTCACTGTCCCACATGCCCTGCCAAACCTCCATGGTGTGATTCCTCTCCTGTTTCTTCATTTGGTGTCGATCGTGTTCAGCTCGTCGTAGGTAGACTCGTTTCTTCTCTCTCGCGAGGAGCTCGATGGGTACCACTCCAGCAATGACCAGGGCCGCCGGTCCTGATACCGTTTGGTATGCACAGGCCACTCTCAGGGCTCCTCTTCTTTGTACCGCGGCTATACGCTTCCTTCGGCTTTCTGCTTCCAGTGCGTCCGCCCAGATCTCTGCTCCATAGAGGAGAATCGAGTGCGTCATCGACATTAGAAGCCGGCGTTTGCTGGTCATTGGTCCTCTCACGTTCGCCATGAGACGGCTCAGCGCTGCGACCATAGTTGCCGCTTTGTCTGTCGCTTTCCTGATGTGTTCCCAGAAGGTTAGTTTGGTGTCCAGGGTGATGCCGAGATACCTCACTGCACCCTTCGTTTCCACTTCTTCGTTTCCGACGCGCATGCGCAGTATGTTCGGGATCCTCTTCCGAGTGAGAACTACTATCTCCGTCTTCTGCGTAACTAGGCTGAGGCCGTGGTCCCCCATCCATTGGTGCGTCCGCCTCATGACCTGGTTAAGACGCCTTTGTGCCGCTTCGGGGTCTCTTGCTGTGATGACCGCGGCGACGTCGTCGGCGTATCCTATCAGGTACGTGTCGTCTGGCATTTCCATCCGTAGAATTCCATCGTACGAGATGTTCCAGAGATCTGGCCCGAGGATCGATCCCTGGGCTGCGCCTGAGGTGATGACTTTCCTCTGTTGTCCTTCTCGTGTGTCGTAGAGCAGTACTCGGTCCTTCAAGTAGTCGTCCACCATCGCGAAGAGGTACGCTGGTACCTGGAAATGTACCTTTAGCGCCCGCATCATGTCGCACCATCTTGGAACAAAAATGACAGAAACCCGGGGGGAAATCAAGTATCTGAGGGTTACTCTGGATACAAAGATGACCTACTGGCCACACATTAGACGGACGGCCGAGAAGGCGGCTAAAAAGGTAACAGCCTTAAGCCGCCTGATGGCAAACACTACGGGACCGAGACCAAGCAAGCGTAGACTCTTAATGGCTACGACCCACTCGATCCTCTTGTATAGCGCCGAGATCTGGGCAGACGCACTCCTAGTGAAGAAATACGGACAGGCGATGACGACAGTACAGAGACGCGGTGCACTGAGGATCGCGTGCGCTTACAGGACTGTTTCAGCAGGAGCAGTCCTGGTCGTAACGGGCGTAATCCCAATAGATCTTCTTGCGCTCGAACGCAAGAGGAAGCCGTGGATCGAGAGGAGCAGCGGAGAGGTGAATTTCTACCTCATGCAGCTCCTGACGGGACACGGATACTTTAGACGATACCTACACAACATGGGGAGGGTAAGGACTGCGGACTGCAAATACTGCGAACATGACCTTGACGACGTGGAGCACACGTCCTTTACATGCGACCGATGGACAGAGACAAGACGAAGACTGGAAGCGACAATCGGAGAAATCACGCCGGACAATATCATCGGCGTGATGATTCAAAACAGCGAAAAGTGGGCCCTTGTGTCTACCTTTATCGGAACTGTCCTTAGGGGTAAGAATGCGGATGGATGCTTGAGTGACTGAGAGAATGAAAAAGGACGGCTCTTCAGCAGCCTAGACACGACGAGACGGGACGAAAACGAAAAGTTTGACGACAGGATTGCCCGACCGGAAGTAATGCTAACGCAGTTCACGACCGGGCAATGGACAGAAGTGGCTTCCCTCACCTGACTTAAAGGTATATGCCCGTTCTTTTGGCCAGCAGAGGAGGGGTTTAGCTGGTATGCATCTCGTGGAAACCCGGCGAGAGGGGCTACCTCCCCGCTCGTCGTTATGAAGCGGGATGAGAGTCCAGCACACGGGCGTCGACGTCCCCCCTGGGAATAAGGGGCAACCCCCTAACCCCGAGGGTGACGAAGGCGCCTAGGGTCTATAAAAGATTCTCCCTATTTTTAGCCACGATAAATAATAATAATAATAATAATAATAATAATAAATAATATCAGGGGTACAAATTGAAAATGCGGGTTTGATAACAGATGGCGTTACTAACGCTATACGCATCAGGCAGTACTGTGACTATGTTCATGTCAAAGCTACGTCTTATAGCTTTAATTTTCAGTATGTGTCAATTTGTCGCAGTGTCAAATTCATAGTTTTTTTGAGCTCTCAATATGTCGAGTTTCGTGCCAACAAAACAGCATTTGCGGGAAGTTTTAATTTACTTCTTTAATTTGAAGAAAAGTGCTGCTGAAGCACATCGATTGGTCTCCGAGGCTTATCCGAGTCATGTTCCATCGGTTTCAACGTGCGAGAGATGGTTTGTGCGGTTTAGAAGTGGTGATTTTGACGTTGAGGACAAAGAGCGGCCAGGCCAAGTGAAAAAGTTTGAGAATGCTGAATTGGAGGCAATACTCAATGAAGACTCGTGTCAAACTCAACAAGAGCTCGCAGATTCATTGGGAGTGACACAACAAGCCATTTCCCATCGTATAAAAGCCCTCGGAATGATCCAAAAGCAAGGACATTGGGTGCCGTATGAGCTGAAGCCGAGAGACGTCGAGCGCCGTTTTTTTGCATGCGAACTGCTGCTCGAACGGCAAAAACGGAAGGGTTTTTTGCATCGCATTGTCACTGGTGATGAAAAGTGGATCCATTACGATAACCCGAAGCGCAAAAAATCATATGGTTACCCCGGCCATGCATCATCATCGACGGCCAAACCAAATATTCACGGCGCCAAGCTCATGCTCTGTATTTGGTGGGACCAGCTGGGTGTGGTGTATTATGAGCTATTGAAATCGAACGAAACCATCACAGGAGCACTATACCGAACTCAATTGATGCGTTTGAGCCGCGCACTCAAAGAAAAACGGCCACAATACGAGCAAAGACCCGACAAAGTAATTTTGCAACATGACAACGCTCGGCCACATGTTGCAGCGCCGGTCAAAACATACCTACAAACGCTGAAATGGGAAGTCTTACCCCACCCGCCGTATAGCCCAGATATTGCTCCTTCCGATTACCACCTTTTCCGATCGATGACACATGGCCTAGCTGACCAGCGCTTCCATTCTTACGAAGAAGCCCAAAAATGGGTCGATGACTGGATAGCAGCCAAGCCGGCCGAATTTTTTCGCGACGGTATCCGTAAATTGCCAGAAAGATGGGAAAAAGTTGTGGCTAGCGATGGACAATACTTTGAATAATTCATTTGTTACCATTTTTTCAGAATAAACGTTCAAAAATAGAAAAAAATCCCGCATTTTCAATTTGTACTCCTAATAATAATAATAATAATAATAATAATAATAATAATAATAATAATAATAATAATAATAATAATAATAATAATAATAATAATAATAATAATAATAATAATAATAATAATAATAATAATAATAATAATAATAATAATAATAATAATAATAATAATAATAATAATAATAATAATAATAATAATAATAATAATAATAATAATAATAATAATAATAATAATAATAATAATAATAATAATAATAATAATAATAATAATAATAATAATAATAATAATAATAATAATAATAATAATAATAATAATAATAATAATAATAATAATAATAATAATAATAATAATAATAATAATAATAATAA